>CM053583.1:340213130-340260197 GCA_028627135.1 Pseudochirops cupreus
GTATATCTATATATATATACATATATATTTTTAACATTTGATTATAGAACTTTAAATTCTAGATTCTTTCTCTTCCTCCCTCATCACCCACCCCCACTGGAAGGACAAGCAATCAAATACATGCTGAACATGCTTACAATCCACTTTACAAATAATTAGCTAATATCATTTCTCCCACTTTGTAATGATGAAGCTGACTCTTTAAATCCAAGTATTGAACTTTATATGTATGTCATTTGTAAATTTGATCAACATACCATCTCTTACTGTATCCAAGTCATTGCTAAAAATCTTAAAAGCACAAATCTAACACAATGTCCTTTGCAAATGGAAATACCTAGAGAACATCATCTTCTATACCTAATTCCTGTTTAAGGTAGATTCTGCCCTTGAGCTCTTCGACAATTGCAAAAGTCCTTGGCATGTACATACCTATCCCCCTGTTTTATGCCTCAGCTAATATTAATGAAGAGAAATTCATCAAACAAGATGATTTCTGTTATATCTTTTAAGTGATCTTGTAAAATGTTGATGTATGCATTGGAGACACCCTGCAGGAGCCTTTGAACCAATTAAGGCAATTTAAAGCATCACCTTTAAGGCAATGTTTTGCTTGACTGGATCACATTGTGAAACTATTCTACAAAGGACTGGTATTTTGTATTTTCTACGTTTTTCGGTGAGTTGAGTAATGGGGAAGATGTGGTGTACTGTGGACTGTCAGTTATGAATGCCTGCCTATTTCCAAATAACACTGTCATCATCAAGAATACCCTAAATGTGTGTGTTGTTTATTTTCATAAAATGTTTATATGGATGGAAAAGAAAGAATATATGTCGATCATAGTTGATGTTCTTCTGATCTTTTTTTTCCTGTTACAGAATATAATCTCCCTGAGGGCAAATCGTGTTTCATTTTTGCCTAATACAGTTCCTAGAAGATAGTTAATATACTTAGTAAATCTTGTTTGTTGATTGCTTAATTGTTTGATTATTTAATTGGGTCCAAGATTTTAATCAGATCCTGTGGGCAGCTAGGTGGCACAGTGGATAGAGAATTGGAGTCAAGAAGACTTGAGTTCAAATGTGACCTCAGACACTTAGCAGCTGTGTGACCCTGAACAAGTCACTTAGTCCTGTTTGCTTCAGTTTCTTCATCTGTAAATTGAGCTGGAAAAGGAGGTGGCAGAAACCACTATAGGATCTTTGCCAAGAAAACCCCAACGAAAAGTTGGACACGGTTGAAAAATGACTGAATAACTATTTTTCCAAGCCTTTGGGGTCTTCCCCTCCTACAGATACATTGAAAAAAAACGCTACTTCAATGATGTAATTGTGTCAACTACAACATGGACCTTCTGTATGGACACTTAGCGTAATCCAACTGCTCTTCCCTCTTTGTCCTGTTTATGGCCATCTCTACTTCTTCTAGAAAAACATCTCATGCTGTTTAGTGTTGAATCTTCACTTTCCTTCATAGTAAAAAGAATTTATCCTCGAAATCTTTCCAGATCTGCTCTGTCTTTCATCTTTATGCTTTCCTTCCTCCAGTTTCATCAATAAATGCCCATGGAATGTATTTACTTACTTGAGTCTCTAACTCAATTTTCTGGTTTTACCCTCTCTTTGTCTCATTCTTATAGGATCTTTCAATCTTATAGGATCATGGATCTAAAATCAGAAAGGGCTTCAGACTATATCCAACCTTGCATTTCACAGATGAGAAAATGACCTGTCTAAGGTCCTGTAGGTAATCAATGGGAAAGGCAGCCTATGAATCTTTCTCTGTAGGAGTATTTAAGTGAGTTAATATTCTCAACAGATTCTACCCATGGCTGCCATGTCTCTTCCCTTAGCACATTAAGTCAGGCTTGCTCTGACTAAAGTGGTTCATAGATTCTTTTAGTCTCTTCATTATGCTAATAATAATGATAAATAAGTGTAATAATAACTATTGATAGCATTTTTATAATGCTTTAATGTTTGCGAAGTACTTTACAAATATTATCTTGCCCTGGAACAGCCTGCCACCCCTCCTTCACAATCCTCCTGGGATAGTCCTCTGCACCACCCACTCCCATTCCTCCTGTTGGCAAGCTCCTTCTGCAGTCTTCACTTTAGGGAAGGGCCCAGGCCTATCTGCCTTATTTTTCCTCCTTGTGGACTCTGGAACCATACTCCAGGGCTAGGTATTTTCTCCCCATGCTCATTGGAATGTCAGCTCCCTCATTAGAATGGCAGGACAAGGACTCTCTTACTTTTCACTTTTATTTGTGTCCCCGGACCTTAGCACAGTGTTTGGTACATAATAAGCACATAATAAATGCTCCCTTCTTTTCCTTCCTCCATCTCTTATCTTATCTTACCCTCTCAGCAACCTTGGGAGTTAAGTGTTATTATTATTCCCACTTTATGGTTGAGGAAACTGAGGCAGAGAGCACAAGGTCACAAAGCTAGCAGGTCTCTGAGGCAGAACTGGAGCTCACATCTTCATAACTCAAAGATCAGAACCCTAGTCACTGTGACTTCTTTGTGATATTATTGTAAACAGGATTAATGGCCTTTTTCTTTCAACCACATCCCATTTTTCATTATTAGCAACTTAAAAAAAATAGGTCAACTAGTTTCAGTGGCATGTTTTTATTCTTATTTTTAGAGTAGTGTATTTATGTTGGTCTTAGTTCTAACAAGTAAGTGGTCTGATTATACAGAGACAGTTGATTTAGGAATGACTTCCATGTCAGTAAGGAATCATTTCCTAGGCAGGCAGGTGGCCCAGTGGATAGAGCACTGGTCCTGGAATCAGAAAGATCTGAGGTCAACTCTTACCCCATACATTTACTAGCTATGTGAACTTGGGCAAGTCACTTAAGCTCTGCTTGCCTCCATTTCCTCAACCATAAAATATGCATAATAATAGTACTTTCTTTCTAGAGTTGTTGTGGGAATCAAATGAAGTGTTTATTAGCATGGTGCCTGCCATAAAGTAGATGCTATATAAAAAGCTAGCTATTATTATCTTTGTTTCCTATCCATTAATATGATTTCATTTTTTTGTGATGCTATTCAGTAATCACCAGGTCTATCACATTCTAATTCTTTTCTTGAAGAAAATATTTCGATGTATAGGCACAAGTCTTATGTGTAGTCTATAAATCTCTGGCTTTTCTCATTCTCATTTTTGGTCCATAGTTTCCAAACTTTTTTGCCATCCTTAGAATATTTCCTACTCTAATCCTTGTATTGAATTCACCGAGCATTAAAGAATGTGCTATAATACTTTGGAGGATCTTATCAAGTTCTTTGTAAAAATGTCTTTACCTCATCATCATCTGCCGTGGATGTTGGTGCATAGATTACAATTCTTTTCATCATAGTCTTTTTGAAATTACTTACCATGAGCCAGGCATTACAATACCAAATAGTGCATGAAATGATGTTTCTTGTTCCCTTCAGATACACAATAAAAACCAATTCTGCCAATTCCTTTATTTGTAAGTACAAGGGGAAGTTGAGGCTTGTCCTTCTATTTCTTCTATCTTCTGATCTTGGTATTAGCCAGAATGTCAAAATCAATGCCATTCATTGCCTCCAGCACTCTGTCTACTTGTTGGTCTTTGGACAAACACCTCACACTTAGAGTACCAGTAGCTAAGTTAAAATTTATAGATAGTCTAAAACAGTGTGATCCTTAATACCCCAGTACCCCTTTTCCTGAAGGTCATTTTGTAATTTTACTTCATAGATTACTGCAGCCAAAAAAATTAACCAGCCACTGGCCAGTCTATTTGTGCCAAGCATTTAACTAGTCTGGTCCTCAGAAAGCTGACTCAGTCTATTGCCAGGACCATACTCAAAGTCTTCCAAAACGGTAAAAAAAAAAAAAACCTTTCTGAATTTTTACTACACTGACATACCCTTCAAGATCCCAAGATCACTTCCAAACCACAATAGGCATCAGAATGGAAATTCTTGGGGGCAATGAGAAAAAAAAAGTATTAATAGATCATTCATAGCTGTTTCCCTCTAAAGTCTCAATATAAGAATATTGAGCAGATAGGCCTTTGTCTTAGAGGCAGTTCAGAGTCATTAAAAGTGATGTGCAATTTCTCAAAGGTCATACGATTTGTTGTCCTTCTGTGAAAATCTGGAGCAATTTCATTTTCTGTCCACAGCGCCTAGTCAAATATATATAATGATGGACCACGTATGTAGTTTCTCTTTCTTTGCTTTTCCCTTCTTTTTCTTCTTTTCTTAGACTTTTCTTCACCATTTCACCTAGGCAGAAAATGCAGGCGCTGCTTAAGGACCTAATCCTACTACTAATTGGCATAAGAGCTTTAATTTGCTTCACTTTGGACCTGGGCTGGTTTACCCATCCTTAGGCAATCTGGTATGCTCAGGCTCCCAGGGGTTCGCTGTGTAAATGCTAAACTTAGTGTGGATGGCTAATCAGCTTTAGCCCTATTGTAGCTCAGAACTCCTAAGCCAGTCTTAGTATTCCTAGTACCTGGGATTACAGGTATATATACCTCCACATCTGGTGTCTATAGATTTTCTATTGAACTGTATATCATAACCTTCGTTTACTTGGGTTTTTCTGTTTGGATAATTAGGCAGGACATTTTTTTATTGGTCATAGTTCTTCGTGTGAAGGCTTGACAACGTTTGGCAGTTTGATACGATGTCATCCTCAGAAAGGAATATCTGGAAGACGTTACCATCTATTAGGAATCTTTCTTCCATTTGGAAATCTTTCATGGCAGTAGCAAACCTCTTTGGAAAGCATACACTTCTCTGTTTTATGCCTTCTTTGACAATAATAGTCAGTGTTGTTGAGCAAAGCCACCTTACCTGTTGCACTTTCAAGGAATCTTCTAAATTCTTTCCCAAGGAACTACAAAGAAGAAGTGGAGTAAAGTATATCATCAAAGAAATGTATGATGAAAAAGGATGGAGTAGCTGTGTGGAGAAAGTGGCCAGACCATGTGCTCCACTGCTCTCCTGTATCAAACGCTTTTTTCTTTTCCTTTTCTTTTATAGCATACAGATGATAAGCATGGTAGAATCTTGCGTTCTAAACTGTGTGACCGTAAAGAAGTGATATGTTATAGAATACCATTTGTGAAAGTATTGCTCATACCCTTAACAAAGATGCCCTAAATATATTCTTTAGCTTATTCTCATAAAGCTTTTGTAGACATGGGGAAGTAGGTATATATGTTGTTAGTTATGGATATTCTCATAAATTTTTTTTTCTGTAGTAATTAGGTCTGTGATTTCCATTCCCTTCCCCCTCAAGCTTTTGGCATTTCACATTTTATAGGGAGTGCTAAGAATCACATACTTTTTAGACCATGTACAAATATTAAGTTAGTTATTGGTACTCTGAATGGGACAACATTCTCCAGGGAACAAAGATGGCTGCTACTTTCACAGAGGACATTTAGCAGAGAAGTCCAAATGTAGTGGCTCTGCTGCAATGAATGAAGAAATTACTTTGTTAATGAAATCTTGAAAGAGTTTTACTATTTGTGTGTGTAGGTTTATGTTTGTTATCTTTCTAATTTCATCCTTAAATGTTCTTGGGTGTATATGTATGTGTACAGATAATGAAAAAGAAATTTTGGATCTAGACCTATTCTTCCATCAGTATAAGGAGCTGTCTGGTGAAGAAACTTCTTTTATGAATGCTGATCATCAGTCATTCTCTAACTTAGGGTATAGGAACTAATGGGTTAAAATGGCTTATCGTGGGGTCACATGGTCAGTAGGTACAAAAAGCAGGACTCGAACCCAAGCCTTCCCTTATTCAGAGGTCATATTGCATCTCATATACAGATATGTGTATAAATATGTACCTAAAAATATAATATACAGAAAAAATAGGAATGATTTATATGGGGTAAGTACATACTTGCACCGTATTCAATTTAAAGACGTATGATTTCTCTTTGTACAGCTACACTCCCCAACCACACAGATTATAACCACTTCATACTGTGGCCTTTCAAGATTTTATCACCTAATGGTCAGCCTTTTGTTGATGAGTCTCCATATTTTCTAAGTATAATTGGTTCTTGTATCTCAGACACAGAGAACATTGTGTACTAAGCATTCTAACACTTTGTAGCCAACTGGAGTCAATCAAAGCTCACATTTCACTACAATTTATCTTTGAGAACTCAAAGGCACCTCTACCCTACCACAATGAGGCTTCAAAGGTAGACTTTAGTAGAGGTGGTACACAGACATGTATTCATTAAAATATTTAATAGAAATATTTTCTTTAAAATTTTCATTTCTTTTTCATACTGGTTTTGTTGCATGGCTGTAAGTAACAGAACACTAGAGTCTCCAAAGAAATAAGATGAGTATCACACAGAGAGGTGCATGACAGGTGTAAATAGGCTAGCTAGCTCCTAATAAGGAACTACAAAGAAGAAGTGGAGTAAAGTATACCATCAAAGAAATGTATGATGAAAAAGGATGGAGTAGCTGTGTGGAGAAAGTGGCCAGACCATGTGCTCCACTGCTCTCCTCATGTTGTCAGCAGAAAGCAAGAAAGGCCCCCATCACGTCAAGTAGACACCCTATGACAAACTTAGGGGAGTATATGAATGAGTGAGCATTCCATTGAATGGGCAGCCCTGGATGACTTGCAATTTATACAACTGGAGGAAAAATCCACATCCATGAAATATGTATGTATATATTATTATGAAATAGCATTCAAATAACAGCACAGAAGTATTATAGCAATAATGCATCATAGAAATTTTAAAAATCAGTGTGACTGTTTTCCTTTTTCACTTGATACTGCTTTCTTCTGTCCTTGGGATTGAAGATATAGCTAAAAGATGTAGAAAGGGGCCTGTTTGCTTTGCTTTGGTTTTATTTTTTGTCAAAGTGGTTTCTTGCTGACACTACCTTTAAAAAGTAGTTAATAAGGAACTTTCATAAGTGATTTTTTTTTCAATTTACAAACATTTTATGAAAGAACTTCTTTGATTTTTTTTTTACTTCCAATATGATCCTTGTTTTGAAAAGTGTTGATCAGTTTATTTTTTAATTCTCAATATTGTCTTTCAGGATCAAGAAAGCTTTTCTTCCTTTGTACTTTCATTCAACAAATCATCTTTGGAAATGACACACCATGGTTTTAGTAGTGTGTCACTTGATCCAGATCAAACAATGAACTCAGTTTTTAAATAATTAGTATTATCCCTCTGAAAAAGACTTAATCTTTTCTTCCCTTTGGGCAAATATTTTATTTCCAATTTCTTATTATTGTCAGGAGCAGGTGAATCTGAATCTTGGGCTCACTGTTATTTTTTGCAAAGAAAATCTTTTTTGTGAAGTTTAAAACTCATTTTTTATAATTATCCTTCTTCAGCTAGTATTTACATTATTCAAAGGAATATGCCAAGTAAATCCATAAATATTAGACTACCGTAATTAAAATAACTCCATGATACCACTAAGAAATAAACATCTCCTACTGTCTGCTAGTTGGTGATCCATTGAAAACATAAGGGAGGACCATCACAAGCATGTAGGCACAATAAATAAAATCTCCCATCAAGGTATGTGGTAGCCACAGCCTTTCATCCAAGAAACTAACTAAGAGTTAGATTCTGTTTCACATTAACCATATTGTATTAGGATGCAACTCACCTTATACATCAAGATTATTTTTATTTTTTAATTTAAAACTTTGACATGATTAGGATGTTTGGTAGCAAAATTTGGGGGAATTGTTGGAAAATGCCATGGTCTGTTCACATTGAGGATCACTGACTTCTAGGATCCCTTCCATCTCTGAGAGTATGACTCTCTGGTTCTATGGCGGGGGCAGTTAGGTAGTGCAGTGGATAGTGTTGGGCCTTGAGTCAAGAAGATTCTACTTCCTGAGTTTAAATCTGATCTCAGACACCTGTAAGTTTTGTGACCTTGGGCAAGTCATTTAACCCTTTTTGCCTCAGTTTTCTCATCTATAATGGGCTGGAGAAGGAGAGGGTGAACCAGTATCTTTGCCAAGAAAATCCCAAATGCACTTTCCTGATAGGCTGATAAGAGTCATTAACATGAATATCATGGAAATAACTTGGATAAGACTTCTTTCTGGTTAGCTTCCATCATTATTCCCATTAATGTGCATTTGTACTCTGGAGCAGGTTGTGAGTTACTCTCCAATTTCTTGAAACAAGTCCAATGTAATTATTACTGTAAACCACACACAAAAAAATCAATCAACTGAACTTTTTATTTAAAAAATATTACTTATAAAGAAATTGGACCTATGCTTCTAATTCGAGTTCACACAGTCACTCATATGCTTTTATGTGTTTGAGAATGCCTCCTTCTTACCATCTGGGACCTAGCCTTTGGTCATAGAGTCACCAGGCTCTTAGCAAGTTTATCACTTCTGATGTCATTAAATCCTTTGCTTGTTGAACATGTCTATGTCAGTGTTTTACTTTATTTTGTTTTGTTCAGAATTGGAATGATAAAATTGGAATTTTCTTTCTTAATTCTGCTATTTTAGTTGCCTGTTCTACAACCTCATCCATTATTTTTGTCCCTATTGGGAAATTAACAGACTAGTTACTAATGCTATGCTCCTTATAGTTCAATACGTAGTTTACCTCAATTTAATTCAAAGAATAATCGTTCTAATAGAATAGGCAAGAAATGGGGGCGAAAAAATCCCTGCCCTCAAGATGTTTATAGTTTAATAATGCAGGAAAGGCAACAGGGTGTAGTGAAAAGAACACTGAATTTGAAGTCAGAAAACCTCCTCCTAATGTGCCTGTAGGCCACATCTAAGACCATGCCTTCTTCAATTAGTATTATTATTATTATAAATATATTATTATTCCTACAGGAAGCACTTAGCCCAGGGATATATTAATGAAGCTTGGGTTCTTCATCCCAGGCTTGTGTGATATCAGTGATCTGATTATCTGCCCTATCCCTCATTGCTCTGCTACCCCTTCCCATTTTTCTGGGAATGCTGCTAGAGAATGAAGACTCTGTGTATGTCTACATGTAAGAAACATGTAGAAGACTGGGAGCCCTAGGAAATTACCTCTGGCTCTTCTGCTTATTACCTCTCTGGGCCTCAGTTTCCTTGCCTATAAAAATGAGGGGATTGGACTTTCTAAAGTTCCTTCCAACTCTAAATCTATGACCCCTTTGTCTCCTTTGGTCCTTTCTGTGAGTTGGTGTGTTTCTCTTACTGCCAGGATCTGTCTTTGGTGTTTGTCAGAAGAGATGGTCTTCTCTTGATATGCTTGAGAGAGCAGGGTGCCCAGAGAGAGAGGGGGAGGGGTAATGAAAAGCTTGTCTGTGTCTTTTCCTCAGGGACAGGACTGAAAATCTGAGGAACTGGGTCTAGCTTGCCAGATTGCTTCCAGTCCTGCCTGGGGAAGAGTGAGTACCCTCTCCAATGCAATACGGTATACTTTGTGAACAGCCACCATGCCAGTGCATATCCTTATTCTTAACTAACTCAGGAGCTGCACAGATGGAGGAAGAGTCTTTGCCCGAAAATGAAGATGGAATCTCATTCTCTGCCCCCCCCCTCCCTGCTTTGTTGCAGAATGGGGAATTTGGAAACTTAAAATGCTTTGCCCAATTTAAAAGTAAAATAAAGGCAACAGAAATGTCTCTGGAGTGCCACTAAAAGTTATTATTAAATTATTATACCTCATTCTCTCAGTCATTATGAGAGATTTGTTACTTGGGAAGAGAAAAAAAATCCTTTTTATACCATCCATTCTAGACAGTTTGAGTAAAGGTTTTGCTCAATTCCTTCTACCTGAGAATAGTTCCAGTTGATGAACAGCAGTACTGATGTAACTGTGCTGTGAGTGTCTTTGTTTAGAAACAGATCTCATAACTCATGTTCAACTTTATGCCTCTCCACCTCCTCCCCCCCACTCCCAGCATGCCAGGAAAAATTATAATGCTAATGGAATTCTATTTCATTTCAGATCTGCCAGATTTCCAAAGGATAAAAGCAATACAGCACCAGCGCACCCTGTTATTCTTTCCTACGTGGAAATAGAAAGAGTCAGTGTGGTGTAGTAGAAGATGCACTGAATTTGGGCTCAAAAGGGAATTGATCAGTTAGCATTTTTAAGTACCTACAGTGGCCCCTCATGGATCACTGCTTGGTCCTGGCAGAGGGTTAGTAGCTCAGTGAAACTATGAGCTATTTGGGAGCAGGTTTACACAAGATGGACAGGTCATAGTGCAGAGTTGTGACAAAAGGTCATCCACTGGAGAACGAAATGTCAAAGCACTCCAGTAGCTTTGCCAAGAAAATCCCATGGACAGCATTAAAATGTTAAAAGATATGATCTTGGAATGGCATGCTGTGGTCCACAGAGGTCACAGAGGTCACAGAGTCACAGAGTCAGACACAACTGAACAACAGCAGCGTCGTGGGTAAAGTATGGTGCTAGGTTCTGAGGATACAGACTCAGAGGTAAAACACAGTGCTTATCCTAGGGAAGTTTAAAATCTGGGGAGGGGGAGAAAAGGAATAGGCATTTACTAAGCACCCACTGTATGCCAGAAATTGTGCTAAGTACTTTACAAATATTTACAATTTACCTATATATGTGGGAATATATGTGTAAAAGTGTACCCCCTTAGAATTTAGCAAATTTGTAGGTCTTAATGGGCAAGGAAACATAAAAAAGACTTTAGATTGGTGATTGAATCATTCCATTCCCTAAAGGATGTGGTCAGAGGCTTGGAGTAGTTCACCTGAAAAGGAAATGGGAGAACAATGAACTTGTACCCCCTGGGGAAAGACTATCATTTTCTTAGCCATTCATTTGCATGGATCCGTTGGAGCACATAAGAATTTTTTTCAAAATAAATTTTAAAATTTTTTTTAAACTTCAGGAATTCTGAATCCCAGTAGTTTTAGCAGATTATTACTTGATTGTGACCTCGCAGAAGTGAAGATTTAGGAATGCCTGGTCTCCTTTAGGGAAGTAGAGTTCTTTCCCTGAGGGGCCCAGCCCAGGACCTACAAGAGTGGACTCGAGTCCATTACCATCCTCCCAATCACCCAGGTTCACAACTACATGCCATCCTTGACCCCCACCCCTCCCCACATCCAATCCATTGCCAAATCCTGCAGATTTTACCTTCATAACATCTCTGATGTGGGAGAGATTTCCCCTCTGACAATGACCCCACCTCAGGCCACTCAGGTCTGTACTCCTCTGAATCGCTCAATTGATCTTCCTAAAGCTCAAGTCAGATCATGTTGTCCCCATACTTATTGGTTTATTTCTCCAGTGGCTGCTATCACCTCTGGGATCAAATAGTAAAATCTCTGTTTGGCATCTCAAACATCCTCCATCCCTCCTCGATGCTAGTCTTAATATTCCTTCAACAGCATTGTTGGTTGCATCTTGTCTCCCTTCTATCAGACTGTGAAATCCTTGAAGCCATGGACTGTCTTTTGCCTGCTTTTGTATCTTCAGCGCTTAGCACAGTCCCCAGCACATGGTAGGTTCTTGATAAATGCATATTGCCCAAGTGCGCCTCTGTTTTCTCACCTCCTGCCAGGGAAATGACAGATCCCAAAGATGAGGCCCCGATGGAGCAGAACCACAAAGGTTTCTCCCAATCTTAGGTTAAAGGGCTTTGTTCCTTCGGAAAGGATATGACTGGCTGAGCGTTGGGGCAGAGCCTGATGCTGGAGGTGGTGCAGAGTATAGATGTCCAACAATGCACTTTGTAGTCTGCAAGGATAGCCCCAGTCATCCAGGAGAGAGAGAGAGAAAAAAAAAAGAGCCCAGGCAGTTCAAAAGCAGTGAGTTGCATTGGTCACAGAAGTTCACTTCATATGGGCCTCGTTACCATTGTATATTAACTTCATACCCATTTTTCCTCCTACAGCTTCTATATTTGTAAGAAAGGGAACCCCAAATCTGGGGGGAAGTATTTTATTTGAATTGCTTTTTGTTATGTTCCTAGATTCACGAGGATTTCATGTAAGTGGAGATTGAGGAAGCTTGGGAGGTAGATAGGGTAGAGGTGAGGAGTGAGTAAGTAGTTGCTATGCCTGTGCTAAGAAGGCACAAAGAAGGTGGAGGGAATGGCTCATATAACAGCAATAAGATGGTCCATTTAACTGCATCCTAGTGACCATGGTGTCTAATAAGGCTGAAAAGGTAGGTTAAAGATCAGATAGTGAAAGCTTTGTAGAACAGAGGGTTTTATATTTGATCTTAGAGATAACAGGTAGCACCTGTCATTTACTGAGTAGGGGAGTGACCTGGGCCTTAGGAAGATCACTAGCAGTTGTATGGAGGATGGATTTTAGTCCAACCTCCGCTGTACATCTTGTTACTGTCTCCACTATTAGACTGTGAGCTCCTTGAGAGCAGGCACTGTGTTTAGCACAATCTCGGGGATACAGTAAGTGCTTAATAAGTGTTGGTTACACGCCCATGGCAAGCCTTAATTAGTTCTCTTGGCTTCAGTTTCCTTCTTTGTGTAACACTGGCTTTGGCCGGGAGTTGCAGAATTACTATGAAGGTGAGCCATGTTTATAAACCTACCCCAGAGAAGTGAGTCTAAGATTTTACATCTGTAATATAAAGGAAATGGGTTAGATAATCTATTAAGATTTTTTTTCTAGCTCTGAGATCCTATGGATAACTAAATCCTTTGCTATGTGTTTCTGATCTCACTGAGGTACATTTATAACACCAGCTGATATGTGCCTCCTTAGGAAAGGCAATGACAAGCCTTCACTTTTTGAGCTCTCTTAAAGGATTCCACTTACAATATTACTGATAAGGTAGAATATTTTAGGGGAAAGAGGTCACATGCTGCAATGAGAAGGGCATCATGACCTCAGAGAAGATATGAGGAAATGCACCTCCTGTCTTTTCTTGGAGAGGTAAGGGACTATGAGCATGGAATATAGCATATGCTTGTAGATAAAGTCAAAAGTGTTGATTTTGCTTAGCTGTTTGGTTTTTTTCGAAGAGAAGATTGTGTCAGAGGAGTGGTGTTTGTGTGGGGGTGGGGTAGGGGTGATCAATAGACATCCAGAAATGACTGTGACATAAAAACAAGAAGTCTTAATAAGACTTTTAAAAGGAAGGAAAGGAAGGGGGGAGGGGAGCGAGAGAGAGACACACACACAGACAGTATAACAAAGAGAGAAAGGGGGCAGAGAGAGATATAGGAAAGAGGAAGATCAGGAGAAAATGAAGGAGAGATAGAGAGACAGAGACAGAGAGAGAAAGAGAGAGAGAGAGAGAGAGGGAGAGAGAGAGAGAGAGAGAGAGAGAGAGAGAGAGAGAGAGAGAGAGAGAGAGAAGAGAGAGAGAGCCAAAACATTGGCTTGTAAGCCAAAGGACCTGGGTTCTAGACCTCACTATACATCTCTTACCATGCATCTTTGTGACCCTTGGGCAGACATCTTAGCCACTGAGCTCTTCTTTCCTCCTTTGTAAAATGAGAGCTGGACAAGATGTTCCTTTTAAGTTCTAAAATTCTAAGGATTTTTTTTTTGTCTACTAGTTCTACTTTATCTCATAACATGGCACTACTTAGAGACATTATCCCAAATTCTCACATAATCCCTCTGAGGTACTTAGTGGGGCATCTTTGGCTGGAGCGAGAAGAGAGAATCAAAATACTTTCTAGACATTATCTCATCAAATCATCACCTCTTTCCTACCACCTTCCCTCTCAGAGTCAGGTTCCCCTAATTCCCCGTTCAGTGTTCTATCAGACAACCTACGTGAATAATAAATACTGTGATTTATTATGAGTCATTTAGGAAGAGTTGTAAATGGACACAGTGGTGTATAGTCCATCTGCTGATCCCAAAGCCCCCACGTTAATGAGTATACAGTGCACATAATGACTATATCGTATAACCAAGCCTTGCTGATACTCACTTACCAGGACATCTAATGATTTATGGAAAGCAGGTGGGTGTTTTCCTGATGCCCCACTCTGTTCCAAGGGGACACACAGAATTCTTTTCTATTGTCCTTCCCCCAATATGATATTAAAGCTCGAGGCTACTGTCTCATACTCCTGCAGGTGGACAGACAACAGTTGAAGGGGTGCTAGCCTGCCGAGTGTGTGTGTGTGTGTGTGTGTGTGTGTGTGTGATTTAAAAAAAAAACTCCTGTAAAAGTTCAAGTATAGTCCAGACCAATTGGCACAATGGGCATAGCTCATCAACATGTAAGACCTTCCTTTTGTACCTTCTGTGCGTCTTCAACCTTCTCCAGGTTTAAAACTGAAGTGATTTGATTTAGGTCAATTGATAAACACAGTAAGTTCTTAGTGTATGAAAAGCATTCTTCCAGGCACTAGAAATACAGTTTAAATGAGCCAGGATGCTTGACCTCATAGAACTTAAAATCTAAAAGTGAAGAATACATAAACACAAATAACTATAATATACAATATTATAGGACATAGCCATTAGGGAGGCTAAGCAAAGTGCCATGTGAGGTCCACTTTAAACCTCCTCCATATCCTTCCAGGAACCACAGATCAAGACAGCAGTTCTAAAGATCCAATGTTGGACTGTCTAATATCACATAGTGTTTTCTCGTGAACAGAGTAAGGAGAGATCTGAGTTTGAATCCCTCCTCTGACACTTCTGAGCCATGTGACAATGTCAAATCCCTTTACCTCCTAAGTGTCCATAACCATAAAGTGGTTAAATATACTGGGAGCAGAGTTATGGTACTCGCAGGCGGCAGTGTGCTAATAAGTGTTTAACAATTGGCTGAGTGTTGGGGGTGGAGGAGAGATATAAACACTTTTAAGTTTAATTGACATTATTAATATTTTCACCCCTGTGTTCTTAAGTCTAGACGATCAACAAAACAATACATCAAGCCCTGATTTGTGGCATTTGTCAGTTTCTGAGGTGTAAATAGTCATACTTTAGTAATCCACTCTCGGAACACACCTGCTCCCAGGGTTGTAAGACTCAAAGGATGTCATGTATCTATAGCATTTTGTAAGGCTGAACATACTACATCACATTTTGGATATATGTACTTATACCCAAATGGGAATTTTAATGGATTGAAAACTCAATATCAATTAACATTATGAAAAAGGATCCTCAGAAGCCAATCAAACTTAAACTGCATTAGGAGAAATATAATTGCTGGTCTTGTTCATCCTTCATTCTTAAAGAGGACCAACGACATCAAGAGGGTTATATATAGTTTTCTGAAAAAAGGAAAGTGGTGGCCCCAGTGTACTCTGTCCTAGTCAAACCATGCCTGGAATATGGTATTAAACTCTGAACACATTTTGGGAGGGACATGATAAGGAAGGGTTAGAGAAGAGGATCCTAGGATAATGACTAAATGAGATAACCAAAATAAGCCATACAAAGATCAGTTGAAGCCAGCTGGATAGCACGTGCCTATCCCTGCTACCCAGGAACCCTGGCCTGGTAGATTGCTTCAGTTCTGAGTTATGGTGGGCTGGGCTGATTGTGAGCCACCAGGGAAGGGGACATTACCAGACTGCTTAAGGAAGGGCTCACCAACCCAGGTTGGAAACCAAGCAGGTCAAAGCCCCCATGCCAATCAGAAGTGATATGAGCCCCTTACAGGGCTACTGTACTTTCAGTCTGGGTGAGATAGGAAGACCCAATCTCATTGTAGATAGAATGCATGCATGCATGTATGTATATGTATATATGTATATAGGGCAGCTAGGTAGCATAGTGCATAGAGTGCTGGGCCTGAGGTCAGAAAGACTCATCTCCCTGAGTTCAAATCTGGAGTCTCACACTTACTAGCTGTGTGACCCTGGGCAAGTCACTTAACCCTGTTTGCCTGTTTCCTCATGGTGGGGGAGGGGAGAGAGAGGGAGGAGGGAGAGAAAGAGAGAGAGAGAGAGAGAGAGAGGGAGAGGGAGAGAGAGAGCTTTGAGAAGGAAATGGCATACCCCATCAAGAAAACCCCAAATGGGCTCACGAAGAGTTGGACATGACTGAAAATGACTGAACGACAACAAATCTATGTCTGTATGTTTGCACACATATATCGTTGAAATAATTTAACTTGTAATAAGTGACTCAGGGTAGATGGGGAGAGAAGGGTCCTCAAACATTAAAAGGGCTATTGTGGGGAGCAGGTTTTAAACTTCTTCTACTTGACCCCAGAAAGAACTAGACTGAATGAGAGGAAGTGAAAAGTAGGCACATTTTAATGCACTGTTAAGAAGAACTTCCAAATGATTGGAACTGTCTAAAATGCAGGATTGTCTTGGGAGCTGGTGAATTCCCAATCAGTGGAAGTGTTCATGTAGAGACTAGATAACCACTTGGGTATGTTTAGTAGAGGATTCCTGCTCAAGTACAAATAGACCAGGGATGACCTTTGTGTTCCTTTCCAACCCTGAATCTATGATTCTCTACTATCTTGGTTATATTTTAAAAGTACATAATTCAAATTTTCCCTAATGATAATAATTTAGACATGATTTTATTCAGTCATTTTTCAGTCGTGTCCAACTTTTCAAGACCCTATTTGGGGTTTTCTTGGGAAAGATGACTGGAGTAGTTCGCCATTTCCTTCTCAAAACTCTCTCTCTCTTTTTTAACAGATGCAAAAACTGAGGCAAACAAGGTTAAGTGCCTTTCCGAGGGTCACAACACCAGTAAGTGTCTGAGGCCAGATTTGGATTCAGGAAGAGGAATCTTCCTGACTCCAGGCTCAGCATTCTATCCAATGAGATACCTAGTTGCCTACCTAACTAGCATTACAGGAGGTGCCAATCACTTATTATAATTAAGAAGCTCATTGGGGCAGCTGATGGCTCAGTGAATAGAGCATCAGCCCTGGAGTCAGGAGGCTCTGAGTTCAAATCCGGGGTCAGACACCTAACACTTACTAACCATGTGACCTTGGGCAAGTCACTTAACCCCAATTGCCCTGCCTTCCCCCCTCCAAAGAGAAAAAAAAAGATCATAAGAAGATCATTGTACATTTAGAGCTCTCAGGGAACTTAGAAATTATCTAGTTCAAGGCCTCATTTTACAGATGAGAAGTATGAGGAACAGAAAGGTTAATTAATTTTCCTAAGGTCACATAGCTATAAAATGAAAGAACCAGAAGAACCAAACCCAGGTCCTCTATTCCAAATCCAGAACTCTTCCCGTTGCCCAACACTGCTTTATCCTGTGAAAGACACATAATGTCTGGTCAATTTTGTCATTATCTCCCCGCAAAGGCCTTTGGCACATGACCTTGGTTTGGTGGTTCCTGCTGTCATACAAGAAGCTACTGGAGGACATGGGGATGTTAGCCTGGCTCCAATGTCCTCGTGGCATTCATTTTCCAAACTCCATGTATTTCTTTTTCATTTTCATTTAAAGCTTTGAGCCTCTTGCCACAAAGGCATCTTTAATGCCTGAAACATAAACCAGCACAATTGAAAAACAAAGAGCACGCTACCATTTGGGTCACTAAGTCAGGACAATCAGGACTCAGAAGCTTCTGTTTTCATCATTGAAAGGCCTGAAAGAGAAGCCGAAAGTCTATTTTGTCTGATATGTTAAACTTGGGCTTGACCTATGTAATGGTACTGTCAAATTATTATTATTGTTGTTTTTCTTTTACAAATCTGTTTAACTTTAAAAAAAAACAAGTTAGAAAATATTGGTTTTAGTTTAAATGAGACCTGAATTGTCTCAGGTCAGGTGTGCCACATGAGGCAGGGCCTCCTGCTGAAAAGTACTGCGCTGCGTCATTAGGTTGGCAGCTCCTACCGAGAGAAACAACAGAGCCCAATTCACTCAGGTAAAGTGACTGAAACGGGGGAGGGGGTAAATCTCCCAGACGGAGCTGAACACCTTTGCTTAATAGGTACTCTTAGTCAATATTTATCTAGCTATCAAAGGAATTATATGGAATCATTTATCTCTTTTTCTTTTACAGTGGAGTTCACCGAATCACTATGGTACCTCTCCCCACAGAGCTACTTAGCTCAGAGAGAAGTTAGAAGGAAGATCCATCTTCTTCGTTCTCGTTCTTAGGGAGTGGAGATAAATTCCAAGGATAGGGACATGATCAAGCTTGTTCAAATCTAAGATGTTCAGCTGAAGTCCTATGAAGAAGGAAGCTTTTAGCCCCTCTTGGGTGTTAATTTACAGCACTTTAAACCTCATTAAGCATTATTTATAACCATCAGCACTGGGATTTTCTGTTCAATATAGTATGATTGCAGCTGGCACCCTCTCTCTCTCTCTCTCTCTCTCTTTTTCTCTCTACCCCTTCCATTCTTTCTCTTTCCTTCCCTCCCTCCTCTCTTTCCTCTTTTTCTTCCTCCCTCCATGTCTCCCCTTCTTAATTCCCTTCTCTCACCCCATCCTGTCTGTCTCTGCCTCTCTCTGTTTCTGACTCTATCTCTGTGTCTCTCTGTGTCTCTGTGTGTCTCTGTATGTCTCTCTGTCTCTCTCTCTCCATCTCTCTCTTTCTCTCTCCCCATTCTGTGCTTCACTTTTTTTTTTCTTTTTCTTTATTTTTGGAGGGGGGAAGGCCAGGACAATTACGGTTAAGTGACTTGCCCAAGGTCATACGGATAGTAAGTGCATCAGGTGTCTGAGTCTGGATTTGAACTCAGGTCCTCCTGACTTCAAGACCAGTGCTTTATTCACTGAGCCACCTAGCCACCTGCTGTGTTTTACTTTTTGTCCTTTGGATTGTGCTAGTAGACACTTTAGAAAATGATGCTTTCAAGTACATTAGCCATTATGAAAGTGTGAACTCAAACTCCTGTGATAACAATTCATACACCTGTAACAGTAATAGAAATTTGAAGATCTTCCCTGCCCCTTAAAAAGCCTAAGTTGAACTTGAGGACCTTTCCTGATTTGAAAATAAACTCTGCCCCCTAAGAGCCTGAATGTGCTCACCTGGAGCCTGTGGTGGGAGGCTTGTTTTTCAGGAAGGCACAACTTTTGTTACTTTGTAACTAAGTGGGTCATGAGGGTTGTCATGTTCTCTGACCCTGGAGAAGGCTATATATACACCTCTGAGATGAGGTTTTGCTTTGGGGCTCACTTTGGGAAGAGTTGTGTGATTTGGCCAGATGAGACTCTGGGCAGCCTTTGAAAACCCAGATGTTGGTGCTTCTCTCTCTGGTGACTAACTAGGTATGGATGTAATGGTCAGACAGCAGGAAGCCCTGCCTGCTGGATTGTGTTATTTTCTTTTGTAACTTCTGTTTGTGTTCTCTGAAGTTCAGGGTGCTGACTTTTTCCCCTGCACTAGGGGAAATCAAACTACATGTTTGATTGAAGTAAGACTATTAACCCATTTTGAGTTGCTTTCCTTTAGAAAAGCTGCTCAAAGAACCTGTGCTAGCAGCCATCCTGGGTATGCTAGGGTGCTTGCTGCTACAACACCATAAGAGGTGCCAATCATTAATCATAATTAAGGATATCATAGGATCATAAATTAGAACTATGAGGAAACTCAGAGGTCATCTAGTCCAATATCTTTCCTTTGGATGGTGATTAGACTTATTCTGACCTGTATTTTAATTTAGCCTCTGACTCTTACCAACTGTGTGTCCCTGCAAAAATCACTTAACCTTACTTTGCCTCATCTATAATATGGGGATAATTATAGCACCTACATCCCAGGGTTGTTGTAAGGATCCAATTATCCTAATTGCAAAGTACTTGGCACAGTGACTGGCACATAATAAATACCACATAAATATGAGTTTAAAAATAAAGAACTTCCAAATTAATGGAACTATCCTAAATGCAATGGATTCCCTAAAGAAACTACCAAATAGGTGCTACACTGGTGTAATGAGAATGGGAATTTGAGGATCTTCCCTTCCCCTTAATAGACCTAGGGGGGAGTTTGAAGACCTTCCCTGCTCTGAAGGTAAACTCTGCCCCCTGATAGGCTGAATGTAGTCACATGGAGCCTGTGGTAGGAGGGGTTCCTGTGATGGGAGGGGATTTGTTGAAGGGTGGAGCAGAGTCCACAGGAAGCTTCCCTGCTGTGAAGATAAACTCTGCCCCCTGATAGGCTGAATGTAGTCACATGGAGCCTGTGGTGGGAGGGGTTTGCTGAAGGGAAGCAGAGACCACAGGAAGCTGGTCAGAGCTAGCCAGATGGTGGGGGAGAGAGGAGGACCTCAGGCAAGTAGTCAGATAGGCTCATGAGTAGATACTGATCTTGTTTTGGTTTATGGGAAGGCTGAAGGATGCTGGGGCTCTCAGCATTATTATGGCTTCTGAATATTTTTGGTACTATGATGGAATCAGCTTCCTGGTTTGGAGATTCAGTTTTCTGGTGTCTAAATAAATGCGTCAGTTCTATCCTCTATCTGGAGAGTCTGGCATATTTTGTGATGGAATGTCATGCAATACTTATAATCAGGGTCTTTATTGTGATTGTGAGTGCTGTAAATATTGCATTGGTGCTACAACTGATCAGGGTTTTCTGAGTTTATAACCAATGAACAGTTGATATAGATCTTCTTGGTATTAGAAACTAAGGTGTCCATATGAGAAAAAAAGCCAAAGAAAGACCAAAAGCCTCAGGCAGCTTGAAGTGTATCTTTGAAGAAGAAACCTGGAATCCTAGAACTAGAAAAGACCTGAATTATCATGTAGTGCAGTGGTGGGGAACCTATGGCCTTGAGGCCACATGTGGCCCTCTAGGTCTTCAAGTGCAGGCCTTTGACTGAATCTAAACTTCAAAGGACAAATCCCCTTAATAAAAGGATTTGTTCTGTAAAACTTGGACTCAGTCAAAAGACTGAACACAAGGACCTAGAAGGCCATATGTGGCCTCAAGGCCTCCATTTCCCCACCCCTGATGTAGTCCAACCCTTATCATAAGAGTGAAACTTTTATGCAATGTCCCTAACATGTGACTTGAACACTTCTCCTGATGGAGAACTGGCTACTTCATGGAGTATTCTATCCCCTTTGTGAGATGCTCTAGCTATTTTCAAGTTTTCCTTCATGTTGAGTCAAAATCTATATTCCTATAATTTTCATGCATTAGTCCTATGCCCTCTGGAGCTATACAGAAATTGCCTAATTCTTATGTGATATTTGCATATGGCAACCAACCTTGTTTCCCTCTGAGTCTTCTATTCTCCTGGCTAAAGTAATGCTTGACAATTCAAAATAATGTCAACAACCTGCATTTTACAGTGTTTTTATGCAGAGTATAAAGCCTTCTCATAGCTATTATGTTTCCATAATCAAGGAAGTTGATCTGAGGAAAAAAAAAAGGCAGAAATTGTTTCTAATGATTCTAATAGGTACTAACTCTCCCTCTCTAAGGTTGCCCTTGAGCAGTAGATAAAATCAGGGACAGCCAAGATCTTTCAACTGGAATCTAGGCAGAACTATGTTATGTCAATACTAGAACTGTGCACATAAAACAGAAAGCCAAGGAGTTCGGTGAGACCTCTTTGTTGTTGAACAATGCAATTGTTGGGAGGTGAGAATGCCGGTGATATCTGGGAGAGATGTTCATGTGGGTGACATGAGTTCCTCTGGAACTCTCTGCCTCAGCCTGAGCTGTGAACTAACAGATCTCGGGCATAGAAAACACTGAAGATGTTTGGGGCAATGATGACTTGCATGATAAATGAGAAGTACTTCCTTCTCTACACCTGAGCTTTTAGCTGTTCTCTCCAGGAATTCTTGTGTCAGAGGTCATGAAACTCTGGCATATTATAGTTGAGTTTCTATAACAACTCCATGAGGTAGATAAGGCAAGTATTGTTGCTGTCATTTTGTAGATGGGGAAACTGAAGTAAAAGGTTAATTAATGGTGTTGGGAGTCAGGACATCAAATGATGATGTGCCACTGCAGACCTGCTACCTCCTGAGTTCCACCTTTTCTTCCACCAGAAAACATGGGACTGAATTCAGTAATTTCCTTTACTGGAATTATCTCATTTCTAAGCCTTCTCTAGCCTGGGATAATAACTACCTAGCTTGCAGAAGGCAATGTATGTTTCTACCTTTTTTTTTTTTGCCCTGCTCTCTATAATCAATGCACAGCCTAACTTTACATTTTTGTTAAGGGATTTTATTACTACTAATGGTGAGAAAACACATAAGAGTTTAAGACATGTAGAAAAGTAAAAATTCTAGAAGTCTTGAAAGCTAAGAACTTTGATCTTCCACGACAGTGTAGGGAGAGCCAGATCTAACTTCTTTAGTCTATTCTTCTTTCTCTGGCTAAACTCCTTCCAGATCCTGTCTTCAAGTTATCTAGCCGTAGTCTTGCCCAAGTTGAATGCAAGGCCATTCATTCATTCCTCATTCCTCATCAACATTTGTTAAATACCACCTTTGTTCAAGAAATGGTTCTAGGTACAGGTCATACAAAGATATCTAGAACTTACTGTTAAAAAGCTTATAAACTAATATTTGTTGTTTTCAAAGAGGACCAATGACATCAGAGCATGATGTCCTGACTTGCACATGAATTGGATATAAGTGAGGCAGCTTTACTACACAAGGTCACCAACCTTATTCTCTCTTCCAGAGTCATCCAAATCCAGTGGCAGGACAAAAGTTAGGACCACTGTCAATAGCCTGGGATGAAATGGATGACTGTGGTGTCTTTGACCAAGCTCTAAGTGCTCCATAGTGCCTACTTTAGCCACCTTCATGGCTGTTGGTACAGATTGATCTCATTTACCCATTGCACTAGAGGGAAAGTCTTCACATGATTAGAGACATCCCCTTAACTCCCTGATGGATTTGAGGCCTGTCAGTATCCTCAGCCTGGCTTAGCCCATCTGCTGAGATATTTTTAGTGGGTTGTTGCCACTGTGCATGCTAGTTTCTTGGAGCCACAGGTGAGAGTTAGGTAATGGATTGGACACCAAAGGTGGATGAGCAGCCCTGAAAAAGGGTTTGACAGGCCCTCATACCAGAGGTTCTGGTGCTTCCTGAACATTCTATACATCTCTATAAACTAATAGCCAGGAAGAAATATATGCGAATACTTTATTATACAAAGGAGAGTAAAATAAGTACAAGATCAGGTCCAAGAAAAGTCCTGTGATAAATTCAAAAAGAAAAAGGTTATCTTTACCTGGAGTTGGGCAATAAAAGGAGGCTTCATGAATGAGGGGGTGGACCCTTGAACAAAGGGAAAGACTTCAAAAGATAGTGGTTGGGGAGGTGGATGGGGTATATTTTAGGCTCTTAAGATAGACCTTAGGGCAGCTAGGAGGCACAGCAGATAGAGCTCCAGGCCTGTAGCTAGGAAGACTCATCTTCTTGAGCTCAAAGCTGGCCTCAGATACTTACTAGTTGTGGGACTCTGGGCAAGTCACTTAACTCTGTTTGCCTCATTTCCTCATCTGTAAAATGAGCTGGAGAAGAAAAGGCAAATCACTCCAGTATCTTTGCCAAGAAAATCCCAAATGAGGTCATAAGAGTTGGACATGACATGACTGAATGATATCACCAATTGATTAAGACTTCCTGGAGATTCCGGGAGGGAGATAGCCACTGAGGAAATCACTGTTGTTATATTCCCATAAGTTTGAAAGGATCCAAAAAAAACTTAACAAACTAGAATAATAGGCTTAATCTGTCAAGATGAAATTAAATAGGCATAAATGAAAAGTCCTACTCTTTGTCCTACAAAGATTTTACAAAGGGAGGTATAGCCAGACCACAATTCCTTTGAAAAAGATCTGGGGCTTTTAGCCAGCTGTAATACAGCTCACTATGAATCAACAGAGTAGCCGCCAAAACACTTAACGGGCCCTTAGAGCAAAGGAAGAAAGTCATAGTATCTGGAATGGGGGAGTTGATAGTCCTGGTGCACCCTGTTTTAATCAGAGCACTCTTTTTTTTTTTGGCTTTTTAGAGGGGGGATGGTAAGGCAATTGGGGTTAAGTGACTTGCCCAAGGTCACATGGCTAGTTTTTTTGTGTTAAATGTCTGAGGCTGGATTTGAACTCAGGTCCTCCTGACTTCAGGGCTGGTGCTCTATTCACTGCACCACCTAGCTGCCCCAAGTCAGACCACTTTTAAGAACATTGTGTCCAGTTTCTGGGCATCACATTTGGAGAAGGACATTGATAAGCTGGAGGCAAATGGTATACAATAACCAGAATGGTGAGATGGTTCAAAACCAAAGTTCTGTTGAAAGAACGGAGGATATTGATAGCTTAAATAAGAGACAATTTAAGGAAGCTACTTCAACTGTTGTCTTCATGAAGGGCTGTCTGGTGAAAGAAGGATTTGTATAGTGATGCCTTCCCATAGATGGTTGAGTTAGAATCCTAGGTGGAGGTCATAAAGAGGAAGGTTTCACTTAAAATAAATTCCTTACAGAGTTGTCCAAAAATAAAATGGGTTGTCCCAAGAGGTTGTGTCCCTCTCATCAGAGGCCTAGAGGTGGAGGCTGGATGACCATCTGTGGGGGATGTTACTGACCTCCTCTAGTGTCCCTTCCAGCTCTGAAATTCTGTTATTCTTTTCACCTTCATCTCTATATATGGATAAACCTAAACAGGAGAAAATCTTCATTGCTTATTCTATTGTGTCAGGATGAGTAAGTTGGGGTCGGTCAGTGCCTTTTCTGCTGATTCTTTGCCTTATTTCTATAGATAATATTTTCTCCCACTTTTATATTATATCAACCTCCAGACATTTTCTTTTTAGTTTTTATATCTCCAAGAGGCAGCTAAGCCATGCCCAGAATGAGGAAGAAATCTTGGCAAAGGATGGTATCACAGAAACCCTATCCCAGCTTCAAAACAAAGCTAGTGTAAAGCCCACCAAGTTTACCCATAAAAGATAATGCAGGTGTGCGTGAGGCCCCTTCGGGGCCTGAGCCAGAATAGACATACCATACATTCCTGGAAGGAGAAAGGAAATTAAATGGGATAGGACCATGTTTAGTGATAGAATTGTTTTATTCCTGAGAATAGATTGCTACTATTGATAAATATCACCAGTTTATTGTTTTGTTTTAAATTGACAGCTATTTGAAAGTGCTAATTTTGTACCCTCCGGAGTTGTCTAATAATGATAAATGTTAAAAAATCATAACTAACATTTAAAGAGCATTTTACCTACAGTGTCTTATTTGATCCTCACAATAATCTGTGATATAAGTTCTATAGATACTATTGTCTCAGTTTGTACACAAAGAAAGTGAAAGAAGCTAAGCACCTTGTCCAAAATCAACACAGCTAGTGAATGTCTGAGGCTGGATTCGAATCCAGACCTCCCCAACTCTGAGTCCAGCATCCAAATGTTGTGTGCTTCTGAGAATGATTAGCCAAAGGATAGAAAGACTCTAGGAACTATAGATTGTTTCAGGCAATGTAGCACAGTGTCAGAGTACAGAACCTGATATCAAGAGAGATCTGAGCTAAAATGCCAGCTCCATCATTTACTACTTATGTGATTGTGACCAAAATACACCCACAGCCTCTCTGAGCTATAGTTTACTTGTCTGTAATAGAGAGATGGGGGCAGCCAGGAGGTTCTGTGGATGGAGGGCCTGGCCTGGAGTCAGGAAGAGTCATCTTCCCAAGTCAGCCTCAAACTCTTACTAGCTGTGTGATCCTGGGCAAACCACTTAGCCCTGTTTGCCTCAGTCTCCTCATCTGTCAAATGAACTGGAGCAGGAAATGACAAACCATCCCATTATCTTTGCCAAGAAAATTCCAAATGGGGTCATGAGGACATAACTGAAATGACTACATAACGACAGAAATAAGGATGACAATACTATCTATGATATCTACCTTACAGGTTTGTTGTGAGAATCAATAAGATAGCACATATAAAATGCTACTGTGAGGTCTACCTTGCTACCCATAGTAGCCTAATTCAATAGCTCTTCCTTAAAGTGAGTTAATCTTTTTATTGGTGTTACTTCTGCTGCAATGGAATTTTTTTTAATCAGCGGTCCTCAGTTCAAATACTACCTTGGATACCATGACTGAGCAAGTCACTTGACCTTACTTGGCCTCAGTTTCCTCATTTCTAAAGGAGGAAATTTAACTTGGATTGCCCCCAAGGGCTCTTCTAGCTCTAGATCCATGATTCCTTTCTTTTCTTTTCCATAGCACTTTATTTTTAAATAACATTTTATTCCCCCCCATTACATGTAAAAATAATTTTAACATTTTTTAAAATGTTGAATTATGATTTCTTTCTAACCACAAGAAGCCATTGTCATTCTCTCTTCTCTGAGGGAGAAAATATTCTGGACAGATAAAACAGAACATTTTAAAATGAGGTTCATGTCACAATGTAAACAAATCGATCCATTCTAAGGTCTTGCATGCACCTGTTAAATGTTGACCTTACCTTCTCCTCTCTTCTCTCAAACAACAAAAACGTGACTCTTCATTCACTCATTCATTAAATAAATATTTACTAAATGCATTTTACTATCCTTACTTGCAAATAAAAATGACATATTACACCTTCCCTCAAGGAGATTAAAATCTATTGGTAAAGTTAAAATACATACACAATTAGTATGATACAAGACAAAATTTAAAAGGTAAAAAAAAGAGAAGTGTATAAAATGCTCTAGAAAAATCTGAGGAGAAAGAGATTGTTTTTAGCAGGGGCTGACCAGGGAAAGGTTCATCAAGAAAGTAGTCTGACGTTGGCCTTGAAGGAAGAGGGAAATTTCAACAGGCAGAGGTGAGGATGGATACAATGAGGTATGAAAAACAGGATGAAGCCAAATATTAGTAATCGGCATTTACATAGTATCTGAGATTTGCAAAGAGCGTTGCATGGACTATTTCACTGGAGTCTTACAACAATCATGTGAGATAAGGATAATTAGTGTGATTCCTATTTTACTGATAAGAAACCTGAGGCATAGCGCTATAAGCTCTGTTAAGTAGCTCATCTTGTCACTTAGCTAGTAGGTGCTGGAGGTGGGATTTGCCCATAAAGCCCTGACGCAAGGTTCTTCACTCTCTACTATGCTATACCTCCTCTCCATCAAAGAAGAGTTGTCAAGCTAGTTTGGCTGAAGGTTAGCACAAGAGACTAAGTTCAGGTAAAGAGACATACTCAAGGCCATCCAAATCATATCAGTCTTCTGATGATGGCTAGTGAAGGTCTGAGACTTCTTTATCCTTAAACTTTTGAGTTCTTTATCCTTAAACCCTTCATCTCACCCCCTCCCATCTTCTCCAGCAGATTGCCTCCACAATTTTCTTCCTTCTTAATTTTCCCAATATAAATTTCTTCACTATTGCCTACAAATATACTCAAGTCTCCCCAACCTTAAAAACACTCACTCAATGGCCACTAGCTATCATCCTATAACTCTCCTCCTCTTTTTGACACAATTCCTAAAGGGAGTTTTCTACCCTCATTGACTCCATTTTCTCACCTCTTATTTTCTTCTAAATCCTCTGCAATATGGCTACCAATCTCATTATTCACCAGAACCTACTGTTTGCAAAATTACAGGTGATCTTCTTAAATCCCAAATCTAGTAGCCTTTTATCACACCTCATCCTTCTTGTATCATCTGACTTTTTGTTCACGTTTTTTCTCCTGGAAACTCATTCCACTGCTCTCTTCTTGTTCTTCTCCTATCTTTCTGGCCATTCCTTGGTATCCTTTGATAATTCTTCATCTATATCATGCTCGCTAATCATGGATATTCCCCAAGGCCTAGATTTTCTCCTTTCCCAGCTACCATCTTGTTTAGTAATCTGATTAGCTTCTGTGGGCTTAAATATTATTTATTATTTCCATAGAGAAGATGACTAGATCTACATATTCAACCCTAATCTCTTTCCTGAGCTATAATTCTACATTGTCCATTGCCTTTTGGACATCCAAAACTGATGTCCCATAAGCATCACAAACTTAGCATGTCCAAAACAGGATTTATTGTCTTTTCTCCAACTCTCCACTTTCCCAAACTTTCCTATTGCTGTTCAGTTAGTCAGCCAATAAACATTTCCTAAGTGTTTCCTATGGATGAGCCACTATGCTAAGCACAGGGGATAGAAAAAGAGGAGAAAAACCATCCCTGTCCTCAAGCATCTCATAACCTAATTGGGGAGCCAACAAGCAAACAAGTTACTTATGAATAAGTAGGAAATAACAAAAGGGAGGAAAGCACTGGATTGTAGAGGGATTGGGAAAGGGTTCCTGTATAAGATGGGATTTTAAGTAGGAACTAAAGGAAGTCAGGGAAGCCAGCCAGTTAGCCAAAACAAAGAGGGAGAACACTCCAGGCACGAGGGCCAGCAGCCTGGAGTCAAGAGAAGGAGTATCTTATTCTTGAACAGCAGTAAGGTCATGTTACTGGATCAAGTACATGATAGGAAGGAGGTGTAAGATGACTGAAAAGGTAGGAGGGGGCTAGAAGAGCTTTGAATGTCAAACACAGGATTTTGTATTGGATCCTGGAGATAAGAGGGAGCCACTGGAGCTTCTTGAGGGTGGGAGTGTGTGATATGGTTGGACCTGTGCTTTAGGAAAATAACTTTGGTGGCTGAATGGAGGATGAACTGGAGTGGGAAAAGACTTGAAAAAGGCAGAATCACCAACAGGCTGTTGCAGTAGTTAAATCTGAGGTGGTAGCAGTACCAGAAGAGAGAAGAGGGGGCATTTGAAAGATGTTGCAAAGGTGAATTCAACAGGTCTTGGTAGCCGCTTGGATTGGGGGATGAAAGACAGTGAGGAGTGGAGGATGACACCTCGGCTGGTGAGCCGGAGGGGAACGAGAGGATAAGGTTGCCCTCAATAGTAAAGGGGAAGTTAGGAGATAGTGGATCCTCAGGGGCTGGATATGAAGTTCAGTTTTGGACATGAGGGTAAGATGTCTCTTGAACATTCAATTTGAGATGTTTGAAAGGCAATTGGAGATGCAGGTTAAAGGTCAGCAGAGAGGTTAGGGTAGGAGAGGTAGACTTGAGAATCATCAGCATAGAGATGACAATTAAATCCATAGGAGATGATAAGATCACCAAACAAAATAGTATAGAGAGAGAAGAGAAGAGGACCCAGGACAGAGTCAAAGGAACTCCTACGGTTAGAGGGTTTGATTTGGATGAGAATCCAACAAAGGAAGCTAAGAAGGAGTGGTCAGATAGGTAGGAGGAGTACCAGAAAAAAGAGATTTCCTCAAAACCCAGAGTGAAGAGAATAACAAAAAGGAGAGAGTGATCAACAGTGTCAAAGGCTGCAGAAGTCAGGAGAATGAGGATTGAGAAAAGGTCAATGGATTTGGCAATTAAGAGATTTCTGGTAACTTTGGAGAGAGCAGTTTTGTTGTTGGGTTTTTTTGAGGCAATTGGGGTTAAGTGGCTTGCCCAGGGGTCGCACAGCTACTAAGTGTCAAGTGTCTGAGGTGGAATTTGAACTCAGGTCCTCCTGACCCCAAGGGTCAGTGCTCTATCTACTGTGCCACCTAGCTGCATCTGACCAAGCAATTTTAATGGAATGATGAGATCAGAAGATGTATTGTGAGGGATTAAGAAAAGCATGAGAGAAGAGAAAGTAGAGATATCTATTGGATAGTCTTTTCAAAGAGTTTAACCACAAAGGGCAGAAGAGATATAGGACATTAGTTATTGATAATGGAAGGACCAAACAAGAGTGAGAGAGCCGTGGTTATGTTTGTAGGCAGTGGGGAAGGAGATGGTAAACAGGGAGAGAGATTAAATGTAAGTGATAGAGTGAGGAAGACAGAGGGGAAGATGTGTTGGAAAAGAGAATTTTGCACAATGCCTGGGTCATAAGAGGTGTTTAATTAATGCTTGTTTCCTTTCCTTCTTCCTTACACATGACCCTCCATCTTCATCTTTGAGGCTTTACATGGGTTGTTTCCCACGGTTGAAATTCAATGCCTCTTTACCTCTGCTTCTTGCATTCTGTTGTTTTCTTCAAGAATCAACTCAAGGCCTTCTTGTGAGGCCTTTCCTAGTTCCCCTACCTTGCTCCAGAACCTTCCCTTCCAAGAAACTTTGAATGTTCCTCCCCATGTATAGTTATCTCTAACACATTGCAACTTTCCCCTTCTCAATTTAGATATATAAGAAATTAAGAAATTAAATGGGAAATTTGGTGGAGTTTTGTGGAAGCTGCAGATGACATGCAAAGGCTAGCAGAAGACATAGGAAAAAAGTTTAGAAACTCAGAAATGCATAGAATATATGCATAATATTGTATAACATCAGCCCAAATTTTACAAAAAGGTACTATAAACACCCCATAAAAAAAAAAGAAAAAACCCAGACTCTTCTCTGGTACTGAGGGAGGGCCAAAAACTTTTATACAGATTTTCCAGATCACAGGGGTGCCTCACCCCTGGCCTGCTGCATTGGGAGAGAGATAACTGTACGTGTTATCTCCACCATTAGAATGTAAGCCCTTTGCAAACATGGACCATTTTGTCTCCATGTGCCTGATGCCTAGCATGGCGCATAATGGGTACTTAATAAAAACTTCTTGACTGAATCCTTAATAAATTTCAATAACTCTTCTAGTCTGGCCAGTTCCAAATGTTTAAATGGCTTTAAAAATTTAGCATTCAACATAATTCCAGTGGAAACTCTTCCCCACGCTAGTGTCAAGGGAATAATAGTATTTGTCTACTATCATATTATTACTATATTTATTATTACTCATTATCCTCTTAGTAGTAGTTCACATTTATATCATACTTTAAGGTTTGCAAAACACTTTTCATAATTACCTTGTCCGATGTTTGCAATATCTGATCCTTACAACGTTAGAGTCTGATATAGGTACAGTCAGGTTTAGTTCCGTTTGCCAGATGAGAAAATGAGAGGTTACGTCATTTGCCCAGGGTCCTACAACCAGTGAGTATCTAAAGCCGAATTCAAACCCAGGTCTCCCTGACTCCAAACCCAGCACTCTCTTCCTTATGCAGTGCTATTCATTAGAGCCAGCACAATGCCTTCATTTTGCCAGACAATATAATGTTGTTTTACACTTATATTTTAGGAGTAGATAATTAGATCTGTGATATCTGAATCTTTAAAATAATCTCTGTTATAATTAGAGATATACAATTTGTGGATGTTCTGAAACTATGGAAGGCAAAGTGTTTTGGGGAGGAAGCAGGGAAAATAAATGCAAATGGAGGGGGGAAGGGAATTGATAGAGATATACTCCTTATTGTTTTAGTCTCTTACAGGTCTAAAGTCATTTTGTTAAATATAGAGACATAAAATATATTATACATAACTTGATTCCCTCTTAAAATTATTGTATTTGAAGCATTTAGAAATATGAAGGCCGAGAAGGGAGGGATGGGGGTACTCCTCCCTTCTCCTTTCTGAAAAATACAGTAACAACAAAATATATTCGGGATGGGGGTCAGGGGGAAGCATATTTTTCCATGAAATTTTGTGCGTGTTTGTGTGTATTCGTAAGTCTTTGGTTTTCCAGGCAGGTCCTCGCATCTCTGACTATAACAGAGCTCTACTGTATTTTTGTACGGATTTACAGCTGACAGCTTGGGAAAGGGGGCTTTAGCCCAAATTTGCTGCCTCTTTATAGCATCAAAACAAAGAATGGCGTGCTCCTGTAAGGGAGTACTATTCATCAGGCAGGAGCTCCACTTTGCCAGACACCCTAGGGGAGAGAGAATTTTTCTAGAGGGTCCCAAGGGAAGATGTCAGTTTGGCTGTGACATTCTCCAAACCGCAGGCATAATCATTCCGGGGAAAGTATTATAGCCCCAACAAAAAGAAATCTGCACTGTATTATTCTGTAGACTCCAACTGGTTCACTCTAAAACAACACACAAAAAACGAAATTATATGCTTGATGCAGTATTAGAGCATTTAGCATTTCCATTTCTTTTCTACATTTTAAATCCATTCCTTCTTGCTAATGGCTGTATGAAACTCTTTGTCACCTTCACATTGCATTTTGAGATGCTTAAATAATGTTTTTGGCCATTGCTTATTTATAAAACTATATTCACTTTGACCTCAGGATTTAATTCTGAAGACAGAGTTTTTAAAGTAATTTAAGTATTAACCCTAAGAATTATTAAGGGATTTAAGAATCTGAATATAGTAGTAATCATTTGTTATGGGGATTCTTCAGCAAATCATTCAGAAAGTCTGACAGTACAAAAATCTGATGAAGAAAATTTTGAAGACATAGGCTTTGAAATCATTAACCATAAAAAAGAATGAGAAATTTGGACTTTGAAAAATCATTCTAGTCTTCCTTGTGTAATAAATATGATCGTATTGAAAAGTATATTTGTTCAAATGTCCTTGATAACATTTTTGCTAATTTTTCTAAATCAGATGGATTTATTTTGTATTTTTCTGTCGACAATGAATAGATAAATAATGTGTTATCAAAGGCTTTTTGCCAGCCACAACAGGGAAGGACTATTAACAAATTTATGACTCCTTTTTTTCCTGTTTGCTTTTCTATTCCTAAAGCTAATTGCTTAATTAAGAGGTTTTGCTTTGATTTCAGACCTTTGGTAATAAAAGCCTGTTTGGATTTCAGAAGTCTTAATTTCATAAGGGGAAAGTTGACTCTTCAAATATTTTCATGCGGTAAAACCGATGATTAAAGCAGATAGTCTAAATTAAGCAAATAGTCAGCCTTATGACTGGAGGAATTCACCAAAGTTTAATTAATGAATTTGCTTATTGTCCTGCTCTTTTGTGGACATTTAATATTTTGTTTTCAGTCATAACATGCAAAGTTTTCTATACACTCATATATTCCCCCACCCCATTCCCTGGAATACCAAACATTTTCTCCCTAACTCCTTCCCAGTTTTGAGGAAGAAATAATAATTTTTCTCCAATAACTTTTTAAAAGTTGATTGCCATCAGCAATTCAGAATTTATAAAGGCTTAATAGAAGTAGTCAAAAAGGTTAATTAAATCTGGAGATTCAAAATGTCAGACTGAGACCCCAGAGGGGAAGTAACTTGAACAAGGTCACACAGTGAATCAATGGAAGGATAGGATCTAGAGCAGTGGTGGGGAACCTGCAGCCTTGAGGCCACATATGGCCTTCTAGGTCCTCAAGTGTAGCCCTTTGACTGAATCTAAACTTCATAGAACAAATCCCATTAATGAAAGGATTTGTTCTGTAAAACTTGGACTCAGTCAAAAGGCCATACCCAAGGACCTAGAAAGCCACATGTGGCCTCGAGGCTGCAGGTTCCCTACCCCTGGTAGACCCTAGATTTCCTAACTTCCAATTCAGTACTCTTCCCACTTTCTACTATATCATAGTCTTCTTTTTTTTTTCCTGAAAGGGAATAGAAGAGTATTTAATTACACTTTGCCCTTATTGGAAGAAAAGTGAAGCATCTATTGTGATGGTAAAAAAAAAAACCTGGCAGAAACAAAATAAAAATTACAGACACAAAAGTTAAAATTATAATAATCATTCCCCTCTCTAGAATACAGTTACCCCCAAAGCCCCACCCTCTGATTGACTGGTTCTTCCCAGAACCTCTGTTTTAAGGAAGAAACCCAGGCCAGCCATGTCTTCATTGCAGTACTCCTGACTCTCTTGTTGACTTTCTCTACAATGCCCTGAAATCTCTTCACGCTGGAGGGTAACTTCATGCCTGAACTTCACACCTTGGAAGTGCCTTCCGCCCCTTAGTTCTTTGTCTCTAATGGGCTGGTTCCTCCTAGAACCTCCATTTTAAGGGAGATGCTCAGGCCAGCCATGACTTAATTCCTCTCCAAGTTCCACCCTTCACACTCCCAGGAAGTTTGTCTATAAAGCTCTTTGCATCCATTATCTTCACATCTTTACCTTCCCACCCCCACCCCTAGCTTTTCAGCTTCCTGTTCATGTGCTGTCTCCCTCCATTAAAATATAAGCTCTGAGAGACAGAACAGTCTTTCTGATTGTATTTTATTCTCAGAGTTTAGCACAATTTGAGGCAAAAGGTAAGTGCTTAAAAATGCTTATTAACTTGTTGACTTTACAAAACATTTTCCACACTACAACCCAAAGAAGTAGATAGTCTAAGTATTATTATCTCCATTTCACACTTGAGAAAACTGAGGATTTGGGAGGTGAACTATATGATGTAATATTTGTCCAGGATCGTACATTTAGTGAGCATCAGAACAGGGATTTAACCCATATATCTGGAATCTACAATCCATTCGCTTTTCATTGTAGCACCCTATTTCTCACTGGATTTGGATTCAAAAGATCTAAACCCCAGAAAAGTTAAGTGACTTACCAAGGTTACATACGTAGTAATGAAAGTACAATGTAGAATCAGAATTCAAACCAGAGTGATCTGGCTACAAATTAACACACACACACACACACACACACACACACACACACACACACACACACAAAACAGAACCTCAGATCTCAACTCTGCAACATTGACCTATGTGATCTTGGTCAAGTCACTTTAAAAAAAGTCTGTGCCTCGGTTTCCCCACCTGTAAAATTACATCCATACTTCAGAATACCTATCTTCTGTAGTTCCTACCCCTCATTCTCCTTGGCAAAGTTGTTACATTTTCTCTCAGGGTGTTTTTGAGTATCAGGGTATAGAATCTTGTTAATTACTTTAGGAGAGGGGGCATGATTTGTTTGATTTACTCAACCAACTTTTATCCTTATACTTCCTTCAAGACCTCACTCATATGGTACCTTCTCCCTGAAGCATTCCTGTCACCCACAATTTTGATACTTTGGAGATTACCATGATTCACATTAACACAACAACACTGAGAGAATATTTGTGTATATCAAATACCAGTTTAGAATTGGTGAAAGTACTCTGCAATTTCTCTGATGCAAGCCACACTGACCTTTTTTTTTTTTTCCCTGTTCAATTCTAGGGTCAGTTCATTGTCTCTCTGTAGTGCCTATGTAAGATATAGGTACATATGGAATCACACGGTGGACCATCAAACTGAATATTATAATATATATATATATATATATATATATATATATTCTTCATTCACTTGATTTTTAACGTATGTATTCTTTGAGCTAAAAGAGTTAGCCTATGGATCTCACTGAGGATGCCCTGTAGTACTCTGGAAATCAGCAGAATGTCTTCCATGAACTGAAGAAAGGGGAAGGAGTCCTCATTTACAAGGAAGCTCTTTTCAACATTTATTCTGCACAGGACATCATCCATGATGAATCTGGTGAATGCCTTTGAATGCAAATTTCCTTGTTTTATATCTGTTTCTCTTGATGTTGACACTTGGAAAGTAAACAAATTTATCTGTGATTGTCACTCTTAAGAAATATTGGATAATCTTAACATATGTAGGGAAGCCAACCTTTTAGAGAAGAGTATATAAGTCCAGCTTTCACTACCAAGTCAAATGCTTTTTTATAGTTTAAAAAAAAAAACCAATAAGCGCAGAAAGGCCTTATATTTCCTATTCTTTTTAGTCAGTTGTAGAACTGTGAAGATTGATTCCTGTAGAAATTAGTTTACAAAAGACTAATCATTCCCATCTCAGATTTTCATCAAGGATACCTAAAACACATGAATAAACCATTCTTGTAAGGATGAGAAAGAAGACATATGTCTCAATAACTACTGATGAATTCTCAATAATCTTTTTGGAAAAAGTAATGAGAGCACCATATAATTGTTTTCACTTTCTTTTATCATCTCTTCTTTGAGACATTTTGAGAAACAATACCTCATTGCTTCCACAACTGTCACTTCTGGCACATGTTTCTTTTGTGTCTAATTGGTCAGGTGCAATTGCTCTTTTAGATTTCAACTTCCATTTCTGCTTCCTCATGTAGCAATCTGGCATGGAGATGTTTAGAATCTCAAGGTGATGATTCCACTGTTGTAGAAGATGATGAGACTAGATTGTTATACGAACAATGGTAAGTAACTTCCATTTTGTGTCTATTGTTAGTTTTGCAGTTTCATAAATAGTCTTTTGGGATGATCTAACTCAGCTGGATTTCACACTAAAATCTCTACAAGCTTATTTTCTTCTGGACTTCCTGCCCATTTTTTGGTAAGGTGATACTGCTTAAACTCTTTCATAATCATATGCCATAATGTTTTTCAAATGAGCTCAACATCCATGAAATAGATAAAACCAGTCTTAAATAGATACAAATAGATTGTACCTATGAAAATACTGAATGGAGATCTTTAAAAAAAAAAAAGCTTAAACTCCTTCCTCTACATTCTAGAACCTTACAATACACTGGTTCTTCAAACTTTACAAAAAAAAAAAGTAGAGAATCCTATTCTATTTTTAGTTTCAGTAATACATCAAACTTTTGGCAAGGTCATTTTCTCCTCCACTTCCTTTTGCTGTTTTGTGAGGCAATACAACTCATCATTTTCTCCTGTTCTCTTTTTGTCATGTTTTTTCAAATGAGCCTGTACTTTACACCAATGTTGTCATTGGTTCCCATACCTCTCTCCCTGGCAAAGAGATCAAGGCTGTTTTTACTGGCTAGGGTGGTTTCTGGGTTTTTTCAGTCTACTTGTGGCAACTGGAAGATATTGTGAAGAATCAGTGTCTTTACTTTTATCCATTTCCCATTTTTTAGACACACTACCTTGAATATATAGGTCAGGTAAGAACTTTCAGGGTCCTAGTTCTTTACATTGTGCAATGGATTACTCAGAGCTTGAGGTTCAAACCAACAATGTTTTTACTAACAATATATTCTAATACCCTTAGGTAGAAGCAGTTCCCAAGGTGGTTAAAAGCAGGAAGATAAGGAAGATAAAAACAGACCAGAGCTGCTGGCAGGAAGGTTCGAAGCAATCAGCAAGAAAGTTCCCTGGGAAGGGTGGCTAGGTGGCGCAGTGAATAGAGCACTGGCCCTCAAGTCAGGAGGACCTGAGTTCAAATAAGGCATCAGACACTTGACACACTTACTAGCCCTGTGACCTTGGGCAAGTCATTTAACCCCAATTTCCCTGCTCTCCCCTCTCACAAAAAAAAAAAGCAAAAAAAAGAAAAGTTCCCTGGGATCTCAGGAACTCTCCACCAAAGTGCTGAAAACTGGTTTTATAGTCTTCTTGCCCAGTGCCCACAGCTCTTCCCAAGTCAATTCACCTGGGGGCAAAATTAACTCAAACTACCCTGGCAGGTAAGTAATAGAGTGGATAGAGTGCTGCACCTGGGGTCGGGAAGACTCATCTTCCTGAGTTCAAATCCAGCCTCAGACATTTACTAGATGTGAGACCCTGGGTAAGTCACTTATTCCTGTTTGCCTGTTTCTTCATCTGTAAAATGAGCTGGAGAAGGAAATAGCAAACCACTCCAGTATCTTTGCCAAGAAAACCCCAAATGGGGTCACAGCTAGTTGGACATGACTGAACAACACTCCCACCTCAAGTTATTCAATACTCCCCCACAAGGTGTTGCAGGAGTGTAGGGAATTAACTCAGTCCATCCCACTTCCACCAGTGCCTTAACCCTGTGGCAAATGCAATGGGTTTTTCTCATAAGCATCTTTTCTTCTACTCTGATGTCAATTTTGGCTTTTTCTCTAACAAATTAATGGTGTGATCCACAAAGATCACTGAGATAGAAATGACTCCCACACCAGTAGTCAGTTGTTTCCAGTCATGATCAATTTCATGTGTGCACGTGCGTGTTGTTGCTTAGCATTTGCTGTCTGGTGCTTTTAGACCTTCTTTTTGAAAAAAGTGCTTATGATAGCCATGGCAATTCTGAATTCTAAGAATCCTTGACTTCTTTTCTTAATCCAAACCACTGTCTCTCCCCCCCCTTTTTTTGGTTGGTCATCCTCCCCTTTTCCATGACTTCATGTTGAAGTCACTGAGCATCCAAGCAGACATTAACTTTGGAGACTCTTGTCAAGTTCATAGAATTTTTCTACAATAGATTTGGTACAAAAACTACAACTGTCTTTATGATGTGCTTTTTCCTTATTCTCACCATGGGCACTCCAAGGTGGAGTGATTGAATGTTCCATGAAATGATGTTTCTTATTGGCTTTTGGGAACGAGATGAAACTAATTCCACTAACTCCTTTGTTCACTTCCTCAGAGAGAACCTGTTCTTCCATTCAGCTGCAATTTCTTTCTATACTCTATCATAGTAAGAGTGTCAATATTGATAGGATCCACTTCCTCCAGTTGTATGTTGACTCATGATCACTGGATGAAGATCTCACATTTAGAGTATCAACAGTTAAATTAATGTTTACTGACAGCTTAAAAATGGATTTCTAAAGAGTGCCATCCATCCTTTTTTCTACAATTCAACCACAGTCACAGCAGAAGCAAAAAAAAAAAAAGTCAAAAATGAGACCAATGACTATTTGAATTTTGATTTGTTCCACTGGTTTCCATTGCCGAAGAATTTATTTCCTACTGACCAACCTGCTTGCCATAAGTCTCTCTCCACTTCCCTACATTGGTCCTGAGACAGCAGGAACCGTGTGTTGATATGACTATGCTGGAAGTCTTTTCAGTTTGGGAGGGCCTGACAACATTTATACTTCATTGTGAGAGTCTTCAAGGCTCACTTCTAGCCTATGAAAGTTGGTAATGCTTCAGCTTCCATGTACTCTCCCCCCAATTGGTGAGTTCTCTGAACCTCCATTTAAGGAAACACCCATGCTAGCCACCATGCTCTCTTCAAATCCAGACCAGTCCATGATACCCCAGACTATTTCTCCATTTTGCCACCATTAGGGTACCCTACTCCCCTCATTGCTCTTTGGCTACTTTTCATGTGTTATTTTCCCCCAATAGAATGTAATATCCTTGTAGGGGACAGACTGCCTTTTTTTCTATCTGTATTCCCAGCATATAGCCAGTGCCTGGCACATAGTAAATATTTTATAAATGTTTTATCTATTTATCTATCTATCTATATCTGTCTGTCCGTCTGTCTGTCATCTATCCATCTGTCTATTTGGCTTTAACAAAATATTAAGGTAGAACATTATCATCATCTCACATTTGTGCTAACAAAAAGTGCTATCACTTTTTATAGGTTGACAGATTTCCTTATAACAACTCTATAAGTTTGTTAGTGCAGGGAGTATATCCTAATTTTACAGATTAGGCAACTGAGGCCCAGGGATATAACTTGTATAATAGAGCCACACAGCAAATCAATGACAGTATCTCCACTCAAATCCACATCTTCTGATGTCCAGTGCTCTTTCTATTAAGTCACACTGGAGAGGGATTCTTTGATTTAGATGAAGCCAGTGTTTAATAGCATTTTTACAATCTCCAGGGCTATATAAAGATATCTTTCTCAGTTAACAGGGGAAGTTAGGAAGGCATAAGATTCTAGGCACAGCCCTGACTCTGAGTGCATGACTGTAAGTTATTCTGAGTCTATTCCGTATGTGTATGTGTAGTTAAAAGGTTTGACACACAGTAATGATGGTCATCGATTTCTACGATTAGTTCTAACGTTGGCATAGGTAAATGAGAGCTTGAGCCTCTTGTCAGGCTGTGGTTACAGGGGCTACAGATGATGTTTGTGTGGAAGTGAACAGTTAACTGCTGTTTAGGTAAGCAATGGAGTGTGATGGAAGGAGCACAGGACTGGGAATTAAGAGACTTGTTTCTAGTTCCTGAAATTCCTGGTCAGCAATGATCTTTCTTTCTCTGATCTCCCATAGGGTCATTTAGAACTAAAGGGAACTATTGGATCCATCTTGCACAACCTGCTTATGTTACAGTTGAGGAAACTGAGGTCCCCAGATATTAAGAGATTTACCCAAGGACATAGAGTAAAAAAGTAAAAAGTAATCTGCATATAGCATCTTGCCATTGTGCTTATCCTGTCTGACCAAGATCATTGAGTTGGAGTGAAAAGACATCTCAGCTCTCCTTCTGGTCCAGCATCCTCATTTTTCAGAAGAGAAAATCCAGTGAGGTTTAAATGACTTGATCAAGGTCACACAGATAGTATCAGAAGTGAGATATGAACCCCGGTTCTTGTAATGTTGTCTATAATAGTGTGTCTTAATTTCTTGAGTTCAGGGATTATATCTCATCTAAGCTCTTTGTTTCTCTCCCTACAGAGACACAAAGCACACAGTAGGGTCTTAATAAGTAATTGTTGAATAAATGATTGCAATGAATTATTCCTTCCCTTCTTATATGACGTTGAACAAATCCCTTCCCTTCTCTTCCTCAAGATCCCCCTCTGTAAAATGAGAACACTGGACTAGACAAACTCTGGGATTTCTCCTAAGTTAAACTTGACATGATTCTCTAGGAAATACCCTAGGTAGGCCTCTGTAACTGAGTCAGGGGTGGGAAGCAAGCAGTAGAAGCCTCTTTAAAGTGGGTGATAAACCATTTGACCATTCTAATGTTTCCAGCATCTCTTCCTAATTCGAAAAGCTAAGTGGATGATTTGCCTATGGATGGGAATGGGCCTATTGATTGTTCTTTAGCTTTTAGGTAGCCCTTAAAGTTCTCTGAGGGTACCCATCCAGGACTGTGAGGAATAATGGCAGGAAGTGGTGTGAAATGTTCCACAATATTTATAAATGTGCCTAGAGGCTAATAAGCCCTGAGTGTACTCTCTAAGCACCGAGTGCAGTCCTCTTCAGTTCCATCACAGGATCAGAGCCTCTCAGAGCAAGAAGGCCATCCAATTCAATCTCTATATCTGAACGAAAAAAAGGTCTTTACAACATCCCAGAAAAGTGGTTATATAACCTCTGCTTAGAAGCTTCTAGTGATGAGGAGGAACACACTCCCTTCTGAGGCATCCCATTACATTCTGGGGCAGATCTAATTGCTAGGAAGTTTTTACCTTTTATCAAAAATAAATCTGGCTTCTGGTAACTTCCATTTACATCTGCCCTCTAAGACCAAAGAGACTAAATCTAATCTGTTGTTTACTTCTCAGACTTGTGCTTTAGGAAAAATCACTTTGGCAGATCTTCAAATACTTAAAGACAAATGTGGTGGAGGGCCTGGCCAGTGAGGGCACAGTCCTCAAACTCGCTCAGCTAGTACCTGTCTGGTGTCAATGTAAGAGGCCACACAGAAACTTGGGGGTAGCCAGGTTTCAACCATAATGACATAGAGTTAATACTAGGTAGTGATGAAAATCCTTCTAATAAGCTTTGGAGTCAGATGGACTGATAACTCAGGAAAGGCTGAGCTGGAATTGAATGTGCTTATGAGTTCAAGCCTCATCTTTCTCTCCTTTTCCCTGGAAGCTTTCAATTTTCAAAGAGAATTGTTTTCAGTTGTCATGTAGGAAGGGAAACTGGCCATTTCCCAAACCCTCACCCCCCCCCCCACCAGTCATATAACTCTGAACATGGTGCTTTTGTATTTGTTCTTTCATGATCTTAGGTGAATAAGTATTATCAGAAGGTTGTCCCCAGAAGAACAGGAGATCCATTGAAGCCATCAAAGTTCTCAAAGGCAACCAGAGTTACCTTTAAGGTAGAGCCACAACTAGGAATTTTTGTGCTTGGGATCAGTACCACCAGCCAGATTTGGGGAAAATGTCATTAAGGGGACACTCAGTTAGGGGGTTGGATGGACAGCACTTCATGGTTGGAGACAGAGACTCTAGAACAATAGTACCTTTAGGTAGAGGTCTAAGGACACTATTGGGGTATTACTGTGGATAGGGGAGAGCAAATCCACCATCTGGTACTTACTTATTTTAACTAATTATTCTTGCTAACTAGGTGTTAAGAGCAGTTTTTTTTTTTTCATACTTGGTATCCAAGTAACCTGAAAACTGGCAGGATGGAAATGGAGTGCCAATTATTATAGCAAAGAGATGATTTGGGGGAAGGAGATAAAAAATGGTATAAAAGGATCCTTCCCAATCCTTCATTTTCATGACATAATGTCATAGTTGGAAGGGAAGTTAAGGATCATGTAGTCTAATGCCTTCATTTTGCAAAGGGGTAACCCAAAGGGGAAATGACTTGCCGAAGGTCACAGAGGGATGCTCATTTGACATAATGATGTAAAGAGGATTGATTGCCCCAGATGTTTCCATGTGTTAGACTGACAAAATCCATGCTCAGGATATTTCCATTCTACCACGTCTCTCCACTACCTATTCCTCCAGGCGAGGATGAAAGCGCAAAGACAAAGGTGAATTTTTTTTTAAAGGGCTGAAGGTAATCTCCAGCTCTCTTTCATAGACCAGTTCAGAAAAGTAGCTCCTTCAATAAGTCCATCCTTCCCACAGTCCCAGCCAACCAGATCACCTTGGAGGCAAGCCCACTCTCAAAAACCCAAACAGAACAGATCCATTGGCCCCTCAACAAGGTGCCAGTGGATAAGTTCATTCTCTCCATCAGGAAGTGCTCATCAGGTGCTCCCCCAAAAGACTCAGCTTCCTGAAAGGTAAGAGGAGCAAGCGTTGATTCAAGCACCACAATGTGCGAGACACTTTACTAAGCATTTTATACATATTACCTCAACCCTCCTCAACTTTTCTCCCAACCTCTGGTCTCACATCTCCAACTCCTTACTAGACATCTCAAACTGGAAGTTGTATGGACATCTTAAACTTGCCAGGTATAAAACTGAATTCATTTTCTTCTCCTCCCTCCTATCCTGTCCTCTTTTTTATTTCCCTGTTACTGTTAAGGGTACCCCGACCATCCTAGTCACCTAGGTTTGCAAACTTGGTGTCATCCTCAACTCTTTACTCTCTCACAACCACACCCCCATGTCCAATCAGTTATCAAGAGCTGTCATTTCTACCTTTCTTACTTCTTTCCTATATGTCTCCTTTTCCCCTTGGATACTGATACAACACTGCTGGCTTTCATCACCTAATGGTTGGACTATTGCGATAGTTGGTCTCCCTGCCTCCAAAGTCCTTCCACTCCAATCCATTTTTCACTCAGCTTTCAAATTGATCTTCTTAAAATAAACATATGATCATATCACCCCAAGCCCCATTCAACAAACTCCTATGACTCCCTATCACCTCCAGGATCAAATATAAAATCCTTTTTGGTAATCAAAATCCTTCATAACCTAACCCTCTCCTGCTCTTCCAGCCTTCTTACTCATTACTCACCTCCACGTACTCTGATCCTGTGACACTGACCTCCTTGCTGTTCCTCACACAGGACATCATTGCCAAACTCTAGGCATTTTCATCAGCTGTCCCCCATGCCTGAGATGTTCTCCTTCCTCTTCCCTGTTTCCTGACTTCCTTGGCTTCCTTCAAATCTCAGATAAAATCCTACCTTCTTCAAGAAGACTTTCCTGGGCTTCCTTCGAAGTTCCTTCCCTCTGAAACTACTCCCAGTTTATGCTGCACATACCTTGTTTGTGAATTTTTGTTGTGCAGTCATTTCAGTCATGCCTGACTCTGTGACCTCATTTGGAGTTTTTTTGGCAAAAGATACTAGAGTGGTCTATCATGTCCTTCTCCAACTCATTTTACAGGTGAAGAAATTGAGACAAACAGGGTTAAGTAGCTTGCCCAGGGTCACACAGTTGGTAAGTGCCTGAGACCAGGACAATGAGTCTCAGCATCCATAGTAGTTATAATTTTGCCTCCCCATTAGACTATCAGCCCCTTGAGAGCAGGGACTGGTTTTTTGCCTTTACTTGTTTTGCCACATGGTAGATGCTTAATAAATGCTAGTTGACTGACTGGAAACCCAAGTTTGCCTGACTCAGTCTGCCAAACCCTCTCGCCATTCTTTCCCATCTATGTTCCCCACCTTTCAGTCCATGATCCATACCTATCATCCAATCACCTATTCTTCCCCCATTCAATGAAAGGGAGCAGGACCATTATCCACTGTTAATAGTGTTGAGGAAACTGGCTCCACAGAGCTAGAGTTAAGTCTTCCCCATCCAGCAGCAAGCTAGAGCTTGGCCCATTTTCTCTCTGTCTCTGTCTCTCTCTCTCTGTCTCTCTGTCTCTGTGTGTCTCTCTCTCTGTCTCTGTCTCTCTGTCTCTCTCTGTCTCTTTCTCTGTCTCTGTCTCTCTGTCTCTTTCTCTGTCTCTGTCTCTGTTTCTCTCTGCCTCTCTCTGCCTCCCTCTGTCTCTCTGTCTTTCTGTCTGTCTGTCTGTCTCTTTCTCTCTCTCTCTCTCTCTCTCTCTTTATCTGTTTCTGTCTCTACCTCTCTCTCTGCAGCAGAGCTGTGGCTGCTTAACTGTTAGACAATTAACCTGACGCTGAGCTGTGCACTGCAAAACAGACATTATGGTTGCTGTTCTTTTCTTTCTTAGTATAAGTTGCTATCTGCACCCTCTAAATTTCCTTGCCTTGGGGCAAAGTTGTGGCCATGAGGCAAAGCCACAGATACCTGACCTGGTTATTTTTCTCTAATAAGGGGCTGAAGATGGATGACGATCAGCAAAAGAGATTAAGAAAGAGCCATCCAATAGACAGGAGGAAAACAAGAGAGAGACAAACAATATCCCAGAAGCCAAGGGTAGAGAATGTCTCTGAGGAAGTGATCACTGGTATAGAAAATTACAAAGAACCCAAAGGAAAATGAAGAATTATTTAGCTTCTGATAACTTCTGAGAAAGCAGTTGCAGAAAAGCAGCAGGAAATCAGGTTGCAAGCGCTTGAGAAAAAAGAGTGGTAGGAAGCAGAGGCAAATGTTGTGGACAACTCTTGTAGGAGTCAGGTGGAGTAAAGAAGGCGAGCCATAGTACAATAATTGAAAGGAGTAGCAGAGTCAAATGATGGACTTTCAAGTATGGGGAAGTCCTCCACATGTTTGTGGGAAGAAGGGAGAAGAGAGGAGAGACAGAGAGTAACAGAGATACAGAATGATAGAAGGCAGGAATTTGTCATCAAGGATTCAAATATGGACTTTGGCAAGGAGAAAGACTCCCTTGTCCTCATCAATCGGAGCAAAGGAGAAGATGATGAAGAGACTGAGGTTTTGAGTTGTAGAGTAGGGGCCATGAGGGAGCTCTTGGTGACCAACCTCTCTTCTCTCAGGCAAGGAAGATTATTTGCTGAGAGAGAAAAGAATAGGAATGTGACATAGGAAGTTTAAAGAAGACTAAGTTTGGAATATCTGCTCTGGGGAGTATAGTAGACAGTCAGTCATGGAAGAATAAAACATTTGCTGTGGTGCCATGAGGGAACAGTTGTGATAAGATAATATGAATCTATAATGGACCCAATTGCACATCTTCCTGTTGCTGCATTTAACTATATCAGAGCAGGAGTGGAGAAGGCACATAGTAGAGATGACCTAGAAGAAAGGATTTACATGATGTGAAAGCAGGAGGCGGTAGCATTCAAAAGGAGAGAACTGCATATGGTTGAACTGGTGAAGGGAGGAAACTGAGGCCCAAGCAAAAATGATAGACTGAGTGCTGGAGAGCTCAGCAGCAACATGTGCCATGGAAAGTCCTCCCTTACCCTTCTTTCCAATGGCCCTTCTCTTTTCCCTTTCTGGGATGAAGAGTCATATTCTACCATCTCCATCTTGAGGAGAGCGACCCAGAGGAACTCGGTTCCACTCTCAATCTTGAATCCACTTTTCCTTTCTCAATGGTTATGGGCTGGACCTCGCCACACATCCTCTACCTTTGCTGCAAGTCACTCAAAACACTTGGATGATCAAGGAGTTGCCAATTATAATTCTTTTAGTAGGGGGAGACCACTGGATTTCACCATCTTCTTGGCTACTATACCTTAAGAACTATTGGGCCTCATCATCTGCCCTTCCACTATTCCTTCCAGACTTCTGGATGTTATTATCTGACCTATCAATGTACTTTTAAGAACCTGTGAGTCTCGCCATCTACCTCTCCTCTGCATCCTGAAGACTTCCAAGCCTTTTTCACTTGTAATGAAATATGTGATTTCTCCCCCAATTGGAATATCACTTTTTTCAGAGCAAGGACTGTTTCCTTCTTCAGTTTGTCCAGCATGGTGCTCATCCCATAATAAACTCTTTATAAATGCTTTTTCATTTCATTTCATTCATTCACTCATTAATAATTACCTTTAAGCCTGTTTCATCAACTTTATGAATTCTTTATAAGAAAGCTCTACCCACCTATCAAGGTTACCCTTTTCACGCAAATAATTCTTTAATAAAGACAACATCTTGACATCTACACGTTTGACTGAAGGTTTAAGGAATATAAAATTCTGCTCTATTATTTCATTGTTGGTTACCAAAAAGAAAAAAAAAGCATTTGGCTCATGGCATAAAATACAGCTTTAAAAGCTCTCTTCTAATAAGGAGCCTCTCTAGCATATGTTAAGATAATACAAGATTCCTTGAGAAATGAAAACACAGAGACACCTCCATTCAGTCCTTCATCACCTCTCACAAGCACTACAGCGGTAGCCTCCCAATCTTAATTTCCTCTTTCCTCTCTCTAATCCATGACAGTAACAAACTGACATTCTGAGACAAAGCTTTGGAAATGCACTCCCTTTTTCATATATATTTAGTGGCTCCCAATTGCCACTAGGATAAAACACAAATCTGTAGCTTTGTATATAACATGACTGCCTTCTGTCCTCTACAATATGATTCTGGTCTACCTCTCCAGTTTCACTTCATGTTATTCCCCCTTCATATACTCTCCATACCAGTCAAATGGACTCTTTGAACTTGGATTCCATCCCTGGCTCTGTGCCTTTTTTTTTAACTTTTGTTTATTTTTAGTTTATATCATTCATTTCCATGAGATTTTGATTTGCAAATTTTCTCCCCGTCTTTCCCCTACCCACCACCCCAAAACAGCAATCCCACTGTATACCCCCTCCCCCAGTCAGCTCTCTCCTATATCCTCCCTCATCAACCCTCTGACTTTCCAGTAGGGCAAGATGGATCTCTCTACCCCAGTACCTGTATATATCCCTCCTTCCTATTCCACCCCCAACTTGTTCTATTCTCTACTTTGTCCCTGTCCCTTTACAAAAGTGTGTGCTTCTAACAACCCTCCCCCCCAAGCCACCCTCCCCTCCATCCTCCCCCCTCTCATCCCCTTCTCCCCTATTCTGCTGTAGGCCAAGATACCCAATTTAGAGTGTATGTCATTCCTTCCCTAAGCCACCTTCAATGAGAG
>CM053583.1:340260697-340278272 GCA_028627135.1 Pseudochirops cupreus
CTCCATCCTCCCCCCTCTCATCCCCTTCTCCCCTATTCTGCTGTAGGCCAAGATACCCAATTTAGAGTGTATGTCATTCCTTCCCTAAGCCACCTTCAATGAGAGTAAGGTTGACCCATTCCCTTTTGCCTTCCTGTTCTTCCCCTCCATTGTAACAATTATCCCTTGCCTCTTCTATATGAGAAGATTAACCTCATTCTGTCTCTCCCTGTCTCCTCTCATACTATTCCTCTGCCACCTCTCAATTTCAGCTTTTAAAATCCCATCCTATTCAATTGATCCTGTGCCCTCTGTCTATGTACACATATATACACACAATCCCATATGTATTCTCTGTGCCTTTTTTTCAGAGGGTCCCCCAGGTGTGAAATGTACTCACTCTCTCTTCACCTCTTTCTCTTGGAATTCTTAGCTTCCCCCAAAGCACAGCTGCTGGATGAGACCTTTCTTGATTTCCCCTATTAACGCTTTCTCCCTGAAATGACTTTGTGTATACAAAGTTAGTATGTTAGAGTGGAGTCGTCTCATCTATAAAATAAGAGGATTGGACTAAAGGACTTCCCCCTTTCATCTCCAAATTTATGATTATTTCTTCTGAATAGAAGACCTTGGGCAGAATTGCACTGGAATCCATAGAAGAAATGGGACAGGGTGATGAAGGACAAAAAAGGGTGAGGAATGTCCCCAAAGAGACTTTGCCTCCTTCATATAGTGTCCTATGTATATGAAGGGCTAATATAATTTATTTTCATTGTCGTTGTTTTTAGAGTGTTTGGAGAGTGTTTAGGTGAGCTATATTGTCAGTCTCTAATAATGGCCTCCAAGATGCTTACTCTCCAGTTTGTTCTGCCTCCAATACCAGCTGCCTTGCTTTAACACGTGTAGCTTCCTGTCCTGTCCCACAAAGCTCCCCTTCATGTTTCATCTTCTTCTTCTGTTAGAATGAAGCTGCATAAGACATAGAGATTGCCTTGTTTTCTTGTATTTTATTATCAGTGCCAGACACGATGTATATCCTTAATAAAATATTCTAGCTAGCTAGAGCTAGTTATCCAATAGGTAAGTGGACCAACCCCAGGGAATTTTCTCAATCCAATCTAACGAGGTCAGTAGAAGCCAATGTGATTGACCTTCTGCCTTCATGTTTCTATGCAGCCTTTCTTTCATATTATTATATTAACTGAAGAAAGGGGAAATTCTTATTCAGGAGAATCTGTGTGAACTTAGAACAATATGCTCCTTCTAGGAAATAAGATGCCTAAGGATGAGCTCTTCTAAGCATCCATTTGGCTCTCAGAAAAGAGGTTAATGACATCACCGGTGTGATCATTTTGAAGTGAAGCACATTCCACTCCCTGTCTGCTGTGGAATAAAATCGGTTTCCACTGCTTTACAGTAGGGAATTGTGTGGATGAAGAAGCCCAGAACTAATACGTTGAGGGAGTAAATCTATAGGCCTAGCCCTTGAGCCTACTCATACTCATAAGGTATTTCTCCATTCCTCTTTGGGGCACACACAATTTAGTTTTAGTTTTAGTTTTTTAGGAGATAACAGTGCTCCATGATTCATAGACATATCAAGTCACCAAGGGAATGTTTTTAACACTTTCAAAAGATGTGCTTTTATGTCAGAGATTAGCTAGGGATCTTTGGAAGTGCTTCACTTCACCCCCAACGTAATCCAGCCCAATCTCCTCTTCCAACTCAGTTCTGGCAAGCATGTCTCTTGGTTTTATGCCTTCCTTGACATTGATAATTGGAGGATTTCTGAGTAAAGGAATGTTATATGGTCTTCACATATGCATGAGAGAAATGTCTTCTATTATTTCTAAGCTGTAATTCAGAAATTGTTTCAAGGTTATATTTTTAGCTATATGAGGAAACATGTGCTTTCACAGATATCTACCCAGTGGTTGCTTTGAAATAATTGCAATTTATTTGCATAACCTAGGCACATTTGGCAAGTGCAATAGGAAGGCTAATACAGAAAACATCTCCACGAAAAGGCTGGTGAGAATGCTTGTGGATGAGTTGGCATTGTGGTCAGTGTACAGCCTGGTGAAAATGATTTAGCAAGGAGATATAGTGGATCCAAGGAAAAGTCATCTGTTGTAATCACCAGGACTTTTAATGCTACTTGTCTTTTTGCTAGTGTAGACATGATCAAATTAAGTAGACAGAAAGAAAAGAAAAAGGAGCAAGAGAAAGATTGGAAATTTCTGTCTAACTAATTGCCAGTTGGAATGAATCCTGGAATAGACTCACTTTTGTGAAAACCTACAGAAAAAAAGTCCATATAATCTCTTTGAGTCACAAAATACTAAAAAAAGAAATGAAGTGATTTAAAATGTCAGCTATGCCTAACTGACCTGAGTTATTAAAGAAATTTAACACTTACCACAAAGGAAAATAACTAGAAATAGAAAACTTTTCCTAACTCTTACTCCCTGCAATAATATAATCAAACTGTGTAGGAACAAGAACATTGACTTGAGAGTTATAGGGTCTGAGTTCAAGTCTCAAGTATGCCAAAGCATGTGATCCTGGACAAGTTTCTATGCCTTAATCTCTTTATCTATAAAATAAAGGCGTTGAACTGGATCACTAGAGCTCAAAACCCTATGATCCCTCCATTGCACTCTTCAAAACTTTCAAGATTAGACTTGTAGCAGGCAAACTTCTTGTTCCTTTTCAAATGCCCACGTTTCAGAGAAGCAGCTTTGAGTCAGTGCAGACACCAGCAATGTCCAGTCAAACGCTATCCTTGTCCCCACCACCTCCCTGACAGAATGTGAGTGCTGGAAATCTTCCTGGCTGCTCGTGCCATTTTGTGTGGCAGTTAACATGAGCAAACAGTAAGATATAAATATCCTGCTCACCACTTTCTTGGGGACTTTCCAGAAATTTCTTGCAGCATTTGTCACACAACCCCTCCATATTCCTGAAGGTGGGAGATGCCCTTTTGATGTTTTTGTCATTGCCTGGAAGTGTTTTGAAAGGTAAATAGCCGGCCCATGAGAAGAGGCTGATATAAACAACCGTGGAGGGAAGGGAATGGTATCCATTAACATTTAAGTCTGAACTTTTCGAACCTTAGGATTCAGAAGTAGCTCACAGCAGGAAAATAAGGCTGTGTCCACAAGGAAAGAGAAGGCAGACACTACAGTACATGCTTTCTGAGGGTGATATCTGGTCTGATCTCTGTTCAGATTGGAACTCATTGGTTTGCATAACTGAACTTTGGATGAAGAGCCTGGAAAAAAGAGAGCATTGGATTAAATGATCTTTAAGGCCCCTTCCAGCTCAAACATTTCCTGGCTGTATAACCTACTGTAAATCTCATTCTGGAAATTGTTGTATAAGACTGGGATATAGACTGCATGGAAATCTGCTGTTGGCTTTCTGTTTACTCAAAATATTGACTTATTGGAAAGTAACTGAGTTATTCCTCCCTTCTAGTACATTGAAAACTAACCCAGACCACATATGCAAGAAAGAAGTTCTTATAACAGAAGAACCACGTGGATCATGAATGGGAAGCAGAGTCAGGAGGTCAATAAGCATTTATTAAGCATCCTCTACGTGCCAGGCACTGTGCTAAGTGTTGGGGATACAAAAAAGGCCAAAAACAGTCCTTGCCCTAGAGGAGTTCACAATCTAATGAACTGTGACATTGTGTTCACTTGGAGTTATTGGCTGACTGAGGCAAAGGCAGGAGATAGCACCAGGTGAATGCTGAGATGCATGAGCACCTAAGATAGTCCTGTGCTGAAGGTTACTTCACTCCCATGGCTCTTCAGCATACAAAACCCTTGACAAGAGAAAAAGGCAAGGGAAAGTTAAACATTGACAAGAAAAAAGAAAAGGGTGAAGGAGATGAGAGAGAGGGAAGGGAAGGGAAGAGAAGGGAAGGGAAGGGAAAAGGAGAAGAGAGGAGAGGAGAGTAGTATTAGTAGTAATAGAGGTGGTAGTAGTAATAGTAGTAGTAGCAGCAGCAGCAGCAGCAGTAGTGGTAGTAGTAGTAGTAGTAGTAGTAGTAGTAGTAGTAGTAATGGTGGTGATAGTGGTGGTAGTGGCAGGGAACCATCTATACCAAGGAGCACAGAACTATAATACGTGAGTGCAAGTCCATAGACCTAGTAGTCCTGCAGTGGTACTGAGAGTAGTCTAGATGATCTAGGTTCCTTGAGAAATTAGGACCTAAAAGAGGGGAGGGTGGCTCTTCAAAAAGAGGAAGAGTTTTTCTTGATTATTGATCTGTTGAGGGACTTGGATAAGAGCTTTCTTTCTCTCTGTAGGTATCTATGTATGTATGTGTATAAACACACATATATATGTGTATATGTATATATATATATACACATATATATACACACATTTATACATAAACACACAGATACACACATATATGTGTGTATGTATATGCATACATATGTACACATATATATATATATATATATAATATACAGACACAGAGGCCAAATAAAATGGTACTACATTTGCTGTCTTGTTTGCCTTAAAGTACTTACAAGGGAGCTAAGAATTTCTCTGGATAGGACTACAGTTAAAGAGATTTTCTTAAACAACCTTCCACTCCACTCCTATCCCCTAAAAATCTATACTTTAGCTTTTCATGGCAATGAATGTCCCAGGTCACCTTGCCCAGAAATGCCAAAGTACACACGACTCTCAGTACCACTTCATGGCTACTAGGTCTTGGATTTTCACCCCACACTGTAGCTCCGGGCTCCTTGGTACAGATGGTTCCCTACTGTACTGTTCTCTCCGTCTTTGTCTCTGTTTCTCTGTCTCTCTCTCTTGAACCACTTCGTCTCATAAAATGAGGAAGGAAAGTTTCAGAGACAAGACTAAATAGTGTGATGGTTCAACCAGCCTATTTTGTCTGTAAAAGAATATATGCAAAACTAGAGAAATGATAAAGTAATGTTTTTATTTTTATTCCTAATGGGATGAGAGCAGGGCAAGGAAGGGATAGAAAAACTTTTGTAATTTATTTTGAGATCGTTACTTGGATGATTCAATTTGGTATTGTAGGGTTTGTGGATAGAAGGAAACGTTCATTCTTCAGTCGTTTTCAATCATGTCTGACTCTTTGTGACCTCATTTGGTGTTTTCCTGGCAAAGATACTAGGGTAGTTTGCCACTTCCTTCTCCAGTTCATTTTATAGTTGAGGAAACTGAGGCAAACAGAGCTAAGTGATTTGCCCACGGTCACCCTAGTAGTAAATGTCTGAGGCCAGATTAGAACTCAGGAAGATGAGTCTTCCTGATCCCAGGCTTGCCATGCTAAGTAACATAGCTGCCCAGAAGAAAACTTAGAGATCATCCAGTCCAGTTTCTTTGGGTAAACAGAGGCCCCCTAAAGGTTAAATGACTTGCCCAATATCACATATGTAATAAATAACAGAGTTAGAATTCAAACCAGGGGGTTTTGATTATGAATTGGGGGTTCTTTTAGACAACACCACACTCCTTCTTTAGGGGCAAAGAATTTGTTTGGGGTCTTATTTTAGATTCAATCATAGCCATTTGCACAGACCCACAGAACCATCTTTAAATAAATTTTCTTGAGCTTTGAAAGAAAGAAGACTTTGAGTAAGATATGTAATTAAAATTGAAAATACCTTTGGGACTGTACTTTTTCAAGCTAATGACCCTATCTGCCATTGCAATGTAAATGTGGGGAAAGCTTTTGAGGGACTCCTTTCGGGAAAAAAATCTGGAGAAATCTTGCTTCCTCAGAGATTGCTCTTTAATACCACACCCCAGTTTCTAGTCAAAATTAGAAATGTGAGTTCAAGGGTACTCTTATTCATGGTGTGTCAGAACTAGGGATATACAGTCAGTTTATGGCATGAGGGTCTTTAGGGTGGTTTTTGCTAGTGTATAAATTATACCAGGTCAAAAAAATAAAAAGACACATGCTGTTAGGCATTTCTGAAGATTCCTCTGGGCTATATGTGTACATTTATCCCCAAACTGCAGCTACTCAGCAGGCTACTGTTAACACAGAGATGAATTCTCCACAGAGATTACATCAGATAGTATCTCACACAACCACAGTCCTAGTAACTGCTTTTGTGGGTGAGTACGAAGAGAAGAATTTAGGATGTGCACTTGTAACTCCCTTCCTGCCCTACACCCCACTTAGGTATGTGGTTGATCTGCCCCCCTCCCTGCCCTGGGTGTGACTAGCAAAAGGAAAGGAGAGGGATTCAGCACATCTAACCTTTCTTCTAGGAGCCCAGTTGGTGGGAACATTCTTTCCTGATTCTTATCTCTGAGAAAGAATCTATATGCCCTGGAGGGGCCTGAGCCTGGCCTGGGCTGAAATTATGAATAAATTTTGGCATTTCAAAATGGAGAGAAAGGACTGCAGATTCACAGCTGAAAGGGACCTCAGAAATCATCTTTGTGCCACCTTCTTCTCTCACTTTACTGATGAATAACAAATTGAGACCAAGAAAAGGGAAATGACTTGCCCAAAGTCACATGGACAGTATGAGGCAAAGCCTAGATTGAAGCCAGGTCCTCTGACTTGAGATCCAGCATTTTTTCCACAACCACACAATGTCTCCCTTCCTTTAAGTTATTCCATTCCGTAAATGAATTGCTGAAGATCAGAGAGATACACAGTACACAAGGGTCTCAAGCAAGTTGTGGACAAGTCCCAAGTCTTTTCCAATTATTTTTGGTACCACCACCCCAACACAAACCTTCAGAATCTATTATTCCTCTCCTGATTGGCATTACTTTCCTCTTCCAAGCTTCTCTTTCTTTCTCCTCTCTAGTCTTTGCCAACCAGTTACCATACCTTCTGATAGATAGATTTTATTCTTCCCAGTTAGTTAGCCAAGGACAAAGTAGAAAATATCCCAGCACTCACAAGTAAATCTTAGAGTCGAAAGAAACTTCGAGAAATTATTTTAAATGACCTCTTATCACACTATTTCTTGAACTGTTTTCCCTGGAATCCCAGTATTCCGTGGAACCACAACAATGATGCTGAGAAAATACGTGATGCTAGTGAATTTTTCCTTCAAAGATATTAAAGACACCCTAGTGGAGGATGCTTAAGACTAGGGATAGATATAGAACAGAAGCAGTTCTCAGGCCACTGGTCTGCTTCTAGTCTTTCTCTCCCAACTCCACTCAAGCTATTGTCCAGGGGACACACACACACACACACACACACACACACACACACACACACACACACACACACACACACACACCTTGACATACAATGCTATGCCTCTATCCCCTACTCTTGGATTAATTTATTTTGAACAAGGTACTCTTCCCCGTTTTAATATGCCAGGCACAACTCCCATTTTTCCACATCTTAAAGATATTCATATGATTTTATTTACCTCCTAGCCTTGTTCATGCACTAGGTCTGGCAATTGGCAGAATGTGTTCAGTCCTCTTTCCCACTGCCTTTTAAGTACATATCATATCATGCCAGCCCCTCCTGAGACCCCTACTCAGTTGCCCTTGACTATGTGCTCTTGATGCATCCAGGGTCTGCCCATCATTCCAGGGTCTTCAAACAAAACCCCCTCAGTTCAAATTCTGCTTTTTTCTATCAACTATTGAACTGACTGTTCATTTCTCATATATTCCATTCCCTTCCAAAGTTCTACCTTCAATTAGGAGGAGCAATGAAAACACCACCTGTGCCTGCATATCCTCTTTCCTGCCCTGTCTGAGTCCCTAGAAATGCTTTCTAGGTTCTTTCTGTAAAGACTCACTATCATTTCCCTCACATGAATCACTGGTAATGCATAGCAACTGGCCCATTTGATAAGACTCAGCAGGCTCTCTGTCACTTCCCAGAAACACACTCCAGGAAGATAATACATGTCTTGATTGGCCATGTCAAGCCTATATAAGGCTGCCTCTGTACATCTCAGCAGAGTCACCAATCACCAAAACCTCCTTCTCCCTCCTGGGATCAGTAAAATCTTTCCTCAATTTTTTGAGTGCTAGTGAATCTGCCTTATTGTTACAAGGAATGCAGGATGCTGTTGCTTCCTCAAGAGGCCTGGATTCTCCCTCTATGAGAAGGATCTATACAGATCCAGCAGTCAAGTTTCTTCTCTCTCAACAATAAATATCCTTACTAATTCTCTATTTGACTTGATTTTCAACTTGTCTAATTTTATAAGTCAGCTCTAAGTATATTTAACTACAAACATGAAATAAGGAAGCCTGCAGAGTAGATACCATTATGGCTAAAACTATTCATCATTAATTTTTTTAATATTTTCTTTTTTAATTTGAACTTTTAAAATGGGGGTATATGAGGTTTTTTTTTTGCTTGACTATGTATATTTGTTATAAGGGATTTGGTTTTTGTTTGTTTTTTCAAGGTAGGCGTTGGGGAAATGGGAGGGAGGAAGAGAGGCTAGCAATGGGGTTGCCTGAAAAAGAAAAGAGATTTCTTTGAAGCATTTTTTAAATGCACAGAAGGAAGGTCAGAAGGAAATACAGATAAGCAAGACAGCTTTGACAGTTATATGCTAAATTTATCATCTTATTAAAAGGAAAAGAAAGCTGCGCGTAATAAGAGATTTGCAGCCTCGTGTACAATCACCTTTTTCTGTTCTGTTTTGTATGGGGAAATGTTTGTTTTATTTAGTGTTTGTTAACTAAGAATAAAAAAAATTTAAAGATGAAGAAAACAAAACAAAACAAATAAAAGCTCTTCATTTCACCCTGCTAAAAACTCAAGCAACTATCCAATATCTTTCCTTCTTTTCTCTGCCAAATTTCTGGAGGAAATAATTTAGAACTGCTTAATTTTCCTTGTGCCTACTCATTCATCATTCATCTTTCCCCTCTGCTCTATTGAGAATGGTTTCTCTAAAGCCATGAATGACTTCCGAGTAGCCAAATCCAAGGTACTTCTACTTTTTGATTATTCCTTTGACTTCTCTGAAGCCTTTGTCATTGCTACAAGCTCCTTCTCCTTAAAATTTTGGCTTCTGACACTACCCTCCCATGTTTCTTCTAATTTTACCCCCTTCTCTTCCTCTGGTTCTTCCTTGCTCCTCCCCAAAATGTGGGTGACCCTCAAGGCTCTTTCCTCAGTCCACTAACCTTATTAAATCTCTAGACACTCTCTCCCTTGGCAGTCTCATCCATGTCCAACAGCTTCAGCTACCACCTCTATGATAGTATCTCCCATATCAATGTCTCCAACCTTGACCTCTTTCCTGAGCTCAAGTCCTACTTTTTGAACTGCCTGAATGGGTATTTCTACATTATGTCCTAATGATTTCTCAAATTAACAAGTAGAAAACTTTACTTACCATCATATCACCACCAAAGCTAGACCTCATCAGAATTTCTCTGTTTCTATTAATGGCCCTGTGTAATGCCAAGCAACTTCCAAGGTTCAGATTACCAGCATTGCAAACTCCATTTATTCAGTGACATATTAAGGCAAGATATTCACAGAACAGAGAAAATCAAAATACAGTGTAATTCATTCATTGAGCAAGTAAGTTCTCAATTCAGTTGCAAAGTACCAAAGTCAAAGGTTTCCCACCCCTGGATCACAACTGAATTACAATACCATCCATTAATGCCAAGCACTTTTCTCAAAAGGGACAGTGGAGAGCACAAAAGGCCATCCACCCTTAAGCTACAACAAGATTAAGATACCATTACAGCATTCAATGCCCAAGGAGAGGTCCTGTCTTCATCTTGACACAAGGCAAGTACTCAGCAATCCCTGTTCCTGGGGAGACAAGGCTCAACAAAGCCACGATATACATTGCCAGTCCTCATCAAGTCACTCTCTGCCTGCAGAAAAGTCCCAGAACCCCTAAAAACATCAGCAAGGCCCTCTTCCAGGATTTCTGTAAACATACAACAAGAAAATCCTCCTTCGGGGTTTCTGAACCAACAGTAAGTTTCCAGGACCTCTACAACAGCAGCACTGTCCTTCACCAGGACAGTCCTTCACCAAATCTGGCAAAAAGCAATATCAAAATGGACAGACAAAACATGGGCATCACAGCCATGCCTCCTCAGTTCTCAGCAGCTCTGGGTAGTGGTTCTCAAAAGTCCTAGGCAGCTCCAACTGGCCCTCAGCAGTCTTTCTCTCAGCAACTCGGGCCTCCTCTGCTTGGGCCTTCTCTCTGCTTGGGCTTCTCTCTAAATCCACGGCTCCTCCCAATTCAGCCCTCTCTCTTCACGTCAACAAGTCCATCCCACAAGTGGGATTCACAAGCTCTGTGTTTTAACACTCAACCCAAAAACCAAGCCAATAAAGGGGAATCTTTAAATTCTATTACCATTACACCCTGCCATTCTCCTAGTCACATAAGGTTGAAACCTTCATGTTAAATTGAACTCTTCCCTCTCCTCTCCCTTAAAATCCATAAGTTCACAAGTCTAATCAATTCTGTTCTGATAGTTTCTCAGCCATTTGTCTCATTCTTTCAGTTCTCACTTCTACCATCTTGATTTAGGTCATTATCACATCTTTCTTATATCATTAACAGTATCTTCCTAACAAGTGATGCCATCTCTAGTTTTCTTCTCAACACAGGACCATCTCATATGCTGCTACCAGAACAATATTCCAAATGTACAGCTCTGATAGTATTCCTTCCATGCTCAAAAATCTTTTTAAGATTCTCAATTACCTATGGAATACAATCGATTTACTCAGTCTAAAACTAAAGGCTCTCAATAGCTCCTAACCTCTATTTCCAGTTGCTGCTTATATACTCCTATGCTCTACCCAAAGTAGACTATTTATCAGAGGTCCAGTACAGAAAGCAATGCATGTGGAGTCTGAGGGCTCAGTTCAGCTCCTTACTCTCTACTCAGGCTTGAGCAAATCATTTTAACCATCTAGGCCTTAGTAACCTCATCTGTAGGATGAAAGGGTTCCACTGGAAGGCCTCAAGGGTCCCTTGCAGCTCAAAATCTAAGATTCTATTAACTTGTTTTCATCTCTTTGAGTTTCTCAGATTGTCTCCAGTGCTTGACATGCAACACATCTCATCTCTGCCTGTTGACATCCTTCCCGTGCTTTCTGTGTCAGTTCAGGTGCCATCTTCCATGAATCAATCCATTAGTCAATTGACAACAACTTATGATGTTTCTGCTGTGTGCCAGGGGCTGTGCTAGACCCTGGGGACACAATGACAAAAATGAAATTCTTCTCCAGGCTCTACTCCTGATTCTCCTCCCAGACTTTCTCTACAGTGCCCTCTATCCCTGTGGTCCTTCCTTCTGATTGGCTGGCTCCTCCTATACTCTCCATTTTAAGGTAGACCTATACCACCTGTGTCTTCATTCTTCTTTAGGCTGTACTCCTGATTTTCCTCCTAGACTTTCAATACCCTCTACTTTGTATCTTATGTGGTAAGCATTTATATAGAATCTATTATGAGCCAGACACTGTGCCAAGTGCTTTGAGTAAGCCTGTGAGGTAGGTGCCATTTTCATACCTATTTTACAAAGGAAGAAAATGAGGCAAACAGAAGTTAAGTGACTTGCCCAGGGTCACACAGCTGGCTGAGGTCTGATTTGAACTCAGGTCTTCTTGACTCCAAGTCCTGAGCTTTATCCATTGTGCCAGGAGAGAAGGTGAGGCTGGTGACCTTGCACAGCCCTCCCACACTCAAATCAAAGTCAACTGCAAGTCATGTCATCGTCTCTCAGATGTCATGATGTTCTTCAAGAACAAAGGACAAACACAACAATCTATAATGTGCTAAGTGCTGGGGACACAAAGAAAAGCAGGAGTAAATACAGACATTGCCCTCAGTGAGCTTACCTTCTAATGGAGGCAGTGGTGGAGTAGTAGATAGAGTGGTGGGCCTGGAGTCAGGAAGATGGTAGTTCAAATCCTGCCTTAGACGGCAGCTGTGTGACCTTGGGCAAGTCACTTATCCTCTCTTTTCCTCAGTTTCCTCAACTGTAAAATGGGGATGATAGCACCTACCTCATAGGATATGGACATGTATAGCACCTGATACACAATAGGCTGTCATTTCACTGATATACATCACTCCCAAATGAGAAAACTGTCTCTATCAATGGAGGTCAATACCTTTTCTGCAAATGATAGCCTCCAAGAGCTGCCTAGACCACTGAGTGGATAAGTGACTTCCCAAGGTCACATAGACAGTAAGTGCCCAAGGCACATCTATAGGCACATCCCAAACACATACAAAGCAACATTATTAGGGCGGACAGGGGGAGGCACTAGCCTCTGGGAGAATGAGGAAAAAACTCCTATAAAAGATAGCAATTGAGCTGCTTCTTAAAGAAACCCAGGGATTCATTCCAAAAGTGGAAGAAGGAAGACTGCCTTTCTAAGGCTCTTCCTGTCTTATCTATTTCACAAGGTTATATGAGGTTCAAACAATGGACTGATATGAAATTTCTTTAAAATACCTGGTGTAACAGTAATTCCTTTTTTCACAAGATTATTAAACTGGCAAGTAGACCAGGGCAATGCCATAGACATAATATGCCTAGATTTTAACAGTCATTTGACAAAGTCTTTCGTGTAACAAGGTGGAGAAATGTGGTCTGGATTAACACCCTGTCTGGTCCTTGGGCCTGTTCCAGTCAACATTTTTATCAGTGACTTGGATAAAAGTAATGATGGCATGCCTGTTAAAATTACAGATGACACAGGGCTGGGAAGAATAGTTAATATTCTGAATGACAGAATCAGGATGCAAAAAAAAAATCTTGGCAGCTTGAAACAATAGGTTGGACCTAATAAAATGAAATTTAAGAGACATTAATGTAAAGTCCTATTCTTACTCCTCATGTTCATTTCTATAGTTTTATTTAATCCTTCACATCAAAGTATAAAAGGAACAGTGACAACTAAGAGTATCCAAAAAAGAGGAACCATGGCAGGAAGGGGTTTGGAAATCTTTTCTTCTGAGGAATGGATGAAGGAATGGGGCATGTTTGGACTATAGAAGGGAAGACAGAATAGCTGTCTTTAAACATTGGCACAAATTGGGATGGAGGGAGTTGTAGCCAGACAACAGCTCACCTGAGTCAACAGTGAGACGTAGAAACTAAAGAATGCTAACACAATGGTAGATCACTAACCAAAGGACAGTGTTCTTCAAACAAAGGAGTTATTATCTCATTGCTTTTTGCCCTCATTGGACCACAACAGGAGTCGGTCTCTTCATACCGCATTTCGGGAAAGACGTTGACAAACTGGAATCTGGCTAGAGGAGGATCACCAGTGTGATGGGAGAACAGGAAAATGAATTATATGGTATTGATTTGAAGGAGCTGAGAGTAGTTAGCTTGAAGAAAAGAAGACTTAGGAGAAAACATATTTGTTTTTATTTAAAGAGTCACCATGTGGAAGATGAATTGGAATTGTTTTCTTTGACCCCAGAGGACATAACTAGGGGTGATGGGTTAACATTGAGGGCAGGAAGATTCATTCGATGTATGGAAGGAATGCCTAAGAATTGGGGCTGTCCAAAAGTGGAAGAAGGTGTCTGTCTGATAAGGCAGTGAGTTTTCCACCACTGGAATTCTTCAGAGATAAGCCAGATGGCCACAATAAGGGTATGAGAAGACTCTTGTGCAGGTTAGATTAGATGTCCTGTGAAGTCTTTTTCTCCTCTGAGATTTGATAATTCTTCAAATGTGAATAATATTGATTTATCTATGTGACTTGTGATGTCAAAAGTGATATACAGTCAGATCTCACACATAGCAACTCAAGTGCAAGATTGTAATGTTAATAAGGTAGACTGGAATTCCACATGGATTATTTTACTACAAAATCCGTTGTTCTCTATAGATATGAACCACTCAAAAGAGCCCAACTCTAGCACCATGTAATCTGAAGTCTTACCAAATTCTAAAAATGATCTTTCAATTCTTAAATCTGATTGTCTTTTCTCACTCCACAACATCCTTTATTTTTCTACAGCAGCCCAACACTGCTGACTACCCCTCCTCCTGCTGACTAGATCTTGGCTTCTGTGACACTGCTCTCAATTTCTTCTATTTCTACCTGTCTGACTGATCCTTCTTAATATCCTTGCCAGGTTCTTTATCCTCAGCTTACCTAGGTGAGGGTGTCCCTAAAGGTTTTCTCCTCAACACTCGTCCCCTTTCTCTCTCTACACTCTCTCGCTTTATGATGTCATCCACTCCTATGAGTTCAATTATCATCAATACACAGATGACTGCTGAAAGAACCAGTACCAATCTCTCCCTTGAGCTCCAGACCCACACCTCTGGCAGCCTGCTAGAAAACTCTACCTCAGTATTCTATGAGTATCTTGAACTCAACATGTCTAAAACTGAAGTCATCAGCTTGCTCACCAAATCTTTCCTTCCTCCCAACTTCCCTGTTTTTATCAATGGTACCACCTTCCTTCTAGTCACCCAGTTTTTCGACCCCAAAGTCAACTTTGACTCCACCTCACACTTCCTGCCACATCCAAACAGTTGTTAAATTCTGTCAATTCTACTTCCCTGATATTTCTCATATGCATTTTCTCCTCTTCATTCCTGGTAGAGCCCTTATCTCCTCTCCTCTGGACAAGGTTCCTCCTGCCTTCTCTCCAGATGACTGTGCTAAGTCTCCTCCTGTCTTCTGTCCTAGACTACTATAATAAGATTCCTCTTGCCTCCTCCGCAGACTACTGTACCAAGTAAGGCTCCTCATGTCCTCTCTCCTGGACTGCTATAATAAGGCTCTTCCTGTTCTCTCCTATGGACTATTGTTATAAGGCTTCTCCTTCATAGGCACTTAGTAAATACTTATTGATGGATTGGATTGCATTTGGGGAATTGGGCAGCGATTTCAATAACCCCAAGCTGCTCCCTGAAATAAAAACTTATCTTTTTAACACCAATACTCTTCTAGTGATACAATATGGCTGTGAATCAGAGCAGCTCAATCACCAAAGATTAAAGTTCTGGGTCACCCAGAAGGTAAAGGATAAACTCATGGTATCTTCTTCTTCTTCCACATTAGCCACCTTCATGTACTCTGGTTGAGTCCAGCTGACCTGTATACTGACTCTCACACATTCGATCAGTAGCCAGGCTGTTCCCCCACACCTCTCTATTCAACTAATCCCTCAGCTCACTTGGAATCCCTGACTTCCTTTACACACCGGTTCAAATGTCACCTCTCACACATTTTATAATCAGTTAAGGAGGGCAGCAGACAAAGTGCCAGGCCAGGACAGGACGGGACGGGAATACAGAAGACCTGAGCTGCAATGTGGCCTCAGACCCTCTGGGGCTGTGCAACCCTGGACCAGTCATTTAATTTTTGCTTGCCTCAGTTTTCTCACGTGTAAAACGGGAATAATAATAGTACCTCCCTTATAGTGTTGTTTCAAGAATCAAATGAGATACTAGTAATAATACACAAAGATGCTTTTAACCTGCCCTGAAATGACTTCATATTTAACTTAGTATGTTTTTATTATGCTATGTAGCATGTTCATCACATGGAGTAGCTTGCTTATCACATGGTGTGATGTACATGCCACATGACATGGCATGTTACATACTGTGTTTGTCACATGATATAGAGCATCCATAACATGTAGCATATATTGCTATAAATGATGCCAAGTGTTTATCACATGACATAGCACATCGTCACGTGATGTGATTATTACATAGCAATCAGTCACATGACAAGTGTGATGCAGTCTGTCACACAACATTGTGTGTCTATCACATGACATAGTGTGTTAAATGGTGCATCCTTATAGCATAGCATGTTACATTACAGTCTGTCACGTGTGGCTGCTTTTCATCACATGACATAATTGTCCATCACATGATGTGACTGTTGAATAGCGCACTCATCACATGACTTAGCAGGTTGCATAGATCTGCCACAGGATGCAGTGTGTTCACTATAGGACATAGTGTATTGCATGTGGTATTTGTCCCCTGAAGTGGGATGTTGGATGCTGTGTTTGATGCCTGACTGGACATGTTTAGCACATGTTGTCTACTGTTGTGGTCATTTTGTGATGTGATGTGTCATGTGACATGTTCATCAAATTGTGTGCTGTCACATGACACCACGTGTTCCATGACATATTTGTCACAACATAGCATGTTTATCATGCAAAGTTGCAAAGATGGGATCTCATGTCAAGAAATGTGGGATCATTTAAGTAATTCATTATTTATTTCCCCAAATGCCAGAGAAAATGTTTCTCCTCCACATGATTTTTCCCCTCAGATCCATAATACCAGCTAGAATGGGAAAGCAGGGGAAGCATTAGTTGTGGTTCTGAGGATTTGTGTTTGAACCCTATTTCTGACACTCATCAGCTGTGTGACCTTGGGCAGATCACTTAACTTCTCTAAGCCTCAGCTCCCTTATCTAGAAAATAGATCTATTATACTAAGTAGTCTCTATGGGCTTCTTCTAGCTCTAAATCCTATGATCCAAAGCTCAGGATGTTACAAAAAGAATTTGAATCAAATTGTTTGTGATCACTCATTAACTTCACCAGCTCCCAGTAGTCTTACCACTCATTTCTTAAAACAGCAAATTGCAACATGTCTTCTGCTCAACACATGACCCTGATGACCCCGCATGAATTATGTAGTTTCTTAAAAATACCATTGGTGCCTTGTAAAGGAGCCTGGTTTCTTCTGGGAGCATTTGTTAATTGAGGAATCACTGCATGTGTGAACTTGTGCCTCAAGAATCAAATTCATCATGAATTTTCCAGAACTCAACTATTTTCACTGCATAAACAACCACCTAAGTCCAACCTAAGAATAAGAAAGAAATCCATGAAAATTTAACAGTACATGAAAGATTTGGGGAAGAAAATTTGGTAGAGAGATTTGGTAGAGCTTCCCAGAGTTAAAGGAAATATTAATGATAGAGAATACCAAAAGAGTTAACAGTTAACAGAGACAACAGAATGCAAGATCTTCTATGCTTTCTACAAAAACGGGAACCCTGAGGGTCAGTTGTTCAGAGTTATTTCCACAAGTGGAGTAAGAGAGAAGGAAAGTCCATAGATCTGAGTCACCAGAAGCAAAGAGAAATAAAACATTTCCATCAACAAACAAGGAAAGAATCCATCATCCTGGGGAATTCTGATGATTGAAACATAAGCGGGAGCCAAGATGGCGGTGTAGGAGCAGCAACATATTGCAGCTCTCACATAGCCACCCCAAAATACCCATAAAATATGACTCTCAACTAATCCTAGAACTCCAAAACGCACACAAATATACTTTCCACTAAAGTCAGCTCGGCTACAAGGAACCATATCAGCACTGCAAGCCGAAACCAGCCTGGCCTGAAGCCCTGGCTGAGCCCCAGGGGCGGCCGGACAAGAGGAGCAGTGAGCGGATTAGCGGCAGCTGCGAGCAGCGTTCAGAACTAGGTCAGTGGGGCTTGCGAGGTCTTGGGAGAAAAGTGGTCCAGCCGAAACGCCTCCAGGGCAGGAAAGCAAAAGGCAGAGGTTCTGCACCCGCCTCCACATTGCAGCTTCCACGCCCTTGGCCTGCAGACAGCAAGGGGACTAAG
>CM053583.1:340278772-340364965 GCA_028627135.1 Pseudochirops cupreus
CTTAATCTATTTTTTTTTTGGAGGGCAGTTGGGGTTAAGTGACTTGCCCAAAGTCACATGGCTAGTAAGTGTGTCAAATGTCTGAGGCCGGATTTGAACTCAGGTCCTCCTGACTCCAGGGCCAGTGCTCTATTCACTATACCACCTAGCCACCCCCTTAATCTATTTTTAAGGGGTTATTTTCTTCAGTCAGGTTGTTGACTCTCTTTTCATGATTTTCTTGCATCATTCTCGTTTCTCTTCCCAACTTTTCCTCCACCTCTCTTATTTGGTTTTCAAAATCTTTCTAAAGCTGCTCTTATGGCTTGTAGGCAATCTTCATGTTTCTTGGAAGCTTTTGGTGTGGGAGTTCTGATTGTGTTGTCTTCCTCCCGTTCCATGCTTTGATCCTTTTTGTCCCCAAAGAAGGAATCTAAAGTTTGGTTGGTGTTCATACTTTGCTCCCTTTGCCTGCTCATGTTGCCAGTGAATTACTTGATTTTTTAGCTCTGTGGAACTCTGCTTCCAGAGGGGAAAGTTCTGTCCCAAATACCTGGGGTTTTCACAGCTGCCGGAGTTATTTGGAGGCCACTGCAGACCCCACAAGCTTTGGCTCACTGAAAACACACCCAAGGACCACTACCCAAAACCACGATCCAAATCCAGGCCACCCAATGCAAGAGCACTTAGCCTCTGAACAATTGCTTGGCCCCCTGCAATTTACAGACCAAGAGCTCTGAGGTAGCCACATGGAGGTGGCTGCAGGGCCTCCGCTTCTGCCACTTCCTTGCCCTGGAGGCGGTTCAGCCTGACTGCTTTTCTCCCCCAAATTTAGCTGAGTTCCACTGACCTTTCATTTAGTCCTTGTTTCTTATGGTTTGATAAGTCTGGAAACTGCCACAGCTGCCGCTGATCCACTCTCCTGAAGGCTCCAGCTGTGGCTTGTCCTGGCTGCCCCCAGGGCCAAGCCACTGTTTCAGGCTGGGCTAGTTTCAGCTCCCAGCATGCTGCAATGAGCCCTTCCTGCTGAGCTGCCTTCAGCGGGGGATGTGTTTTTCTGTATTTTTGTGAGTTTTGGAGCCTAAAATTTGTTTAGAGTCATATATTATGGGTATTTGAAGTGGCTATGTGGGAGCTGTGGAAGCTTTTTGCTTCTATGCCGCCATCTTGGCTCCACCCCCCTGTAGCTCTCTAGTGTCTCCATTTTATAGATGACAAATGGGAGATTCAGAGAGGCTAAGCAATATGCTTAGGCTCACATGGCTCGTATGTGCCTGTGATGGGTTTTCCACCTCCATTTTCTCTCCAAGTCTGGCACTCTCTCTATTGATTAGAGAAATGCAAATTAAAACAACACTGAGATATCATTGCACAACTATCAGATTGGCTAATATGACAAAAAAGGAAAATGACAAATGACAAATGGGTGTGTGTGGCAAAATTGGAACACTAATGTGTTGTTGGTGGAGTTTTGAACTGATCCAACCATTCTGGACAGCAATTTGAAACTATGCCCAAAGGGTTAAAAACTGTGTATACCCTTTGACCCAGTAATACCATTACTACAGCTATATCCCAAAAAGATCCAAAAAAGGGGGGAAAACCTATATGCACAAAAATACTTATAGCAGCTCTTTTTCAGGTAGCAAAAAATTGGAAATTGAGGGGATGCCCATCAACTGGGGAATGGCTGAAGAAGTTGTAGTCTATGATTGTAATGGAATATTATTTTGCTGTAAGAAATAACAAGCAGGATGATTTCAGAAAAACCTAGAAAGACTTACATAAACTGGTACAGAGTGAAGTGAACAGAACCAGGAGAACGTTATACACAGCAACAACAGTATTGTATGATAAAGAATTGTGAATGACTTGGCTATTTTCAATAATACAATGATCTAAGACAATCCTAAAGGATTTATGATGAAAAATGCTATGCACTTCCAAAGAGGAAACTGATGGAGTCTGAATGCAAACCAAAGCATACTAATTTTTCCCTGATTCGAGTTTTCTTCCACAAAATGACTAATATGGAGACATGTTTTACATGATTGCACATGTATAACCTATATCAGATTGCTTATTATCTCAGGGAGGGACAGGGTAGAGAAAGGGGGAAAGAGTAGGAAAGGGAGAATTTGGAATTCAACATTTTAAAAACTAAATGTTAAAAATTGTTTTTACATGTAATTGGGAAAAATACTATTTTTTTTAAAAGAGCTCAATGTCCTCTCCTTGCCATGACAAAATACAGGAAGAGAATTTTAGTGAGGACATGCTATAAAAACCAGCTAAGAATCTTTTTCCCCAGGCGTGCCAACCCTCTATGCCAAGGTCTCTCAGTCTTTCAAAGTTTTATTGTATATATGTATCAAGAGTTAAATTGGTTGTATGAAAGCAAACATGATTTCACATATGAAAGTCTTCTGCCAGAGGGCACATAGCACAACTACAGAGACCAAATATTTCCTCCTTGTGGTAAAGAGTGTGTCAGCATCCTGACCTTGGTAGCTCAGCTCGAGAACCAAATCATTCCTTTGTCCCTTATTTACTCAAAACTGGCCTTTGGGAATAGGCAGTCTGGACCCCAAAGTAACTGATTCAGAGTAAGACAGAGATGAGAGACAGATGAAAGAGAATGAAGGGGAATGAGGTGACCAACAGGTAGGTCACCCCCTGACACAAGAGCTATGCCTTAACCTGTTAAGTGTCATATAAATTTAGAATCCCAAAGCTGGAAAGTAGAAGTGTCCAAAGAACTCATCTAACCCTGTGGGTTAAAATCCTGATTGTGTATTTGTGTTGTTTTTACAAGACATGTTAATCCTATTATATATTCATCTGAGTAAGAGTCAAAAGGTTGCATAATACCTCGGGCACAGGGAATGTAAGCAGCTAAAGGTAGCCAGGTGGCACAGTAGATACAGCACTGGGCTTGGAGTCAGGAAGACTGAGTTCAAATCCAGCCTCCGACATTTCCTCACTATGCAGCCTTGAGCAAGTCAGTTAACCTCTGGAGAAAGAAATAGCACTGAAGAAGGGAATGGCAAACCACTCCAGTTTCTTTGCCAAGAGAAACCCCATGAACAGAGGTCCATGGAGTCATGAAGAGGGACATAACTGTAATGACTGAACAAGAAGCAACTAGAAGTGGTTTGAGGACCAGGGCTTTGAGATTTCTAATGGGCTGGGCAAATCCTTCCAATTCGTATTTGTTCATTGCTTTGTGATTTACTGATCACTCTCCTCATAACAATCCTGTGAGGTAAGTAGTGTGTCATTATACCCACTTTATAGATGAGGAAACAGGCTCAGAGTGGTTACATGACATGCCCACAGTCATACTGTTCATAAGTGTTGGAGCCTTTACTCCTCTTGAGCCCAATGTATTTTCTCTATCTCTACAACATCCTTGACAGGTGATTATTCAGACCCTTATTTTAAAACTTTTGGTGATCCCTAAAGAGGCAGCATAACCTATTTCAAGGTAGTCCTATTCAGGCAGTTTTTTCTTGTTTTGATGCAAAATCTGTCTCCCTGTAGTTTCTGCCAGTTGGTCCCTGTTCTGCCCTCTGGAGTTGCACAAATTATTTGAAGACAACCAGCATTATCTTTCCTTCTCCAGGCTAAACATGACCAATTCCTTCAGCTCTTCCTCATATGAGAAGTTTTCCAGGCCCCTTCACTGTCATGGTCACTTTCCTTCCAATGCTCTCATTTGTCAACGTCCCTTTTATGTGCCTCAAATTGAATATAAATTCTAGATGTGGTACGACCAGCATAGATTACAATGGAATAGATTGACTGTGTTTGTGTGTGTGTGAGCAGCCATAGCACCTGTGTTAAGCTTGTCATCATCTAAACACTCTAGATCTTTTTCCCAAGGACTGCTCCTCAACCTTGTATTTGGGCAACTAATTTTTTAACTTAAATACAGGCTCCTATATTTAATTTCCTTGATTATATAAGCATTTCAGTCTATTGAGATATTTTCGGAATTGGAATTGGAATTGATAATATTAGCCTCACCTTTTATTTATTCCCCCTGCAAATCTGATAATAATTACCATTATTTCTTCTTTTTGGTCCAAGAGTAAAGAATTAGGAGCAATGAGTAGATGTGGCAAAGAGGCATACTTAGGGATAGATGCAAGGAAAATCTTACAGAACTGCTTAAAAGTTGAATTACTGCATCAGGAGGTAGTGTGTTACATTCACATCATTCTGACTCATTGGAGGTCTTTAAGTATATGTTGAATGATCCAATTATATGTTAATCAATCAATGAATAAAAATTTATTGCAAAAAGAGGCAAAAAAGAGTCCCTGCTCTCATCGAGTTTGCAATCTAATGGAGAAGACAACAGGAAAACAAAAATATACGAAGCAAGCTATATACAGGATAAATAGAAAATAATTAACAGAAAGAAGGCACCAGAATTAAGAGGGTTTGGAGAAGGCTTCCATTAGGAGGTGAGGTTTTAGCTAAAGGAAGCCAGAAAGGTCCATAGTTGGAGCAGAGGAGAAAAAACATTCCAGCCATGGGGCACAGCCAGGGAGAATTCCTAGTGCCAGGAGACAGAGTGTCTTGTTAGCGAAATAGCTAGGAGGCCAGTATCGCTGTATTGAAGAAAATGTCAGACAGTAAGGGGTAAGACAACCAGAAAAGTATAAGGGAGTCGGGTTATAAAGGGCTTTGAAGGGCAGTCGGAGCATTTTGTATTTGTTCCTAGAGGCAATAGGGAAACACTGGAAATTAATTGAGTTAGGACAAATGATCTCTCCAGTGATTTTATGTCATTCCTCAACCCAAGAATCTCCAATGTCTCTCTATTGACTATCTCTAATAAAAGTATAAAATCTTGATCCTTATATTCAAAGCTACCTAGAGATAACTAGGTTGGCACAGTGAGAGTGGAGTCAAAAAAACCTGAATTCAGACTCAGCCTCAGACACACTAACTGGGTGACCTTGGATAAGTTACTTCACTGATATCTGCCTCAGTTTCCTCAACTGCAAAATGGGGATATGCATCAATCTGCTTTACAGTATTGTCTTGAGGATCAAATGAGGTAATATTTGTGCTAAGCACAGGGTTCCTGGCACATAGGAGGAGTTCTATAAGTGCTTGTTTTCTTTCTTCCTTTCCGTCAAAGTCTAGCTTTATGTGTTATCTCAAGCTACCCTCCTTAAATGAACTTCGTGCTCCACAAACTGGCTACTCTCTGAATCCCAACCTGGCCCCTGGGTTTCATTATGTAACTCTTGCTTCTGTGTCTTTATTGGAGCCATGTCCTGTGTCTAGCATGGATTCTACTTCTTCCCCCTTTCTTTATCTGTTGAAACCCCTCTCTGCCTTCTTAAGACTCCAACTCCCTGACCTGGTTATCCTTAATCCTTCTATGATATAATCCCTCACCCACCACCCTCCTATTCTCAGGTAAAGATTTCTCCTGCCTCGGATTTCTCATATCACTTTGCCTAGACTTCTACTTTGCCTGCAGGTCAACAGACAACACGGACAAACAATTCTTGCGCGTTTATTCGTTCCCAATTTAAGATAGGCTTCCCTGGGTTTTCTCAATAAACAGAGTTAAAACTCTCTTTTTAGAACAGTTATTGCTATCCTTAATCTTTTCCCACACCCCATTATAGTATAGCCTCTTTGAGTACATCTTTCTTTGTTTCTCTACTGCTGGGCTAGCTTTGTGCGTATGTGTGTGTATGTGTGTGTTTATGTACATATATATATTCTTCAATAAATGTTTATGGAAGGATGGAAAGGAGGGTGGAAGAGAAGGAAGGAAAGTAAGAAGAATGGAAGGAAAGAAGGAAAAGAGGAAAGAAGAAACTGAAGGAATGGAGGGAGAAAGGAATCTTGGAAGGAAGGAAAAAAGGAAGGAAAGAAGGAAAGAAGAAAGGAAGGAAGGAAGGAAGGAAGGAAGGAAGGAAGGAAATAATGCAGGAAGGATGGAAGGAAAGAAGGAAGGAAAGAAAGACATTCCTAATGTGGAAATGGGTGGGGTCAGAAAGAAACAAATAAGGATTTATTTTGAGAAGTTGAAAAGGAAATACTGAAAAAGGATTTTCTATGAGGTAGAATAATGAAGTAATCAGAAATGTGGAGGATTAGAAAAGTAAAAGGGCTAAGATAAGTTGCATCTGAATATGAAAAAGAAAACAGGAGAAAATAACAGGACATCTGCCAAAGGAGATTTTTTTGCATAGCTGAAAGGAGAAGGACCCTACTTGAGTACGAGGAGGTGGGTAATTCAAAATCCATTTCTGATTCTGCCATGAAAGAAGCTTTGGTGGATCAAGGAAACTTACCAGAATTTCCATTTCTTGGAAATGGAAAAAAAAATTAATTTTATTTATTCAGAAGATGAAGACCCAGGAGATCCCACCTAAAATTGGGAAGGAATAAATGTGCAAGAACTGTTTATGTGTGTTTTCTGGGTTTGGTGACCTGTCAGTGGAAGTATATAGATCAAAGATGTTGTAACATATTGAGGGTTCAGGGAGTTACCAGGCATAGTTTTTTCCTAATGCCACCCAGGAAAATTGTCTGACCAAGTCTAAAAGCATCAAATTTAGGTGAGCTATTAAAAATGGATGATAAATTGGCCCCAAACCCAGGAAATAGGTGGTAACTTTTAAGTACAGAGTAGTAAGAAATAAGAAGTAGTACATCATAAGGATAAGTATTATGGACACTTTGGTCTATACTATATAAATAACCTGTAATGGGGATGTAATTTCAAAAATGGATACATTTCCTGATGTGGGATGATTTGGGATGAAGGGGGAGTAAATACAAAGACAGAAACACTCTCTAAAGTAAGGTTTAGCTGGGAATCTTTGCTTTTGCTTTTAACTAGATACTGGGCTCCTTCCTAACACGCCTACCTCCTGGGGGTTTCTCAAGTCTTGTGCTGAGATGTCCCTTCTGCTCAGGTCTAGGCAGGAAGCAGAAAGGTCTGAAGCATGTGTGAGGCACACAGAGACTGGGATGTTTGGGGAACATGTTGTTGACCGACATTATTTTCTCCTCCTTTCAATCAAACAAAATCCTTTCTGCTCATTTCAACCAACATTTGTTAAACACCCATCATATCCAAGTCCCTGTACTAGGTTATACAAACACAAAAATAAGACAGTCACAGGATCATAGATTGTAGCAGCATGGTACAACAGAAGGGACCCAGACTCTGAAACCAGAAGACCTAGGTTAGAATTGCACCTTGGAGACTTAGTGACCTGTGAGACCTTAGGCAAGTCATTTAGCCAACCTAGGTTTGAGATATATATAGGAGGGTTCTGGTAAATGTTTAACAAATGGCTCTCTGGGAGGCGAAAAAAAAAGTACTTGACATATTAAAAATTTTCCCATCACTTTTTTAAGTCTAGACAATCAACAAAATAATAAATCAAGCTCTGATGTGTAGCATTTGCCAATTTCGGAGGTATAAATGCTTACACTGAAAATTTAATCATCTCTTGGGAGCCAGTACAAGTTCACTCCAGCACACCCTCCTATTCCTCTTCCAAGGACTGAAATAGCTTAGATGGCCCAAGAGATTCCTTCCTGCTCTAGACCTGAGATTCTATGAAAAGAAATCAATGTTAGGGTGTGGCTGACTGATAAGAGAAGAAATCTTATACCCCATCCAACCCTCCCTGACTTCAATTAATTTCATTTCAACTCAATAAACATTTAGTAGGTGCCTACTTTATGCACACCCTTCTGCTCTGTAATAGGGACTTCATCCTTCACAGGTCAACTGCTTTGCATTAGATCTCTATGACAGGAGTGGAATAACTTTGGTGAGCCTACTTCTTCCTGTTTTATGCCTCCCCTGATGTTTATTAGCAGAGGGACGTTGACCAAGGTTATTTCGTTGTTTTTTTTTTAATCTTCCAAGGCTTCTTGAGTCATTTTAGCATATGGATTATTGTAAATAAGCCTTTAAGGTGCAACTTTTTTCAGAAGTGACAAACAATAAGCACAATGGGACCTTATATTCTCTATGTCTTTCATTTAATTGTGAAGTGGAAAATATACAATTGCTTAGTATTTCATGTGAAAACCTGCTTGTTCCTTACTAATGAGTGCATTAAATATGACCTTGTTTCATGTAGAGATGATTCATGAAAATTTTGTATAGCTAGGAGAGTTATATATAGCATATAGAGAGTTAGTGATTTTCCGGCATCCATTTTTGTTTCAGTATTTAAAAGATCTAAGATGTTTCCATGATTCTGGCATCTTCTCCTCTTTCTGATATTGTAATAGTAATGAAATTTGAAGACCCCTTTGTATTGGAAAGCTAAGAGGTACTTAGCGCTTACTTTCTAATTAAGCCTGTGTTAAGGAAACAGAAGGTATGAACCCCTGTTGCTGATGTGACAGGAAGGGGCTGAACAGGGAAGGGGCTGAACAGGGAAGAGCTATACCATAAGGAAGAACATAAGCTGGGAAAGTCAGAGCTTCTTGGGATGAGCACCTGAAGGTTGGGCTGCTTCTGCTGGACTGAAACTTCCATAGAGAAAGTGATTTTGATTTTGAGAATGGGAGAAAGCGATTTTGATTTTGAGAATGAAGCTGCTGAAGACTTCTAAGAGCCAGCTGGAGCTGTTGAGGATTTCCGAGGGCTAGCCAGAGCTGCTGAGGCTGCTAAGGATTTCCAAGAGCCAGTCAGAGCTGCTAAGGGTGCTGAAGAGTCTCATGAGCTAGCTGGAGCTGCCAAGGACTGAGGAAGCATGACTGTGGTGTTGGTACTTTGTCTGTGGCTCTGTTGAGTTTTCTCTTCCCAAGAACAGAAGCTGTGAAGGACTCATGGTGGACTGGACACTGTGAGCTCCAATGTGGAGCAGGAACTGCATGGACAGCTAGACAAGGAACTGGGAGCTGTTTGCCTTTCAACTCAGGTGGCAGTTGGTTAGATTTGGGTGGGATCTAGGACCATGGAAGAGGAGTCATGCAAGCTGAAAGCCTGCCCTGAGTAAAGATGAAAAGACCTCTCTGTGGGTACTGAGTTGTGACTGAAATTATAATTTACTAGTGACCTAGGGGTGGATGGCTTGTGTATTTCCCACTACCCCTTAAGAGGGTACTGAGTAGTGACTGATCTCTGAGTAGTGACTGATTTGTAACTTAGTATGCACCATGGTGCTTTGACCTTTTGTGCTTTATGATTGAATGATTGAGTTGCTAAGTGGTTGATTGACTAAATGATTTTACTTTGTTGAAAACTATATGATCACTTTGGTGAAAACTATGTGGCCATTTTAGTGATAAGTTGTTGTGAATGCTATATTTTGATTTTCTGTGGTAAGTTGTATTTTGATTTTCTGTGATAAGCTGTAATATTTTGAATGCTGTACCTTGATTTTCTGTAAATGTTTTGCTCTGATTTGTTACTGAATAAATAGAGAGCTCACTATACTATGTAATCAGAACCTCAAAAGCTGTTCACAGCAGTAGTCCTCTGGAAATGCATGATTTTGCAGATGCCTTGTATGTTAATCCTTCAATACCCTCACAATTATGGTGCCTTTAGTATGGATCACCTTGCTACACACTTGGGCCAATCCATTTACTTTTCCTGTATTTGTTCTCTTTAATGTCATTTGCAGAGTTAGGGTCTGAATATGGTGGTTCCACTGTCCTTGATGATGAAAACATTTTGTTATAATGGTTTCTGCAAATCTCTTCCATTTTTCTTTCGTATGTGGCCCCTTTTTATCATTATCTTTAAATGCTCTGTGGAAAACTTTGCTCATTTGAATATCCTACCATCTTTCTTTAAACTGGTTTTACCCTTTACTACTTTATTCTTCTTTGAGACAATACTGTTCATAAACACATCATTCTCCATTGTAAGATTTTACAAACGAGTCTTTATTGTAATCTGGTATTGCCTTTGGCTGCCATTTCTCTCCATTCAGCAAACAAATAACATATCTGCTACCTAAGGTGCTTTCTGGGTTCTTTTGATGTATTTATTGTGGCAATTAGTTTAGAATGGCTAAACCTGCCTCTTCTTTTCCTACATTTGCATCCAAGTCACTAAGCATCAGAGTATATGTTGATTTAATTTGGAGGATTTTATCAAGTTTCTCATAGAATTTCTCTACTCGTTAATCCCATAATAATTTCACTCACAAGTTTAGTCATTGTAAACTATTTATAGAAAGAATGATTTCGAATGTCAAGAATGATTTGATTCAATTCCCCTGGAAAATATCAACTGATTGGCCCCTGGACAAAGATCTCACATTGAAGAACCAATAGTAATATTCAAGGTTATTGATGGTTTTTGTGACTTTTAGCATTCTCTGCTCCCTTTCCTACAACTCTGCCAGAGTCCCTGCAGAACCAGAAGGGGACACACTCAACTGAGGGCCATTTAAAAAATTGTTCTTGGTTTCATGGGCTCCCATGATCAAAAAAATCATCACTGGGTGTCCAGCCTAGTGCTGATGTGTCTCTCTATAATTAGCTAGGTTGGGCTTTGCAAAGCAGACTGTCTGTTGCTAGGGCTCTCTTCTTTTTCTTGATGTAGCATACTACAATCCTTTTTAGCATGGTTGAACATTTTGGAATTTACACTCTGCTGACATGGCCTTTGAGCCATAGCCTGTGCTAAGTGCTTTACAATTACTGTCTCATTTGATCTTTACAACAGTGCTGAGAGGAAAGTGTCATTATTATCCCCATTTTACAGTTGAGAAAACTGAGGCAAACAGAGATTGAGTGACTTACCCAAGGTCACACAATTCATAAGAGTCTGAGGCTGGATTTGAACTCAGGTTTTCCTGACTCCAGGCCCCGCACTCCTGCCATGGCATCAGAATAGAACTTTGTGGAGACAGGCTATTGGTAATATGATGTTTTTCCACAATTTAATCCTCTGCTAGTGAAAAATTTATATTACTGGGTGGTCTTCATGTAGCAAAGCTCTGGAAAAGGAGAAGGAGGTAGAGTTGAATGGAAGGAGTTTTCCACCATCCCTATAGGCCTGTTCATTTAATTTCAGAGCACAGCGTGGCAAACCAATGCTATCAACAATCCCTAATTTTGTGGCTTCCTTTGATTTAGAATTATAACGAACTACAAAGATCATTTAATTAAACCCCTTCCCTTTACAAATGAGGAAACTGAGGCTTAGAAAGAAGAAATGACTTGTGCAAGACCACTTCTAAGCAGCAAGGCCAGGACCTGAGCCCAGGTTCTCTGACTCTGATCCAGTGCCCTCTTGCCTAGTCATTGCTGCCTTTACATCATGATCTTCTGTCTATGACCTCTGTCCACCCAGATGTGATTATCAACTTGTTCACTGCTCTGAAGAAGCTATAGACTGAGAGGTTTGCATTCAGTGACATAAGGAAAGAGTTTGTTTGTTTTTCTAATTCCTGACCCTCTCTCATGATCCCCCAAGGGCCTTTTGAGACTGTCTGGGTAATTGTTGAGCCTATTAGTATGGATTCACCAGGACACTGGAAGGGGAAGGTTGAATGTCTTTTCTCCCCTTTGTTCTCTAGATCTACAGAATAATTGAGTTTGAGTAACTGTCCTTCCTCCCTAGTGACTTTTGGAGGCAGAGAACCCCCAGGACTCCATCTGCCTGGCCCTGCTGTCTAACCCAGATGGAGAACAGATGTGGCAGAGTGTGCTACTGTGGCCCTGGTGAGCAGCTCATCCAGGGCACTTTTTTTCACACAATCCAGATGAGAAGATGATGTCTGTGTTTCTTGTGCCAGAGACATAAGAAAAGGTGAGAGTAAAAAAAAAAAAATCCAGGGGTTTGAGTTTCCTGAAAGCTCAAGGATAGCTAAGATATGGTGTGGCAGCCAAGAAGGGTACATGTAAATTTGGGTTGCTTTGGTGCCTAGTGTCCAGGGTGAGAATCCCACTTTCTCATGCCCTGATCAAAACACATCTGCATGGTCAGGGTTCTCTCTTAGAGTGCTCTAACTCACCAGCAGAGGCAGCCGGTTACACACACAACTCAACGACACTAGCGTACCTTTCAGGAACAGAAGAGTCACAGCTCTGAGGTCTAAACAGAAAAGTTTATTAAGGTCTCTCCATGGGGAAGCCTTGAAGCTATATACTAAGGCAGGCTTCCAAAGATGCCTCCCAGCCCTAGGTCTTAAATAGACCCTAGACCCATCTACCACATGTGATAGAACCCAGCTGAACAGAATTGTGAGAGGGGGAGTGCAATTACAAGGGTATGAAGGCCCCAAGGTGTGGAGACGCCAATAAGGAACAGAGGGTATCCCCACGCAAGAGAGTCCTGAGCAATGCAGTATCCCCTGGCAGGGGACAGTGCGATATGCCCTGACCTCCACGTGACCCAACTAATTCCTGGGCCTCAAACACTTCCCTGTGGCATGACACAACCACTTGCAATGTGAACCTCACACTACATCATTATGATCTGCTCCTAAGCCACTTCTTAGGAAAATTATTAATGGAACCAAATCCAGAAGAGAATGAATGGGATGGCAATGGGCCCAGAGACCATGCCATATGACCTAAACAGCCAGATGACACAGTGGATGGAGCATAAGGCCTGGAGTTGTGAGTTCAAATCTGGCCTTAGATCCTTACTAGCTGTGTGACCCTGTGTGAATCCTGTAACTTCTGCTTGCCTCAGTTTCCTCATCTGTAAAAATGGGGATAATAGTGACACGAGTGCCTGGTCCACGGTAAACACTATGTAAATGTTAGCTATTATTATAGGGAGTATAGAGAACAGGAGTATTTAATTTTAAGAACATTTGTCAGGGGATCCAAATGGCTGTTGTATGATATGATTTGATTATATGATTCTGCTTAGCCCTAGTGGTCAACAGTAGGAAGAGTGACCTGAAGTTGCAAAGAGGCAGATAAAATAATTGTATTTATAAACAGTTGGTCAATAATAATTTATTAAGTGCCTACTATAATTTATGTGTTCACCAAAGGTCTATCCACCACTATGAGCAAGGACATCCAACACAAAATCCAGATTAAAGAAGTTTACCCCGAGAAAGATGAGATCCTCCAGATTCTCTTGTTTGTAAATGAACAGTTCATTGAGTGCCTTAAGTCCCAGAACATTGCAGAAACCCCAGGAAGAGATTATAACCTCTCAAAAGAGTTCATCTTCCCCATCCACATATGTATATCAAGTGGATGAAAAATGTCCATCGCCCATATTTCAACACATATTTGGACATATACTCTATAGAATTTGTCTAATAGTATATTTATTTGGGACAGATAGTACAGATAAATGATTAAATGGGCCCATAGTTGCATAGGAGGAAGAGAGTAGATTAGATTTCTTTTGAGAAATTAAAAGGCTGTTTTACTGATTCCCCAAGCTTCCCAAGTGAAATTATAAGCCCATCTTTTCAATAATAACATGTTACTGGCATTGCTGTATAGAATGCTCCAAAACTCTTGTTGTTCAATCATCTTTCAGTCATGTCTGACTCTTCTTGACCCCATTTGGGATTTTCTTGGAAAAGATCCAAAAGTAGTTTGCCATTTCTTTTTCTAAGTCCTTTTACAGATGAGGAAACTGATGCAAAAAGGGTTAAGTGAATTGCTGGTCATGTAGCAAGAGGGAGAAAAAATGTCAGGTTGACAGTCAGAGTGCTCTCATTGGTATCTTCAAGATATTGGGAGAAAGTGAGGAAGGCTTTGGCCATATTAGGTGGACTCCCTGTGGTGACATTTGGGGAGAATGTGTGCGAGAGCCTCACAGGATAGGCAGGTACAGATGAGTTGGGAGCCCCAACTTTGTAAGGAACTTATAAACGAATGAGATCACAGATCAGTTTGAGCAATGAGTACTAATAATAAGAGTAAGAGTAATAATTCCCCTTTTTATTGTGATTTAAGGTTTACCAAGCATTTTCTTCATCAATTACCCTGTGACACAGGGCAAGGATTGTTCCCATTTTACAAATGAGGAAGCCAAGACTATGAGAGTTTAAGGGACTTGTTCTTGGGCACTGTTAGTAAATGTCTGAGGGAAGATTCAAACCTAAGACCAGACTTCAAGTTCACAACACCTCATCTACAAATGCCTTACATGTAAGTTCCATTTGAGGAAAAACTCTCAATAAATGGTGAACAACAAAAGAATGGACTGCCTTGGGAGATAATCAAGTCCCCCATCACTGGATCTCTTTAGAAGGAGGCTGGTCAGTTGAGGGTCTGAGATGTTGGGTGGGGTTTTCTGACCTACTGAGCCAGATGGCCTCAGGTGTCCTTTCTAAATTTCTGATTCTTTAAAAATAGTTAAAATTCAACATAGGCAGGAAGAATGAGTAGAACAAGGAAGCTTCAGAAGCGTATGCAGGACCTCTGTGTCACAACTTCACATTGGAGCCTTTGCTACATGCCCATATAGCCTCTCCATTGGCTATGTCTTTGGCGCCTGCTTTTTGACCTTTTTTTAGGACCAGAAGCAATGTCTGTTCTGAAGATAGCTCTCCCTGGATGTCCTCCAGTGTCTGGGGCCTGTCTTCAGGGTATCTTGTATAAAGTGCCTCGCCTCATAGAAACACACAAGGTCTTGTGTTTTCCTTCTGCTGAGTCACCATCTTCCAAGGTGAGCCTTGCCATTAATTTGCCTGGTCTTGACATTTTTTTTGTGAGCAGCCCAGGAGCCTCCAGGATGCAGTCCTCAGATAAAAGTTGTTATGCTGTCAAGCAAAAGTATCTCCCTCAGCCAGTTGGAGAGAGATCCCAAATAGCAGAAGAATCTGATGTTAAACTGATACTGTGCTGTTCAACCTTCGCCAAAGCTATCTTGGCTTGTTGACCCAGCTTTCCTCCCTTAGTTAAAACAGGCTCTGCTCTCTCTGGCTGAATCTGCAGTTACCCAGCACATAATGACTTCTCTGTGTGTGTCCAAAGTCACTGCATTCAGGTCCATGGGATTGCTATTCTGTGCTCCTTTGCATCTCCATTCACTTACAAGCCCCTGGTTTCTGTGTTATATTAGCCCATGAGTCCCAGGGTACATTATAAATTCCATAGTGGCATGGAGTGCCCTGGGGGAACATCCAGAGTTAGAGACTGGCATAGAATTTATTTTTGAAATGAATAGTCATCCCACATGCTAATGCTTCTTGTCTGCAAAAAGTCTCTGGTTTGGAATAATCTTCCATTCATTCCCATCTATTTCATGTTGTCTCAGAAATAGCAGAAATTGGAGGCATTTGGGCTGCCATGAAGAATTTAAGGATTCCTTTTAGCTACTATAAAGAAAAGCCTTTGCCCTTCTGTGTGGTAGTCTGGTATAGTGGGGAAAGTCCCATCTTTAATTATTTATATGTTGTAAATGTATATTCCTTAAGGCAGAGATGGAAGCTTTGTCCTTTTTTGTATTGTCAGTGTTTAGAATACATTTGGCACATAGTGAGTGTTTAATAAAGTCTTGTTGACTGACTGTGTGGTGTAGACTTGGAGAAAAAAGATCCTTGAATTGGAATCTGACTCCTAGTAGCTCTGTGACCACAAACAAGTCACCTAACCTCTGTCACCCTCAGTTTCCTTATCTGTAAAATAGGCGTAATAATACCTGCCAATCATACCTATCTGGAAGGCTTGTTAGGAAGAGCAAAAGATAATGTGCAAACCTTAAAGCACTCCATCAATACTAGCTATTCCTTTGTTTTTCAAGTGTTTCTAATCCTTTCGCACTTCTCATTTTGGAGTCAAAATACTTGGGCTCTATGACTGAGAGTGCTATGACCTTAGTCAAGTCATGGGCTATTGATTTCAATTTTTCTCTTTGTAAAATAGGGAGTGAGCAACTAGGTGGCCCAGTGGATAGAGCACTGGGTTTGGAATCGGGAAGACTCACATCCCTGAGTTCAAATCTGGCCTCAGATACTTACTAACTCTATGACCCTGGACAAGTCACTTAACCCTATTTGCCTCAGTTCCTCATCTATAAACTGAGCTGGAGAAAGAAATGGCAAACCTCTCCATATCTTTGCCAAGAAAATTCCAAATGTGGTCACAAAGAGTCAGACTCAACTGAAATGACTCAACAAGAAGATGTGGATAGCAATATCTAAATCCTATCTACGTCGTAGATAACGTGTGAAAATAAATCTAGGAACATCATAAGTATTCTGAGATCATCAGAGAAAATGGTCATATTAATATGGAACATAAATTGAGCAAACATTTACTGAGTGCCTACATGTGTAGAGCATTGGGTTAAACATGAAAGTTTAGATAAGATACCATCCTGCCCTCATGGAACTTGAAATCTAAAGTTTATTACATTGCAGTAGATGAAATGATTAGCATTATTTTTCTGCTGAGAAAGGTGGAGGAAGGATCAAATCTTTATTAAGTACCTATTATGTGAAATTATTTACAAATATTGTCTTATTTGACCCTCACAGCAACCCTGGAAAATAGGTGCTATAACTATCCCTGTTTGCAGTTGAGGAAAGTGACTAGAAACTAGAAGGTATATGACATTGGTTAAAATACTTGCCAACCATCTGACTCCAGAATTGAATTCAGGTCTTCCCAAATAGATATCTTTACCTAGATAAGATACTTCCAGGTGATGATACGCATGCAGTTGGCTATGAAAGATTAGAGTTCAGAAGAGAGATTAAGTTTGAAATATATTTGTAACAGGTTGGAACATATACCTAGAGTTCCTGGTGGTATCTTCCAAAAAGGAAATGTTTGGAAACCTGTTTCTGGGTGAGTTGTGATGACATGTAATGCCATTGCCTTTAAGAGACTGTGAAGCATGTGTAGACACTGTAACTGGTTTTAGTCTGGTCAGATGAAAAACAATTTCTACTCTCCAAGACCTCATCATCTAATGGGGAAGACAAAGTGTACAAACAAGATACATACATGATAAATTGGGGGTGGTCTCAAAGGGATGGCACTCAGATTAAGGAGGACTGGGAAAGGCTTTTTGCAGAAGGTGAGACTTCAGCTATGACTTCAGGGATGCCAACGAAGCCAGAAAGTAGAGATGACAAAGAAAAGCATTCCAATTATGGGGGAAGGTCAGTGAAAATGTGGCATTAGGAGCTGGAGTGCCATCTGAAAGAAACAGCAAGAAGACCAGTATCACTGGATTGCCGAGGAGAATAAGAAGACTGGAAAGGTGGGAAGGAACCAGGCTATGAAGGCCTTAAGAAGCCGAAGAGAATATTTTATATTTATGCTGGAGGTGATAAAGAAGCCCTGGAGTTTATTGCATAGGAGAGTGATACATGGTGAAATCTGCCCTTTAGGAAGATCAGTTTGGCAGCTAAGTAGAGTATGGTTTGGAGTATGGAGATACTTGAGGGATGGATTGGAGAGGGAAGAGATATGGAACCCTAGACAGGTCACTTAACCTTTGTGTGTTTAAAATGAGGAGGTTACACTCAATGGTCTATATGGTCCCTTCCACTCTAAATCTGTGATCTCAAGTGTTTCTGAACTGGATTTTTTGTTTCTTTTCCTCTCTCTTTTTTATTCTTCATTATAAGGAATAGCTCTCTGGGTTGAAAACACAAAATATCAATAAAATATTTTCGATAAGAAGGCTAGACAAGCTGACTTCTAAAACTGCTTCCAAGTCTAGAACTTATGCAACCCTCAGGGCTTGGATGGAGTGGCTCAGGAAAAGAAGGTGAGAGTCATATGCCATCTAGCTTCTAGTCAGCATAATCGTTGGCACTGAAAGGCATGTCAGCTGTGTGTATTCCCTGTTCCTACTTTCCCTTCCTCCCCACCCCACTCTATCCTGTCAGGAGTGAAAACAAAAAATTTTTGGTGTGAATCTACATCTAAATTGTAATTTTACTACTTTCTACTCACCTTCCCTTTTCCCCTAAGACTCATTTTCCCCAAGATAAGGGATCAAATGAGATAATACATGTAAAGTGCTTGGTAAGTCATAAATTATATAAATGCTAGCAATATCTATTACTATTATTATGTACTTAATACATTTGAGACTTATAGCTGAACAAGACCACAGGCAAATTCTGACAATACAGGTCTAGACCATCTAAGGAAGACTGAGTCCTCTATGCAGTCGGCAGTCAGAAGAAAATATAGTAGTCTTTGCCACTGGTCAGAGGAAACCTCATATATTGTTGCCATTTACATCCAGGTTATAAACTAAGCATTTCCTCTAAGTCAGTTTCTTTCTGTTCCTGCTCTTAGGACAGTTCTTAACCTTCTTGGTGTCATGGTCCCCTTTGTCAATCTGTTGAACCCTTTGTCTGAATAATATCTTTAAATTCATAAAATAAAATGTATAGGATCACAGAAGAGGTCAATTAGATGGAATAAAAATGTGTTGACTTTTTTTTCCCTATCTACATTGTCAGTCTTCTTGAAATCTCTCCACAAAGCCCCAAGACGTTCCTAGATTAAGAACCCCTGGCTTAGAGTCAAGATCAGAGGGTGGGACTCAAATCCAAACCAGAGTCCCCAGTCAACAATAGACAAAAAGCTTGAAAAAGCCATCTTGACTTTTCTATCTTGGTTTCTTCTGTTCCATTCTTCTCTATGATGATTTTGTGATTTCGACTATCGTTTCCGGTCTGAGGAGCAACTCATGCCATTTAACATAGCAAGAGGAAAGGAAATGAGATAACAGGCCAAACATAATTACAGAGGCTGTAGCTCAGACGGAAGCACCAAGCCAAGTACAGACCAGGAAAATGAAAGACCTTCAGTGAATGTGATATTGAGACCATCTGGAGAGTGCTTGGCAGCCGAAGGAAAGAAAAAGAAAAAAGGGAAGAAATTTGGGGATGTAGAATGAGGCAAAAAAGAGGAGAATGTACCTGGCAACATTTCACACCCTCATCAATAAGATCTCATTTAAAAGTCCCAGTGCAAGTTCAAACAATTAGGCATTATTAAGATGCAAAAGATACAACCAAAAGTGAGCCTGAATGACTCAGGTCCTTTTCTAAAGAAGGGGATCACTGTGACTTTTTAAAGCACAAATAACCAGGCTTAGAATGACAAAATCAAAGAGCTGGAAGGACCTGAAGAGGTCATTCAATCCACTTCCTCTCCCTCCAAATATCGGGTACTGAAACTTAGAAAAAAGAACCTTCTTGCTACTCCCACCCTCTCCAATAGGCCATTTCCTTCATCTAAAGTGGCTTTAGAAACCTTAGTAGGTTCAAGTGCATTGTGGATTTACACTGTGGTTGAGGTAGGTTCCGGGAACCAGCCTCTAAGCACAAAGCCTCTGAAATTCTAGTACTGGGTTGGTGCCAATAGTCAAGGGCATAGAAATCAATGTTGAGAGCAAAACCCATAAAATACAGCAATAGAAGGGTTTCACAAATCTACTGGGGACAACTAGATTTTAGGAGATGACAGAAGGATGGCATCAATAGTAAAATTCAGTCAACTAAGTAAAAATATCTTGTAGACATGTTATCTTCCAAAAGGCCTTTGCTACAGATCCATATATAGGCACAGAACTGCTAACTCGTGGGGTGGGTTGTTTTAGTCGAAAGACAAGGTCCTCGGAGGAGCCAGTCTGCAACGACATTGAATTGTTGCCAGATAATTGCAAGATGTCCAGTCCACAAGAACCAAAATCACTCTATCTAGTCATTCAAGAATCATTTGTTAAGAGTCAACCATTTGCATATTATTGTGTTAGATACTGGGGAATATAGAAAAATAATAAAGACAAGGTCTCTGCACAGACAGAGCTCACAACTTGGCAGGTAAAGCAAATATCCAATAGTATACAATAGCTCATGGGAAGGGAGAAAGCAATAAGCATTTATAATGTACTTGTTATGTGCCAGGCACTTTATAAATATTATCTCATTTGCTCCTCACAATTACTCTGACAATAGATGTCATTCTTAGCCCCATTTTATACTTAAGGAAACTGAGGCAAGTAGAGGTTAAGTGATTTGTTCTTGTTGTCATTCAGTCATGTCTGATTCTCCATGATCCTGTGGACCTCTGCATGGTTTTCTTGGCAAACATACTGGAGTGGTTTACTATTTCCCTCTCCAGTGGTTTAATACACATCAGAGTTGAAGTGACTTGCCTAGGGTCACATAGCTACTAAGTGTCTGAAGCTGGATTTGAACTCAGGTCTTCCTGACTCTAGGCCTAGTGCTCTATCCACTGATCTACCTATCTACTTGAGCTAGTTAAGTGATTTAGGGTTATATAATAGTAAATATCACCCACCCCATGCTTTTATCTAATTCATGGCTTAAAATGTTGAACGATGGTAGGAGAGCCAAGGATAGATACCTGGGGCATTCCACTATAGACTTCAACCAAAACTGGCATAAAGCTATTAATGCCTACTCTTTAAGTCTAATCATTCAACCGTACCCAACTCCACTTAACTATATGGTCATCAGAGGCAGATTTCTCCCTTTGAGGCAGAATGGAAAACTGTTAAATACTTAGTTGGAATCTAAGCATACCATGTCATTAATATTCCCCTGCTATACCACCCTAGTTGTCCTGTTTAAAAAAGTGAGGTAACTTATGAAGTTCCTTATGAAGTCATACTCACTTGAAGTGATGAATTTTTCCTTTTCTAGGCACTTACAAATTATCCCTTATTATTTAATATATGTGTATATTAAATATATAATGTGTTCTAGAATTTTTTCCAGGGATTGAAGTCAAGCTGGTCCATGGTTTGCCTACTACACCTTTGACCTTTAAAAAAAAAGGACAATATTTGTCCTTTTCTGTTCTTTATCATCCCTTATATTCTCCATAATATTTCCAAGATTATAGAAAATAGGTCTGCCAGTACAATTTCATTCGATATCTTAGTGTGTGATTCATCTGAACCTAGTCATTTGAATTTTTTTTTTTGCTTTTTTTTTGAAGGGGGAAGGCAGGGTAATTGGGGTTAAGTGACTTGCCCAAGGTCGCATGGTTAGTAAGTGTTAAGTGTCTGAGGCTGGATTTGAACTCAGGTCCTCCCGACTCCAGGGCCAGTGCTCTATTCACTGCACCACCTAGCTGCCCCCTAGTCATTTGAATTTACTGAAGGCATCTAAATGCTATCTGACCACGTGCTCATTGACCTTGGGTTTCTACTCTCTGCCAACCATCCTTGTTCTACCCTTCCCAATCTGATGATCACTCTCCTTAGAAGGGAAAAGAGAAGCAAGAGAAGAGTTGGATAGTTCAGCTTTCTCACTTTCATGTGTTATCTTCATCTAATTCATCCCATGCAGCATAGCCTATCCTATCTCTTTTTCTGTCTTCCTTCTGACCCCAGTATAGTTTTAAAACACAGACATCCTTTTTTGTTGTTTCAGCATTAACCACAACCTTAGTTCATTGGGACTTTACTACTACTCTTTTAAATCCATCCTCCATTATGAGTTCCTCGTGCAGCCACATCTATCTCTTTAAATAGCTCCTCTTTCTAGCTGTTCCTCTCCCATGAAATCATTTTTGTTTTCAGGATTTCATTCTTGACAATCTCTTATCCCTTAGGCTGGCCCCCCTGGATGACATTATGCTTTTAGACCAAGCCAAACCTTTCCTTATACCCCTTGAAATCTGCTCTTCTAGGATTTGTCAGAGTATGCTTAGCTGCTAACCCCTATTGTGAGCTCTATGATGGAATGAGTTCTTGCTCCTAAGTTTCCTGTTATTTCTACTTCAACAATCAAGTCCTCTTTGGTAGTTCAAATCAGGTACAGAATAACATTTCCCCTTGTTGCTTCTTCCACCTATAAATGTTCAATGGATAAATCTTTCTTGCAAAGAATGTTGGGATTTTTTAATGTGATTTTTCTTTAAAAAAAAAATCAGGCTAATATGGACCTGATTTCTTTTCCATTTGAATACATTCATGACATTCTTAGGAAAATTAATTTTAAAAATAATTTACATACACATTCTGATTTTTGCACATCATTTTTCTGAAATATGCTCAATATACCAATGTTAAAAGAAAGGGAACTGATTAAGTCAGGTAATGGTGGGGTGGGTTAGCAAAATCTCTACAAGAACCTGAAGAAATTGTGCTGTAATGACCACTCCCCAAACATTTTGCGGCAGACATCCTGCTGCAGACAGCAAAATAGCCCCAAGACAAGAATGTGGGCAGCCACAGAATTCAATTTGGAGTAATTAATATCTACCTGGGGGAAGGACAATAAAAGTGAAGCTGACAGGCCAATTTGGAATAAAATAGGTCAGAACACTCAGAAATCCTCTCTGGATTCATGTCATTGCTGCATTTCTAGAAAACAGTCATTCATGCTGCACACCTGCCCTTTCTATCTTCTTTCATGGAGAATAATTGATGGCTCTGAGGGTCATATTTCAGATGTCTCAGTTTTGTATTTGGAAACTACAGCGAACACAAGGCATTTTTCACCAGATGCATCTTAACCACTTTTCTACAAACATCACTCCTTTGCTCAAATGCCTTCAACGGCTCCGTGTTGCCTACAGGAAAATGTCTATACCCTTTATAGAGTGTGGCATCTAAGTCCCACTGTAGTCTGGCTCCTTCCAGGCAGTGTAGTATAATGGATTTGTACTTAGAGAACCTGAATGGCCCCTGAATGGAATGGCCCCTGAATGAAAACCAGTTATAGGGTAAGCCAGTGCTGGCTCTCTAGGCTTTCTCATATCCAAGGTGAGCTCTCCCAGGCTGATCCCCACCTTTTTTTATCCCCTAGTAGAAACCTCCTTGGCAGTGAGAACCTAAAGTCTATCCTGCAGTCATAGGATCATAGATTGTAGAGCTGAAAAGCACCTTAAAGGCTACTGAGTCTAACCCTACCCACTACTTTACAAATGAGGAAACTGAGACTGCAAGAGTCTATGTGACTTCCTCAGCATCACAGAGCTAATAAATGTCTAAGGCAGGATTTGGACCTTGGGTTTCTATTTTCTGCAAGCCATCCTTCTTCTACCCTTCCCAGTCTGATGATCATCCTTAGAAGAGAAAAGAGAAGAGTAGATAGTTCAGCTTTCCTACTTCCATCTGTTATCTTCACCTAATTCATCCCTTGCAGCATATCCTATCTCTTTTTCAGTCACCAAGTCTGGTGCCCTGTCCACTTAAGGGCTTATTTACGGTGGGCCCAGACTCTTAATTTAGACCTCCCACCCACTCCCAGCTGAATTGGCTCTGAGTACCATAATTCTTAATTACAGCTCTGGCCCTTACTGCCTGAACTATTTGTTTAGAACATAGTGGAGGTTTTCTTGTAGAGTTTCCTATCTATAACTGGGACATAAACTTTTCAAAGGTAGAGGTCAAGCCTTTGACTTTTTAAAGGCAAATATGTTGAATATTCTACTGTAACTTTCTCACAATTAAGAGATGGGGAGAGGAGGTAGAAAGGAAATATTTCTCCTCTTACTCCTTTTTCTTTTCCTCTCTCCAGTAATTGGACTGTATTGGAATTAAGTGGGGAGGCTGAACCACTTTGTTTTAGACTGGGGAGCCTGAGCCTAATTGGAGGAAACTGGGGTGTACATCTTTCAGAGTAGGCCTGTTATCATAGAATTACAGCATGTCACATCTGTAAGTAACTTTTGGCCCATAATTATAATTCTTAATATTTATATGGTACTTTAAGTTTTGCAAGATACTTCACAAATCTTACAAATATTCACATTTGCTCTCAACAATAACTTTGGAAAGTAGGTGCTGTTGCGACTCATTTTACAAATAAGGAAATGGTGGTAGAGTTAAAATGACTTGCTCAGGGTCACATAGCTATTAAATGCCTGAGATCACATTCAAACTCAGGTCTTTCTGACTTCAAGACTATTGCTCTATCCTTTAAGCCACCTAGAGAGATCAAATGACTTTTCTAAAGTCACATAGTCCGTAAGCGACAGAAGAGCTTTAAATTTCAGTCCCCATGCCCTTTTAGTACTGGACATACATTGTACCTATGTCATCAGTGCAAAGGCTGAAACTGATGCTGGGTCCATTACTCATTCTGTGGTAATACAGAGAAGTTGCGTTTTGCCAATAGTCACTCAGCTATTAAGTATTTGAACAAGAATTCAAAGCCAGTCTAGCAAATATCTGTTCAGGAATACTGCACAACTGAGCCTGGGCTACCAGATCACCACCACCAAGGATCCCACTGATGATAAGAGACCTGGGTTTGAGTTTGGGCTCCATCATTTATTAGCTGTATGATACTGGGAAAATCACTTGATCTCCCCAAGTCACAGTTTCCTCTGTTGTAAACAGGAGATATAAGTCCCGCCTTACTGATTTCCCAATGTTATTGTGAGGAACAAATGTAATAAGTTACATAAATTTCTTTATAAACCTTATAGCACAATAAAAATCATCATTCTTGTTCTCATTGTCATATTCAATTCAGTTTGATAAATATTCACTTACTGAACATCCTGGTAGGCCCTCTGTACAAGTCTCCAGGACTGGGTCCCTTCTAGTCAATCTGCCATAATACCTTCTACGTGCAAGGCACTGTCAGTGTGACTGACAGAATTTCTATATGAAAGACATTGTGGTAGGCACCATGGATACAATGGAAAAAGTAAAATAATCATGCCCTCAAGGAGCCTACATTCTGCTGTAGAAGGTTGCAGTTTCTATGTAAGGACTTCTCAAACAACTTGCCAGCACAGCCTCAGATGTACCCAAGGGATGTATAAGACAGAGCGCACTGATTTCTCCTGTTGAATAGAGGTGGTAGCATGGTAGAAAAGATACCAAGAGAGCATGAAGACATACTAAAGGCCCTACATTGTTCCTTTTCCCATCTTCCCAGCATTTGCTCACTCCCACAGGGCAGAATTTACGCGGGCCAATCTAAACATCAAACATAACCATACCAACTGTCACCCATTTTTCCAGCAGCCCTCATATTGGATTTCTTTGGTTTCTCCATTGTGACCCCAGTAAATTCATCACTGGGGAATCATATCATATTGCAAGATTCAATCAGCTTTATTACTCACACTTCATCCTGTGCCCCTCCAAATGGAGGGTGGAGCCATAAACTCCTCCACTTAAGGAGAGGGAACAAGACTGACATCTCCTTTCTGATATGGATACCCTCCTTTTAGACTTCTTCGATTTCTCCATCATGCCCCAGCTCCAGGTACTTTCTCCTTCCCACCCTCCATGTTTAGCTTTCTTTTTTTGCTGTTTTCCCCCATTAGATTGTAAGCTCCTTGAGGGCGAGGACTCTTTCTTTTGCTTAGATCTATATTCTGCTTAGTACAATTCCTGATACATAGTAGGTACTTAATAAATGCATACTAACTATTGATTATTGACCCATTGCTTAAATATATTGGCCAACTGCAGCCTCTATGTGCTAAGAACTGCCCCTCCCCCCAACCATGTCCTTCCTTATGCACTTACTAGCTATGCTCACTTCCTTTGACCTTTCAGTTCAATTGTTCTGCCTTTCTTGTGCCAAAACTAAAGGTTTAAGTAAAGCTAAATCACCTGGACCCTACTTGGAATTAGTTTCCTAGGGATTCTCCATGTACTCATTTTTGTTATTTATCTAATCATAATAATTTGTAACTAATGTGCTTATGTGAGGGATAATTTATAGTGAAGTTTCCCCATTCTGAAAAATCAAATCTAGAATGGCTTTAGTATTCACTAGGCCTAAGGTCAGGTTACCTGACCTTCAAGCAATCTGGGACTTAGAACAATGGAGACCCTCCCTCCAGAGCCAACTCATCAGGAGATATGCCAAATAAGGTTAAGACTGCTTTCATTGGACAGCCACATGTTTCTGGGTCCTTTGTCTCAGAGAGATTCCGGAGCTTAGGTTGTGGGACAGCCCCCCTACCAATAAGAGTGAAGGCCAGTTCGGGGAGTTGGGTTTCTGCATTGGAAGATTATATAACCATGGACTGTCTTCTGCCTGTTGCTCTCTCCCTGCAGATGCCATGTTGGGTGACAGGGGGTAGAGTCCTTTCTCATGAGAAAGAATAAAGACCTTTTCTGACCTTAGAGTCAGACTCTGAACTCTTTCATCTCCCACACTTATATTTCAATACTTAATGGTTCTACACTCTTCATTGACATGAGAATCCCCTTCATCATGAACACTTACAACCCCATCATATCTTCCATTCTCCAAGTTCTCCTAAAGTTCCTTCACAGACCCAACATGTCAGAGGCCTTTCTTCTTGTCTAGACCTTATCCCATTTTGTGACTCCCAGTGAAGTATTCAGACTACCCATCTGTTATCTATCTCTAGTTCTGTCAGTCTGTCAACATACATTTGTTAAACGCTCACTAAGAGTTAGACACTGTGCTGAGCAGACTACAGATTTAAGCAAAAAGAAGGACAATCTCTACTCTCAAGGAGCTTGCAATCTTATGATTGAAGACAACACATAAAAGAAAGCTAAAAAGGTGAAGGCGGTGGGGAGGAGGAAAAGAGTCCAAAGTACAGCCTGGTGTGAAATGAAGAGATAGCTGACCTGGGCACCTTCCTTAAATGAAGGTTCTGGGAGGAGCCATCCAATTGGAAAGAGGGGCTGCAGAGGCTGATGATATTTCTTAGGTATGAATTCCCAAATGAAGAGTTTTCTGTCAGTGATTGAGGAGTCCAGAGTACAATCTGGTGAGAAATGAAGACCAGCCCAACTCCCTTTCTCATGCTACACATGACTACCTGCCTTCTGCTACTTTATCCTGAGGTCCTTGTTGAAAATACGCTACCGCCTACCATGCATATGGTCTACCACTTACCATGCATCTCTCTATTGCCCTCTGGGTCACCTATCCCTTTGACTCATCAGAAATTATGGTGTTCAAAGATTTATAAAGATCTGCATCACTGGGAGAATATTTGTACTCCAGTTGTGGTTGTGGTTGTCTGCATTCGTACCATCCCTCTCCTCCTAGCTTAGAAATTCCCTGAGAAGTGGGCCAATGTCTTAGCTAAATCTTGAATTTCTCTCAGGTCCCAGTACAATGCTCTGTACACAGTCCATATTTTATAAATGTTAACTTTGTTGAATATTTATAAACTATTACATGTACTATCTATGTACTATCTATGGTATATCCTATATACTATTATGTAATATTATATATACACGTATATATGCGTGTGTGTGTGCATGTGTGTGTGTTTGTGTGTGCCCTTCCTTACTTGATCTTCTCAATAACAACAAGGTTATTAGTCAAAGTATTGTCATGCCCATTTCACAGATTCAGTTAAATCCAGTGAGCACTTAAATGTCTGTATGTGGCAGGCACTGTGCAAAGAGTAGATATACAGGCAAAAAATAAATTAATTAATTAAAACAGAAAGTGACTTTCCTAGATAAGGATATAACTTACTTTGCTGTGAAACTGGCATCTGAATCCAGACCTTCTGATTCCAGAACTCTTCCACTAAATTGTTCTACACTATTTGACCTTCTTGCTGGGTACCCATTGACTCAGTGTCATAAAGTCATAGACTTAGAGCTGGAAGGAACTTCCCTAGGCCATGTTATCCAACCTTCTCATTCCACAATGAGAAAACAGGTCCAAGGAAGTCAAGTGATCTGCCCAAGGTCACCCACCTATTAAGTATTGAAGGTGGGATTTGAACCCAGGTCCTCTGACTTCATATTCAGAAGACCACTGTGTTTCCTGTCCTTTATCACAGTCATACTGATGGTTTTTTGTTGTTGTTGTTTATTTGGTTGGGTTTTTTTTTTTTGCTGTTTTTTTTTTTGGAGGGCGATTGGGGTTAAATGACTTGCCCAAGGTCACACAGCTAGTTTTTTTGTGTTAAGAGTCTGAGGCCAGATTTGAACTTAGGTCCTCCTGACTCTACGGCTGGTGCTCTATTCATTGCACCACCTAGCTGCTCCTTTTTTGTTTATTTGTTTGAGTATATGAAGAGCAGCATGGCCTCTTTTGGAATGTAACCTCCTGGAGAGTATGGATCATGTCATTATTTGTCTTTATATTCTCACCCCTCTGAAGATAGTGTCTGGCATATACAACAGGTGCTTAATAAATGGTTGTTCATTGACTGATTGAAGACATCTCCCAACCATTCGCTTCCCCTGTCAACCATTTCTAGTTTCTTGAAACTGGAGTTCATAATATTACTAATATTAAAACAACAATAAACTAAACACCTTGGGGTAGCTAGGTGGCACAGTGGATAGAGATCTGGGCTTAGAATCGGGAAGACTCATCTTCATGAGTTCAAATCCAGCCTCAGTCATTTACTAGCTGTGTGACCCTGGGCAAGTCACTTCACCTTGTTTGCCTCAGTTTCCTCATCTGTAAAATGAGCTAGAAAAGGAAGTAGCAAACTAGTCCAGTATCTTTGCCAAGAAAACTCCAAATTGGGTCCTGAATAAAATGGGTACTTTAAACTCTTCTCTACTGGCTCCCTTAGCAATGGCTTAAACAAGTTGCCAGGTCATTTGAAAACCTGATCTTGCTATAATTTAAGCCACTAGATCAAAACACACAAAGATACATTTCAACTAAACATAGCAAGGATCAATTCAATTCAGCTAATGTATACAAAGAAAGTCTCTGTGTTAGATGGTGGCAAAGCCAAGATAGATACTATATAGACTGACTGTGGTTTTAAGCAGGCTATATTACCATAAGAGCAGTATAATATCTACATTTCTTCATGACAAGGATTGTTTCTTATCTTTGCATCACCAACACTAAGCACAGTGCCTGGCACATCATAACTGCTTAATAAATATTCAGGGCAGCTAGGTGGCACAGTGGATAGAGCACCAGGCCTGGAGTCAGGAAGATCTGAGTTCAAATTCAGCCCTAGACACTTACAAGCTGGTTGACCCTGTCACTCAAACCTCTCCTGTATCTTTGCTAAGAAAACCCAAATGGAACCACGAAGAGTCTGATATAACTGAACAACAACAACAATAAACAGTCATTGTTTAATAGACTGATTGAAAAGGACAGATTAAAATTGTTTTGGTTTAAACCCAAGGACACCAGAAACTGTTGAGGTGGGGGCTTTGCTCACCCAAAGACTGTTGGGCTTTCAGGATGTGTTGTGGTGGAACCATCTCAAAGAATTCAGAGTCAGACCACCTCTAATCCAAGTACAGACATTTATGGAGATTGACACCTCTCATGAAGCAGGCCAAGTTCCAAGAGGAACCAGCAAGTTCAGAGAAAGCAAGATGGATTTTTATAGGGTAAAGTTGTAATTACATAACAGAAATTTACATAGAATAGAAGAATATGATTAATACGAGAAAGGCAGGAGGAGTTTGTTAAAGGATTAGGTAATGGAGAAGGGGTCCTGTCTATGACTGGGTGGTTAAATATTCTGGTCATTCTGCCCTCCAATTGGCTAGCTATTCTGGTCCTGTCTGGTTAAGGCAGATAGTTAGGTATTGTGGTCCTGTCTTGGGCTAGATAGGTGATGTGATTGTGATTGAATACAAGAACATACTTGTTTCTGTGGAAATGGGTCTGGGGGCAGTGACCAGTTAGAGGCAGTAGCTAGGTTCCCATCACATGGGCACACCTGCTGTTTCTGTGGGAACTAAGAGTTCAGGGACACACCTATGGTTCCAGTGAGCAGTGAGGCACATACAAAGAAGTTAGGACATTGGTGGGGTGGGTAGGTAGGTGCTAGGTAGGTAGGCTGCTGTTCAGTGGGGTCGGGCCTACAATGAAGTTAGCGTATTGGAGCTGGGGGAAGCTTTATTAGGATTAATGCATTATTGATTGAAAACATACTTTAAGAAGAGCGCTGGATCAGAAGTCAAAGAACCTGGGGTTGAATTCCTATTCTGCTACACAACTTCGAAAACCATTTCCCCCCCATCTGGGTTTCATTTTCCTCACATATATATTGAGAGGATTGGATTAGCTGATCTCTCAGGCCCCTTCCATATCAAAGTCTTATGAGTCTATGATCCTATAACACAAGGAAGGCTGAGATGAGTTCAAAAGAGAAGTGGGAGGCAGAGATCACTTTCACCCGGCCAGGGGAAGGGAGTAGAGTAAAAGGTCAAATATGGTCGGAACTTGATGTCTCTTGTCCTAATTCATCTTTGCTTTGGCTTCAGAGTGATGAGTTTCCCAGTCACAACCACTTCCAAAGACCATCTACAAAGGCATTGAGAGGTTATGATCTGTGTCCAGGGAGGAAGTGCCCACATAAAAAAAAAGTCACAGATTCTTGAAGTATTCAAGCATCCATATATTATATAAAGGAGTTTCTCCATAGAGTCACTTAGGGGCTATATTCTTGAAATATAACTATAAGAAGACACATAAGAAGAGGCATAGGAAGGGATAAGATCCCTGACTTTGGAATCAGGGGACCTAGATTCAAATCCCACTTCATACCTCTATGACATTGGAGAAGTCATTTAAGCTCCCGGGTTCAGTTTTGTTGTCCACAAAATGAACGGTAGGGGTTGGACTAGATGGCCTCTCAGGCCTCTTCTAGCTCTAAATCTGTGACCCTATAAAGTGGAGGTCTGCTTCACAGAAGCAGCACAGACAGAAGGACTTATTCTAGGTAAGGACAAGGGAAATCCTATAAAGGCTGAAAATTTTCATCCTGGATTCGGATGCTGACATTGTCATCAAATTGGGCTGTCTGGGCAGTACTTTATCCAATGTTGTGCTGGCTGCCAAGCAAGTAACCGACATAAGCGATCCAGCATGGCTCTTGAAGGACCAGCCAATAGACCCAGAGCTCAAACACTTGCTTTTACAAGAGAGCTTTCATGATTCTCCCTATAGTCAGTGTTTTGTATTTTTTTGGTATATTTCATATTTTTACTTATTCATTTGCATATTGCTCTTCTAAGAAGAAATGTAAGCTCTTTGAGGACAGGGCAGAACCTTTGTCTATCTCTTGGTATCCCCGCTGTATCTGGTGGTGATGATGATGATATGATGCTGATAACAAGACAGCTAACACTGATATAGCCCTTAATAATTGCCAGACACTGTGCTAAGCTCTTTACAATTATTATCTCATTAGAGTAATTAGTGAATAGGGACTGGATCTGTAATTTCATTGGAACAGGGAATTCTTGGGTGAGGAAATTCCCTCAGCTAGCATCTTCTCTGAAACCAAAAGTCATAGAGAGTTGCTTAAAGCATTAAAAGATTAAATGACTTACCCAGGGTCACACAGCCAGCATACATCAGAGACTGGACTGGGACCCAAATCTACCCAGCTCCAAGGCCAGCTCTCTATCCATTATACCTCCTGGTGCTTAATCCATGTTTGTTGAATTTAATTAAATGGGGCCCCAAACTTCTGAGGAAGCTAAAGGACAAAGGGCAGAAGTATGGGCTGACCTATTCTACAGCAAGGATCTGGACTAACACTATTTTATAGCAAGGATCTGCTCTTCTCAGTCTCAGTAGCAGTGTCTGTGTGCAGTAATAAGCACCACGACAAAGTCCTAGATTGCAGATTGTCTTTAAGCAATCTCATTACCAAGCTGCAAGAGATCCAGGCTGGGCTGGCTATGTAAATGAAAGGGCAAGAGTAGGAAACTAATTTAACTCAGCAAGTACTTCTCAGGCACCTCACATTTTCAAGGCATTATGCTAGGCCCTGGAGCTACAGCCACAAAAATGGAACAACCCGTACCCTTGAGGAGTTTCTATTCTACCAGAGGAAAACAGCAAGCACACACAGAAACATAAACACAAAATACATTAAAAGCAGTTTTCAGGAAAATACTAACAACTGCATGGATCAGGAAAGGTTTCATGTGGCACTTGAGCTGAGCGTTGCTCCTTTCAAGGAGTAAGAAGAGTAAGAATTTCAAGGTAAGAAGGGAGAATATTCCAGGCATCAGGAGCAGTCTGCTCAAAGACTAGGAGTGGGGGGTAGAATATAATATGCAGGAAACAGCACATGGGTCAGTTTGTCTGGAATGCAGAGTGCATGAGGATGAGTCTTGTGATCATCTAGAAAGAAGTTGGAGCCAGATTGTGAAGGGCTTTACATGTAGGGCTGGACAATAGAGCCTGTGTTTTATCCTAAGGAACAGGAAAGCTGCAGTAGGTTCTCCTGCAACCAGAGCTGGCTGAAGGACTCCGTGAGAAATGGAATGAGCCCCCAACCTCCGATGCTGCAGCAGGTCTAGGAATGCTCCCTCACCCTCCCCAACTTCATGAGCCACCCTGGATTGTTCATATAGGGAAACATTTATTCTATTTCAGGAAGTACTTTCTTTCATCTGAGGCATAAAACCTCCAAGATCTGAAGATATCCTTCCTGATTTTTAATAGTAAATAACAGTGCCTTTTCAAATAAAGCATACTTCCCTGAGAACCAGAAATGTGTTTCCCACCACCTTTTTAAATCTTGTTAAATCTATCTCACCCCCAGGTCTCTGACCTCCTGAATCTCCTACATTGCCTTTTTCCAGGAATATTCACAGAATGGATAGTGGGCTTTGGAATTCATTGGCATAGGGACTGCCCAGCTGAGTGAACTCTCCTTACCAAAGCGGGTCAATGTCTTCACTGCAATTTAAAATAATTAGAGAGTTTCGTGGGGTGTTGAGAGGTCAAGTGACCTGTCCAGGGTTATTTAGCCACAAGGTACCAGAGTAGGACTCAAATCTAGTTCTCCCTTGTTTCAAGGCAGGTCCTCTAGCCACTGTGCCAGGCCATTCTCAGAAAATAAGTCCCACTAGCTTCCAGTGCTTTCCCCCTCCTCACATTATCATGTATGTAAATATCTGTTTGTACTTTGACTCCCTCCAGAGGAATACAAGTTCCTTGATGGAAGGGGCTATTTTTATTCTGTTGTTGTTTTGCCAGTTCCTAGGACAATGCCTCACCCATATCAAACACTTAATAAATGTGCGTTGATTTGTCAAAGTATGCTTGTGAAGGGGAAAAAAAAGTGATGGTATGAATATATCCCATCTTGCAAATGGGCAAATGAAACTTATAGAAAGGCCTGAAATCTTTCAGAGAATTAATCAGACATCCCTAGATATCAATCTTTTCATTTCTGTTCAAGGTCATCTTTTGTATGGAGATGTCTCTCAGCCCCACAAGTCCTGGCTCACTCTTGCTATGTGTAATCTCATTTGGCCTGGTCTGTTCCCACAGTACTTTGGCATCATGGGTGAAGTATTTTTCCATCTGTCTTGGACTTAACAGCTAGGTTAAATTGCCTTCTGCTGTTAAACAATTCCACCCCAGAAGTAGCTGTATTTCAGGAGGAGGTGAAATGATTCCCATTCCACTAGCTTGTCAAGTGCTTGGGGATCCCCATCCATGGACAGCATTTCAGAATTGCCAGGATTATATCATTATCTGTATGATCTTCCCCTGACCCTTAATATGCCCAAATTCTTCCATTCCTATTCTATACTTAACTAGGAAGGCTTTACAGCTTTCCTATCCCCCTGGTATCATTTCTCTTCAATCTCCCAGCCCCATTATGCAGCAATTTTGCTTTCTTCAATTTCATTTTCACTTTCAAAGTGAATGTCATTTGTGAGGCAAACCACATATTCTTTGGATCCCTATCTGCTAAATTATTTCTGAACTTGACTTTTTGGGGCCCCATTCTGACTGACCTAAATTCCTCTCTGTCTTCTGGCATTCTTTCCTCCTCTCTTAAGGCAGCCATTTGTAGCTTCATTGCCTGAAGAAGCTGTTTCTGGATTCACTTATCTGCTCCCCCAGTTGGAAAGTTATCATTCTTATCTAAATTAGCTAGTGTGATCTTTTATCTGAACTCCAGGCAGAACTGATCCTTTGTATGAGAACTCTCCATCAGGTTTCAAACCATTACAAAGCCTCGCTCTCTGATGGCTTCGCATTGGAGCTATGATTCAACTCCTTAACATTTCTAATTCCGGGATACTCTCTGTATTCACCCATCAAAAACACATGCCGCTCTGGGCATTATGTTGCCTGGAATACCAATTAGGCTATGTGCGGTGCCTGGACCATGACAAAGGTGATTCCCTACAAGGCCGTCAGTTTCCCCCTGCCTTGTGCTTTTTTAGCACTCTGCAAGGAAAGCCCATGGCAAAAAGCTAGTTCCAGCCCAGCAAGGAATAGCTTTATGCAAGTCACCACTGGTCCTGGGAGCAGGGAGGGAGAGATTTGCAACCTCTAACTATAAATGATTAGATGTATGCTCAGCTTCTTCTTTTATAAAATGATGGGGTTGACCAAGATGCCATCTAAAGTATCTAGGATGTGCAGGTGGAAATGGCCTTTGGGGTCATCTGGTCCTACCCCCTCATTTTACAAATGAACCCAATTTTCAATTAAATGAGCATCTTTGATCCACTGATGGGAACTTGAAGACAGAGTATCTAGACTTGAAAATTAGGACAGCTATCCCAATATTTGAGGGATTAGGATGTAATAAATACAACTCACTGAACTATAAGCCATTATTTCTTAGCAGTTTTTTGGGGGGAAGGTGGTAATTGGGGTTAAGTGACTTGCCCAGGGTCACACAACTAGTAAGTATCTGAGGCCAGATTTGAACCCAGATACTCCTGACTCCGGGGCCTGTGCTGTATCCACTGTACCACCTAGCTGCCCCTTAGCAATTTTTTAAAGTGTATATTTTTTGGAAAGGAATGGATACGTCAGATGAGAGCAGACAGAATTTCTATCTTCTTCCCTCGTCCCCTATAAAAAGGAAAGAAAATATCTAAATATAAGTGCTCAGAGTCTTAAACAAAAAATAGATATGACGATATTTAGGTGTGGTCTTCTCCATCAGAATGTGAGCTTTTGTCTTTCCTTGTATCCCCCGCACTTAGCACGGTGCCTGACAAATAGCAAGCTCTTGAGAAATACTTGTTAACTGATTTGCTAGGCTCTGGGAATACAAAAACAAAAAGGAAACAGCCCTGCCCTTAGGGAGGTTTTTTTCAGAATAAATCTGTCATTAAACAAATCATTAATAAATAAATATGTTTATCAGAACATTTTATCAGAGTAAATACCATGTACACCTGCAGATACAAGGGAAGGGAAAGAGAACAAATGCTTATTAAGCACCACAGCACTTGGTTCATGCTAAGCACTTGGCAAACACTGTCTCCTTTGATCTTCACAACAACCATAGGGGGTAGGTACTATTTTCATCCTCATTTGACAGTTGAAGAACCCGAGGCAGACAAAGGTTAGGTGGCTTGCCTAGGGGTAACACAGTGTCTGAAGCTGTCTGAACTCGGGTCTTCCTGACTGCTGGCCCAGTACTTTATCCCTTGTGCCACCTACCCAGCTTCCTCTAATAAAAATAAATATGAGGTAATTAGGAGAGGTTTGGGAGGAGAGAGATTAGTAAGGGGAAAAGAATCAGGAAGGCCTCGTTCATGTGGGAAGTGACACCGGCGTTGTACTTTGAAAAAGGTTATGAATTCTAAGAGGCAGAGGTGTGGAGTAAGTGCATTCCAGGCACAGAGGACAGACAGACAGCCTTGCTAAAAGATGGATGATGGAGTGCTAAGTTTGGCTGGACCTATCTAGCTGACCCTTGATATAATCCTGCTAGCCTCTCTTCAGTTCTCTTTTTCAAAGATTTATCTTCAGGGGTGGCTAGGTGGTGCAGTGAATAGAGCACCAGCCGTGGAGTCAGGAGGACCTGAGTTCAAATTTGGCCACAGACATTTACAAGCTGTGTGACCCTGGGCAAGTCACTTAACTCCAATTGCCCTGCCTTCCCCCCTCCAAAAAGCAAAAAAACAAAGATCTATCTTCTGATGGATTAAAATCTCACAATTTAGACCCCACTCGCTTGAAATTTGTACTAACTCAGAAGAGCTTAAGAAGAAATTGACCTTTTGTTGTTTAATATCTTGCTGTGTTTATGCTATTACTCTAATAGTAAATTTATAGTAATTAGTAATTAATAGTAAATTAATAGTAAGTTTATACTGTTACTCTAATAGTAAAAACAGTATTTCAGAAAAAAATATTTAAAATAAGAATTTAAAATAAGAATATTTAAAATAAGAAAACTATTTAGACACTCTCAGGCATACTAGAAGCTTTCGTTTATATAAAGTAATTTATATAAAGTTTCCATATAACTTGTATCTGTTAAAGTGAACTACAAATGCACACAGCCATATAGATATGAGCACATATATGAGGTCTACCGTCTTAAGGTTTCTGTATATTACTGAAAAATACAAGGATAAAATAATGTTACAAAAACTGAGGAGAGTGTTTCAGGGAGGAGAGAATGATCCGTAGTGTCAAAGGTTGCTGAGAAATCAAGAAGGATGAGTATTGAGAAAAGGCCATTGTATTTGACAATTAAGAAATCACTGGTGACTTTGCAAAGTCATTTCAGTTGGATGATAAAGTTTGGAGCCAAAATGTACAGGGGTCAGAAGAGAGTGAGAGGAAAGGAAGTGGAGCACCTATCGTAGGTCGCCTTCTCAAGGAATTTAGCCACAAAAGGTGAGAGAGATATAGGATGATAACCAGAGGGGATGGACAGATCAAGTGAGTTTTTTGAGGATTTGGGAAGACATGAACATGTTGGTAGGCAGTAGGGAAGCTGCAACAAAACAAGGAGAAACTGAACATAAATGTCAGGATAGGGATGAGAGGTCTCTTGCCCATCTAGCACTATTTCCACTGTCCTACTCTGCCTCTTTCAAACTCTTTCCTAAATAGAGGTGGAATGAGGGACTCCTTTAGACCTCACAAAGGGTTTGCAATATGGGACTACTAAGATGAAGGATAGGATGAGTCTCATCAGAAGTGCTCCGTTGGTTTGCAAGAAATATCAGATGATCTGTAGAAAGGCCCCCACTGCATTGGGTGGACCTCTTGTGGGGAATTTATGGGAGTCCTTTAGGATGGGCAGGCATCGTCTGGCTTGAAGTCTGCATCTTTGTAAGGAGTAATGAGATCAGAGATCCCTCAGATACTAAAGTAAGGGCACAGGATAAGATTAACAACAACAGAAACAAAAACAACAAACCTTTAAAAAAAACTTTGAGTTTTTTATTTCAATAAAATAGATCAGTTTGTCCTCAGTCTAAAGCTCTGATATTTTTCTAAACATGACTTAAGCCTAAGAGAGTAGAAAGGCATTCAGGCTTTACTCTTGACTTGAGAGATTTCTTGTGATTTCTAGTCTCATTAATAGTATTGATTTGAAGAAGAAAAATATATATATATGTATATGTATATAAGCACCATCAATGGAAAATGATTTAGGATTGTTAGGGAAAAAAAACCTCTCAGAATGAGGAAGGACCATGCATTAGGTGTGAAAAATATTCCCTTCTCACCTCCAATGTCTTATGTATTTTTTTCTATTTGTCACTTGTGCCATAAATGGATTTATTTACATGACAGATTTTGATAAAATAATTATGAGTATTTTCTTCAGTTGGTGTAATATATGTATCTCTAGTGAGCACAAATTCCATATGCTTACTCACACGTACATGTGATACTTTCTGAACACATTTATTTATGGGTTTGATTTGTCTGTCATTTCCAGACCAGCAGGGCAGGATCCCCAAGTGCAATGTAAAAATAATATTATTACTAAAAACTCACATTTGTAGAGTATTTTAAGCTTTACAAGTTATTTCCTCACAACAATCTCTTCAGGTAAATATAGTAAGATATTATTATTTCCATCTTACAGATGAGGAAACTAAGGCTCAAAGATATCAAGTGTAATTAAGCCATTAAGCTCTTGGGCAGAACACAAAGCCAGGCTTTCCCAAAAGGCCCTGATCTATCACAAATGACTATCACTGGGTATGCTTTGATGTGGCATCTTTGACCTTTCACTCAATAAATAAATGACTCTTCAAAACCAAATGTTTGACTTGGGGTTACCTTGGGTATAGACCAAGAGTGGGGAATCTTCAGCCTTGAGGCAACATGTGGCCTTCTAGATCCTTAAGTGCTGCCTTTTGACTGAATCCAAATTTGTTCTATAAAAAGGCCATACTTAAGAATCTAGAAGGCCGCTGGTTGTCCACCCCCAGTACAGACTATTTATAACATCTAATCTGAGATGACAGTGTGAATGGGAGGGAAGAGGCAAGAGAGGCCAGCAAAGAAGTAGAGGGAAGGGGGAGAGAGAGTAACTGCAGAAGAGCAAGTGTTTTGAAGTCATGTTCAGCTTTCTAGACTTAGGAACTAGAAGGGACCCAATGGATCATCTAAACCCGTTCCCTCCTTCCCTAATTCCGCAACCACACCAGTAGTTCTGTTGGCTTTCCCCTACTGTTCTCCCCTCTTTTATTATAATTTAACTACCCTTTTAAAAAATCTGCTTACATCGTCTTACGTTGTCTCCCCCCAGGTGTGTGTATGCATTTAGAGATATATATATAGAGAGAGAGAGAGAGAGTGAGAGAGAGAGAGAGAGAGAAATATGTATATATACACACAAATGTACATATGGAAATATTCTACTGTTAGTACTCACACACCTCCTGTGTATTCTAAATTTGCCACTAGAAAGGTAAGTCTGACTTAGAATAAGTGATGATGAAAAACACTGTCCTAGTCTATTTACTCTAAAACTATGGACTCAATTTTGCCTTGCCCTTGTGCAATTTATCGAAACGAAGTGAGTAACTCAGCTCCCCAGACATCAATGACATAGCTGCAACCGCAGCACGGGGATACTTTTTTTCACACAGTCCGGGGTTTGATACTTTATATTGGGCTGCATACTTCTATTTAGAGTTCTACATACTGGGTTGTAGAAAGACCACAAATACCACAGCTCTAAATAGAAGAATGTTCTATCTTTGTCAAGAATGTGATACTCCCTCTCCACCCCCACCCCACCCCCCACCAAGCACTTTCACATGCATTGCTTCAGCCCTTCTCTACCTCTTTTCCTTCCTCCCTAACCCCCACTTCATCGAATTAGAGACTAGGGAAGCACACGGAGGAAAGGGGATTATGTCCTTGAGGTGTCCAGAAATATCAATCCCATCACTCACTACCTATGTGCTTCACTGGAGATCCATCACCCCAAATCCAAACCCAACAGCCAATAGCTCTCTCCTTTTCCCCCTCCTACTCCCCATTAACTACCTTCCCACATTTGATAAAACTCCTCCCTGATTGCTCTACTGATTGTTGATTCTTCTTGTTTTTCCTTGGCTCTCCAAGAGCACCATGACATCAGGAAGATGATGCCATGACTTGCAAATGAATTGGATTTTAGTGGAGGAGGGCTGTGTAAGGTCACTAGCCTCACTTTCTTCTGCAGAGCCATATGTTTCCAGTGGCCAGATATAGATCAGGACAACTGGAGATGGCCCCAACCTGATTGTTGAACTGCTAGTCCAGACCACTGTTTCAAGAGGGGTCCCAGCCATCCCTCACTTCCCTCACAACTCAATTTTCTGGACTTCTTTGCCTTCTTTGCTTTTGCTCCCCAACCACTTTCCCCTCTCACATGTGACAGATCCTTTCCAGCTCCCCTTTGGGTATGGTCTTCACCCATTAAAATACAAGGTCCTAGAGAGTAGAGGCTGTTGCTCACTTACAGTTTTATTCTCATCACTTATCACAATGCCTGGCACAAAGTAAGATTATCTACCTGTCTGTCTGTCTCACTCATAAGCCCCATCTTTCAACATAAGCCACACCCTGCAACATGAGACTTATTACTCAAAACTGACCCCATTGTTTAATATCTAGAGACAACAAACTTGTAGCCTGATATACAGACTCAAGTAAAAGCATTTTGTTCTGTTACCTGTCAGCCTGACCCATAGCTGAACATTAGCTCCACCATTCAACATCAGTCCCAATCTCCAAACTAACCCAATAACCAACCCCAGCACCCATTATCAAATCTATCACCCAACTTGTAATCTATGGAGGCTTCTGTGACAACTGAGCAGCCTGTTATTTTCATGACTAAATGGCATGTATGAGCAAGATTAGAGAGTGTGAGGTTAAAGCTTGAAATAACTATTTCATAAGTATTCACCGACTGCTAGTATTCATTATATGGATATTATTATTGCTACCACCCATATTAATTAACATTTGTTCGGTTTTGTCAGTGCTGTAGGTGCTACACAAAACATAGAATTAGACACACAGATCAGCTTACAGCAGCTGTCATAAATGGTTAGTATGACTTCAGGTGATGTTCATAATATCCCAAGGATATATTGCAGTGATGAAAATGGTTGTATCCTTGCTTAATGAAAGCAATTTTAATTTAGGTACAGCACTTAGGGAGATTCCTCTTGAATTACATATTCATTCTTCCCAAGAGTCTACTTGGGAAAGATTTGCATATATCAATAAAATGGTCAAGTGGTCATGCTGGGACTTGGATGATGATAAGACCAGGCCTTCCACATTATAGGGGAACCTTTGACACAAGTGTAATATTCTTATCTGTATTTTATAAATGAATAAATTAAGCCCAGAAGAGGTTAAGTGACTTGCCCATGGGAAAAAAGAAGCTCTGGAGTGTGAGCCAGGATTCAAACCCTAGTCTCTCCTGACATTCTTTTCTTTAACCAGGACTGTGCTGGTAAATGTTCTTTACCACTTGCTTAAGCCTAGAAATCAACAAAATGAGTCAAATCCTGATTTATGGTGTTTGCCTATCTTCAATGTGTAAATGCTCACATTAAAAATTGAGCAGTCTTTGGAGCTGGCTCCAGCACACCTGTGTCTTTGAGGGTAGTCACTATGACATACTCAGCATTAGCCTCTCCCCATTTAATATTGGTGGGATCACCCCTGCTGGAAGATGGTAATAACTTTCCATTGATCCCTTGCTTTCCCTTTTCAGCCTTGACAGTGCCCTTGACCTTTCCATAGGTGGAATCATACAGAAACATTATAAACCATGTAGTTGAAGTAAATGAAGAGGTTATTACTGGCTAGGGTTCGACATTCCTAAGTTGAATGCAACCCAGTCACACAATGCCAAATACAGCTGAATCCATTGATTCTAGTTTCACCATCTTAGTTAAGGATAATAGATAATGGTCTCAAGCTCAGGAGAAGAGGTAAGAAGCTTGCTCCATTGTTTCATGGTTTTCTACGCCCAAAGTATTCCTTGCCAATGAGTTGATGTTCAATCTCTTTGCACTCAACTAGGCCGGTTCTCAGACAGGGGGGCACAATCTGTACCTAAGCCTTTGCAACCTTTCCAGCCTGGTAGAAAATGTCAGAGCAAGTACACTGTTGGCATGGCCTTTAAAAACCCAGGTTCACTTTTCTGGCTTAAGGGTAGAATTTGGTTAAAAGTGGTTTCTCTGTCATTGTTTTGCTTTGGGTCTTTTGGGTCCAGAGATGTGATTTCATTCATGTAGAGAATACTCAGTGCAGAAATTCCCTCCACTTTTGCAAATCAGCAGCTTGTGTGCAACTTTTAATTTTAGACAGTTGTCCAAGGCACTAAGAGATTACATGATTTGCCTATGGCCAAACAGCTGGTCAATATATATCAGAATCAAGATTTCAATGCAATTCTTCTAGACTCCAAGGCTGACCCTCTCTCCACTCTATCATGTTGCTTCTCTTCCATACCATATTCCTCTTCTTTTAGTCTCTTTGGATACATCCCAGTACATACATCTGGCTATGATGTTTTGACAAAGAAACATGTTAATGGGATGTGCCATTTTCATTAACAGAGGTATTATCAGTCATATGATTTGTAGTATTAATAGCCTATTTCAAGTTGTTACTGATAGGTAGGCATTGATTTCTCTCCTACTGGAATTATTCCTTAATAAGGTCAGTTTAATAAAAGACCTAGATTGTAATTCAAATCACATGTTTATATTATAAACCTATTAGTAGTTCTCCAAGGTGCTCTGAGAACTTCATAGCTACTCAGTAGGTACGGTTGCCTTCTTCCTTATTTTGCAAATAAGGAAACTGATTTGCTTAGAGGAAAAAAAAAAATCACAGGACCAGAAACAGAATAAAAAAACTCCTGAGTCCTAATTCAGATAGAGCCACCTGAAGGTACTGTGTGAATTGGTCCTTGGATAAGTAGTCACCAATATTAAGGCAGTTTTAGAATTGAGTCAGGCTGTACATTATCACAGTACATTGGGGGCTTTGTTGGATGCCAGCCCACTGGCAAATTGCTGCCTCTAGTTAGGAAACTGCTGAGTCTAGTAATAACTGCCTCTTGCTGTTCATTGATCCTTTATTATTTTCCTTGAAATTTCACTCCCCAGGAGAGTCCGCCACCCCAAAGGTACCTATGTTCATATTGTGTATGTCCCCTGGAAATCGCAGTAATGCAAGATTAAATGGACTTCAGCCCAGATATGGTATAGCAACATTAAGCAGCCAGGGTCTCAGCCTCTTCCACACTGATATGATCTCTTAGGTTTCGTATATAAAAGGTGTAGGGGGTCATTTAAACAAGACAATGTTCACAATGCATATATTGATCATAATTGTGACTTAATCCTGCTATTTGTGGTAGCCACCCACAATGCCTTCTAGGCAGCTAGATGGTGAGTGAATTGAGTGCTAGACCTGAGCTAGGAAGGTGCGAGTTTAAATCTGGCCTCAAAAATCTACTAGCTGTGTGATGCTGGGCAAGTCATTTAACTTTTTCTTATCTGTCTCAGTTTCCTCATCTGTAAAATAGGGCTAATAATATCACCTACATCCTAGGTTTGTCATGAAAATAGAATGGATTAATATTTGTAAAGTTCATTGCAAAACTTAAAGTGCTATGTAAAAGTAGCTGTCATTATAAGTACATAGCAAAAGGTCACTAGTACAGGGATATACATGGATCATGGATAAATGTAAACATACGTTACACTGTATTTTTCACCATTCTGATATGCTTTAAATGAGTTATTGCATTATATTTGTCTGTGTATGTCATATCTGTCTACTTGATTCAAGTTCCATGAGGACAAGAGACCACGTCATCTAAATGTTGTATCTCCCTCAGTTCCTATGACAGGACTTTGCACATAGTTGTTTGTCCTTCGTTCTGAAAAAAGGACCAATGACATCAGGACGGTGATACCATGACATACAAGTGAATTGGATTTAAGTGAGGCAGGGCTATGAAAAGTCATAGCTTCACTCTCTCCCCTGGACTCATCTGGGTCCAGTGGCAAGATAAAGATCAGGATGACTGGAGATGGCCCTGGATGCATTGGGAGACCTAGGCCTTTTTAAGCTAAGGTCTTTCCCAGATCTCAGTTTGTCTGAGGCAACACCCATTCAGTGATTAAGGTCATATAAAAAAAAAAGTGTCTTTTACCTTGTCCAAAAAAAAAAATCAATCTGGGGTGAGGAAGACTCTCAGAGTTTCTGTGCAAAACAGAAACAATTGTTACTTATATTCACTCTAAGCCATCAAAACCCAAAGAATGACCCAGTGAGGCTTAGGCTGGGACCCACTGTTGGCCAATTAGTGAGAGCAAAAGTGATTTGGGGTTAAGATATTATCCTTAAAAAAAGAACACTAACCTATAAACCTTGCCTATATTGTTCGAGGTTTCAGCAATCAAAATTTATATTAGTTTGGGCAAAGCACCTGCAGGTAAGGGTATGATTTCCCCTGTGGACACAGAAAGAGGAGGCAGAAGAGGGAAAGGAAGGAAGGAAGGAGGAAAGGGAGCCAGGGAGGGAGGGAGGGAGGAAGGAAGGAAGGAAGGAAGGAAGGAAGGAGGGAGGAGGAAGTAGCATTGACCAACTGGAACTGGCCAGTTGAGTCCCCAAGAAAGCAGTTACTACTCCTCACAGATTATTATTTGTCCTTTGCTTTTGAAGAAGACTAAGGACATCAGGAGGGTTATATCATGACTTGCAAGTGGATTGGTTTGAGGTGAGGCAGGGCTGTTTGCACATAGTAGGAGCCTAATAAATGTGGGATTGAATCACACCACAGTGGTATACTTTAAATACATATGTAGTGGGCTGGTGTCAGAGCCAACATGGTATAGAAAGCACACTGGACTGGTGGCCAAGAGACCTGTCTCAGCATGTCTTTTTCAGTTTTCTTGTCTGTAAACTAGGGACGATGGTATCTCTCATGTTTTTGGAGAGGCAGTACGGCACAATGAAAAGAGTGCTGGACTGAGCATCAGGAGCTATTTGAGTTTGAATGTCTCAGCTATAGGATTCCTTAAGCTACAAGATGATGGGACAAGTCACTTAACCTCACAGAGCCTCAATTTCCTCCTGTATTAAATGAGAGTCATAATTCCTATAGAACCTTGCATGAGTGTTATGAGGATAAAATGGAAGAGTGAAAAATGAAGGCCTTTGTAAACCTTAAAAGCAATATATAAGTGCCGACTTTAATCATTATTTTATAGGTTTATGTGAACTAGTTAATGTTATTATATAAAAAATAATAGAGATAAGAACTGGACCTATGATTTTACTGATATAGGAAATGCTCAGATGAGGAAACTCCAACTAATTCAAGCTGGCACCTTCTCTTGAAAGTTATAACTTTGAGAGTTGCCTAGAAAACTGAGAGGTTAATATATTAAGTCCTATTCAAATGCAATCCTTATACTGGTCTAAAATGTCACTATCATTGCTTACATATAGTACTTTGAGGTATGCAAAGCACTTTGTCTACATGATCTTATCTGATCCTCACAAGTTCTATTGATATGTTTTGTTTTTGCATTACAAACATTTACAAACTATTCCCAGTTCATGGGAAGTTCCTTGTAACAAAGTAAAACAATTAAGAAAACTAATACTCCAATGAGCTCATCTGAAAGTACACGCAACATTCCACATTTGTAGCAATCTCCCACCTCTCTGTGTTTTTTAACTAACAAAAATCTATTTTCTTTACCTCCTATCCCCACCCAATTAGAAGAAAAAAGAAAAACAAACTTACTGTAACAAACGGGCATCATCAAGCAAAACAAATTCCCTAGATGGCTGTGTATACCTCCACACATACTCCCATACACACATACATACGGCTCATTCTGCATCCTAAATCCATCATCCTTCTGTAGAAGATAGCATGTTTCATCCATCACTGACATTCCAGAATTATAAATGGTCATTGTATTGATCATAGCTCTTACATTCTAAGGTTGGGAGATCATCACATGGGCAAGTATTCTAGCAGTACTTTCAATATATTTAATTAGGCCATTTACAAAAAAAGTAAATCCCATTTACAGGGCCCCATTCTGAACATTCCCAAAGTCATATGTTTAACATTCTTAGTGTTAAGACCAATGGTCTTTGTACAGAAGATGTCTGTTTAAGCAAATTTTCCCGCAACATTCCTTCAAGTCCATAAAGCTAAGTACCACCATGATACCAAGCTCAGTTCCCTGACTGCAGTCTCTTCTCTGGACTATCCATTACGGGTTCTTTTGTCTTAGTGGTGTCTTCTCATGTCCTTTTGTGCACTTTTATGCAAATGCAAGATGTTGTGATAAGTTCATAATATTCTTTGGAAATGATTCCAGTTTAATTCACTATGCCCTGTTTAAATCATTAGACTTCTTCATTTTCTTCACCAGTCAAATGAACTGCTATTACCCTACTTCACCACACAGCTGGTAGAAAAGACAGGATGACTAAGGCACTTCACTGTTGATAATAAAATACTTCAAAAAGAAAATTATTAATGAGGGGAATAAAATAAAAGCCAACTAAATTGTTATAGGAGTTAGAAGTATTTAATAAACTCTTTACCCTCATCCTCTACCCTCTGTTACTGAGCTTGTCATTCCCCAAATTTATTGAGGTCTAGTACTCTCAGGACTTTCTAGGCACTGGCCAATAGACTGCCTGGACAACTGGATCCCACAAAATAAGGACAGGGTTTTGCTGCGGAGAAAGAGGTGTTTAATGAGAATTGTAAAGCACATGAACTACAAGAGAAATTCTTAGCTTAATAACAAATACAAAAAGTTGATACCTGTAACGCCAAGCATGAGCAGCTTTCCAGAAGAATGTTGCTGTGAACAGCTTTTCAAGGTTCTGATTACATAGTATAGTGAACACTATTTATTCAATAACAAATCAGAGCAAAACATTCACAGAAAATTAAGATACAGCCTTGACAATATTACAACTTACCACAGAAAATCAGAATACAGCATTCACAACAACTTATCACTATAGGTTTTTTTTTAGTTTTCAACATAGTGATCATTCATCATTGATATTCTAGAATTATAAATGGTCATTGTATTGATCATAGTTCTTACATTCTAAGGTTAGGAGATCATCACATGGGCAAATGTTCTAGCAGTATTCCCAGTAGATTTAATTAGGTCATTTACAAAAAAAGCTTTCCTTCCATGTTGTCTCCACCCTTAGACTGTGAGCTCCTTGAGAGAAGGAATTGTCATTTGTCCTTTGTATCTCCAACATTTAGCGCAGGGCCTGGTGTATAGCAGGGACTTAGTGTTTTTTGACTTTCTGGCTGCTTGCCACAGAGAGAAGAGAGATCAAAGTCAGAAAAAAGATCCCCATAAGATCTGTGTCTTGAAGCCCCACCCATTAATTCTAATGGTCAAGTCACATATTTCTATCTTTCATGTCCAGTGGATGTTTCTCCTTTAAAAGGAAGGAATTAGTGTTGAACCAAGAGGGTCCTTGCAGTATTCACGATAGAAAACTGCCTCTTCAAGGATCCTTGTTTGTAATTGGTTCATCACCAAACAGTCTCAAATATGCTAAGGTCACCTAAGCTAACCACTTCAGTCACTGGAGGAGAAATACAAGGGTATGCTGGAGTAAACTTGTACTGACTCCCAAGAGATGATTAAATTTTCAGTGTAAGCATTTATTCCTTGGAAATTGGCAAATACTACACATCAGGGCTTGATTTATTGTTTTGATGATTGTCTAGACTTAAGAAAGTGATGGGGAAATTTTTAATACTGTAGATTAAACTTAAAGTATGTCAAGTGTTTTTTTTTCCTTCCCAGAGAGTCATTTGTTATGCATTTACCAAAACTCCCTGTATAGATCTCAAACCCAGGTTGGTTAAGCAGGTTTTAGGCGTAAAGGCAGCCATGCTACAAGATGGAGATAGTAGTTGTAGGTGATTATTTGAATCACTTCGGAGGCAATGGCGGGGGGGGGGGGGGGAACAGTGTAAACATGAACCCAAAGACCAGATTGGCTTGATGCTAGGGTTCCTTTGGAGCATACAAATCCAAGGGCTCGAGACAAAAGCAAGAAACTGCTTGCAAGATTGGAGATTCAGGATAGAGGGTATTAAGGGATTTGGCTAACAGATTCAACCTGTCTCCCCAAAACTCTGGGCCTTTATGGGGAACAATTGTGTTCTCTGCTCCCACTCTGTACTGATGTGCTAACATAATGATGGACTTTGTGATATTTCCTGCTGATTCAGCGGTGCCATGGGCTGAGACATAATTGACTTTAGCAACTGGAAAATGATTTTCTCTATTTCTGCCACAGTTTACTGACTCTGATGCTCAGAATTTCCCCACCTTCAGGGCAGGGGCATCTGCTGTGTTTACCACTCCCATTCATTCAACACTTCTGGCATGAGACATCCTCACGGATGACTGAGTAGTCGGCAAAAGTTTAAGGCTGAGTGAATGAGACAATTCATCAATGAACCAAGCTCAAGAAAGTAAGCAAAGCACTGGCATGAATGGAGTCAGAGAGTGCAAAAGATTTTGAATATTTTATTTATTTAGAATTTTTCAAGTTAGGTGTTTTGTTTTATGATGGTTCTTGCTGTGTGTGTGTGTGTGTGTGTGTGTATGTGTGTGTGTGTGTGTGTGTGTGTATGTGTGTGAAGGTCAGCTTTTTCAGAAAGTCCAACTGGGAATTTTACTAATTCAACTACTTCAGAATCAGTTGCAATAAACCAGGTGGTCTGGACTTGCAGCGTAAATCACTTTTTCCCTAACACATGGCTACATTCACAGCTGCCAAAATGTTGTCATGTTCTTGCCTCCAGAGAGAAAAAGTACAGTCTGTATATTCTGTGTACTCAAATGTATTCCCCTGGTTACCATCCTTTCCAGTGGGCATGTGCCACCCTGTTAAACTGGTAAATTGAATTATTGTGCATTGTAGAGCTCGGGTAGGGACTATCTGGTAAGACACACTCTGAAAGGAACTTGGGAGGACAGAGGTAGATAATAGCAGATTTATTAACTAGGTCACTGATTTCTCTGACTTCCCAAGCCTACATTGCTCTAGGACCCAAACTCTCATCCCTGCTTTTAAATGCTTCCAAGTTATGGAAAGGTTGTATGGGAATTGTCCGGTTTTTTGTTTTGGTTTTGGTCCAGGAAAGCATCCAATTCGGTTCATTATGGCAGGCTTTTGTTGTATTAATTATCCTGATTGGCTGTCTGTGTTGATCAAACGAACAAGATAATTTGCTTCACTCCCTTTCCTCTGGTGCTGTTTTGAAACAGCCTAAGAGAGAGTAGAATTCAACTTATTTAGAACCAAAGAGACAGTTATATTATACTTCTAAAGTTGCAGACGGATGTTTATTTCAAAATCCAAGTTCAAGTTAGAATATATATAGACAATAGTGACCCATATATACCTAGAATCTATAGATAGATATAGAAATAGATATAATACATATGGAGGGAGTTTTTTATTAATATCAATAAACATTGATTAAGTACCTACTATGTGCTAGGCACTGTGAAAAAGAGGCAAAAGACAGTCAGTCCCTGCCCACAAGTAGTTTATAATCTTATGGGGGAGACAACATGCAAGCAAATATATACAAAGCAAGCTACCTACAGGATAAATGGGACTAAGGGGTTGAGGAAGGTTTTCTGTAGAAGGTGGTATTTCAGTTGGGACTTAAAAGAAGCCAGGAAAGTCAATAGTCAGAGCAGAGAGAAGAGAACAGTTGGAGCATGGAGGACAACCAGAGAGAATGCTGGGAGCAGAGAGATGGAAACAGCCAGACCAGTGTCACTGGATCAAAGAGTATGTGTTGGGGAATAAGGTGTAAGAAGACTGGAAAGGAGGGGGCAAGGTTCTGAAAGTCTCTCAATGCCAAAGAGAACATTTTGTATTTGATCCTGGTAAATATGCTTAGAGAGAGAACACATATTGATATAGAAGATAAAGATAATAAAGTTGGGGACAGATAGACTAGAGAAGGATAATACAGATAGGATAGCTAGATGGATGATACCAATGTAGATTGTGGAGGTGAGAGGAGTAAAGAAGAAAGAAAAGACAAGGGGAGAAGGAGAGTTTTTATTATCCTCATTTTACAGATGAGGAAACTGAGGAAAAGGATGGTTAAGTGACTTGCCTAGGGTGACACAGGAAGTTTCTGAGGCTGGATTTGAACTCAAATCTCCCTGATTCCAAGCTCGGCACTCTATCCCACTGCACCACCTAGGTGTACTCTCATTCAGGAACTCATGGAATTTTGTTGATTCAAGCTTTGGATACACTGAGTATAGGGTCCTGCACCCACACCCACAGTAGGTGCATAATAAATGCATATTTAATCGAACTGACTTTTAAATACACTGAATGGAATTCAAGTGAACTCGACTGAATTTCATTCATCTGAATTGAATTGACTAGATCATCTCCAATCAGCAGCTAGTTGGTGCAGTGGGAACCCAGGGTCAGGAAATTCTTCCTGAGTTCAAATTTGACCTCAGACACTTACTAGCTGTGTGACCCTGGGTAAGTCACTTATCCTGTTTGCCTCAGTTTCCTAATCTGTAAAATGAGCTGAAGAAGGAAATGGCAAACTATTCCAAGATCTTTGCCAAGAAAATCCCAATGCAGGTCACAAAGTTTCAGATATGACTGAAAAACAACAGCAATTACCAGGCCCTAATTAGAAAAGTTTCCTAAACCTATATTCAGTGAGCTTTCCACCTGTTTCCTAAGTTTTCATTTGCTCAACAATCCTGCTTCTGGTTAGAGTTCCTTTCCTGAGAGGAACAGATGTCCGAGGCAGATACCCCTCCCTCCCAATCCTAGCTATGGTGCAAGTGTCTGGCTCTGAGATATGGGTCTTCAGAGTACATTGTACATTGTGATGAAATCACTTATATGTGGGATCAGAGGAATTTACTTTTCTTTTAAATCTGCTGTTAAATTATTCATAAGGCAAAGCTTTGCTTGAGCTATTTCCTATGTTCTGCTTCTCCTTTCCCTCCCCCCTCCTTTAGCTAGTCCCTATTATATAAATAATTCAAATTTTCCCTGGATAAACTTATTTAATTATATATTAATGGTTCCTGATATAAAAGCTCATTACTAGGATTAATTGTGATACAGACACTTGTTCACACAAAGCCGATTCTCATTTCGGATCACAAGCAGCACATTAATCTATGTATTTAACGTTGCAGACCGTGGTAATCTCTCGCTAACAAATAGGTGTCAAACAATGTCTTCCATTGGTAAACCTGTAATCATATCCCTACTTCATAATTTGGACAGGAGGAGATATGAGTTTAATGTTTTGAAGGGAATTTCTAGTATGATGAATTTATGTTGTGTGCTAAGTTGACAGTCAGGGAGTGAATTCCCCCTTCTATGTATAGAAACTAATAGCAGAAATAACAGTCAGATATTATTTAACCTCACAACATTGAAAGTAGGAAAAATCAGCTCCTGACTCTGGCATTCAAAACTCCCCCTCCAATCTAACTATAACCTACCTGTCCAGCCTTATCTCGTAGTACTCCTCTTAACACACATTGTGTGTCCCAGAAAACTGGATAATTACCTCTTTTATTCTTGTCCTCTGCTTTCTCATCTCCATGACTTTCCTCATGCCATATTCCATACCTGAAATGAATTAATTCTCTTGCTTCTGTTGAAATCCCTCACTTCCTCCAATGTCCAATACATCTTCTCCATGAAGTTTTCCTTGATGCCACCCCTTCCTCTGCCATCTGAAATTCATTCCTCTTTTAGCCCATTACCTTTCTTTCTCTTTGTACTTAGTGCACTTTTCCTTGAATCATATTTATTTGTTTGTGTTAAATTGGATGTATCTTGCAAACAGAACTTATTTTCTATCTAACCCTGTATTCTCAATGCCCTTATATTCTCTAGTGCTTTGTACACACTGGGTGCATAATATATGTTTGCTTAATTAAATTGAGGTATTTTTTTCCCCTCACTGGCTGTTGAAGCACACTTATCTAAGGAAAGTATCTGCCTAAGTTCAAAAGTACTTCTGTCTCCATGGCGTATTCCATCTTTGGTTAACAAAGATCAAGAAGGGTCTCTGTTGGCTCAATGATGTGGAGTTAAGGCAGAGAGGAAATGGAAATATCCCAATCCTTTATTTCTTCCAACAAGCCCAAACGCCTAGGAAGTATAGCATACTATTCTAGAAATTGATGGAGACACAAAATAAATGTATTTCCAAAAGTATTTCAATTTTTTGTGGATCTTATCAATATGAATATTCATTTCAGTAGTATTAATCATAAGCCATTCTTGTATTTTCATCCCATGTTACTCTCGTCCTCATCCTTCTGCAAATTTTCTACAGGGGATTCATCCAAATGTTAGAAGCACTCCTCTCAATTTCTCACTGTTGCATGGTTACTAATGGCACACACAAACACATTCCTCACTTTGACCACATAACTGGACCTTCTCTTTTTTTTTTTTAATTCCTACATCTCTGTGAGGATACCTTAACACCACTTCTCCTATGTATTTCCTTGTTGGTCATATGTTACAACCCCTCGTACTTTCTTCCATGCCCAGTGAGCTTGTATATTGCCTTTTCAGGGACTCATACTCTTTGATTCTTTTAGTTACTGTGATATTCCATAACTTTCAACCATATAACATCACTGGAAGAATATTACTGTTAAAAGAAATGAGCTTTTGTTTTAGAGAAAACTAATTTTCTCTCTTCCTATTCAATTCTGGGCTCAGCTCATTGTCCATCTGCAATTTCTGTTCATATTATACGCATACTAATGGAACAGCTTTATGTGCCAGCCACCCAACTGCAAATCATAGTTTGGACAATAGGCATTCTCCATCTACTTAGGTTTTTTTTTTCTCTGTATTTGGTTAGGTTGAACTCTTTTGAGAAATTCTGCAATATTATGGGCATCCATTTCATGCTCTGTGGACTGTAACTAAATCAACATTACCTCTGAAAAGGGCATGCCAGTGGTCTGCCCTAATTGTTCCACCCACTGTCTTTGTGACTTCCCTGGTCATAATTGCACTCCCTTGCCAACACCTTGAGGGCAGGGACCATCTAGCTTTTGTACTGATAGACTCAGCATTTAGCACAGTGTTGAGCCCATAGTAAACACTTAGTAATTCATCCGATGCACTCAACACAACAGAACTCACAGACAGGAACATGTGGAGAACGTCACCTTTTGTAGGGAATTTCCATTTGCACTTTGTACTGAACATTCTCCATAACAGTGGCAAAAATACCTCTGGCAAGTATATGTCCCCCTGTTTAATGACTCACTGGATATTAATAATCAGAAGACCACCGAACTAAGGTTTTTTTATTGTTTCATCTTTAAAGGAATCTTATATGATTTGGACACATTTGTGGGAGACATCTTGTTGGAGGGGAGTCTTTAAAGTGGCATTTTACTCTGCCAAATAAAATGCTATTTTATAGTCAACAAGCAAGAAGCTCACTAGGTAATTCTCTACTGTTGAATAGTTTGGAAAAAGCCTCTTCATACCATATCCTCCTCATATCTTTAACAAGAAGGCCTTTGATATGTATATGCAATTTAAGCTCATTAAAATTTTAGTTAGATTGGAAAGCAGGCAAAAGGACAAATAGTTATTTATGTTTTCTTGGTCACTTTTGGGGATAACATACAGATCTGATTTTCCCCCAAGCCTTTGGTATTCTTCACTGTTTTAGATACAGTAATTTTTTAAAGTACACTTTAGTACCCTCAAAATCGTATCACCTCTAGCATGGTATTACTCATATAGGCCTAGTCTAGTCCAACTGCTCTGAACATCCTTATTTTCTTTAGTGCTATTTCTACTTCCTCATGTAACACAACGGGGCCTGTGAGGTTAGAAAACCAATGGAATGACTCCACTATAATTCACAGTGAAAAGACTTCATTACAAAAATCTTTGCAGATTTTTTCATGTTTGTCCTCCTTCCAGTTTCATCTGTAAAAGGCTTTGAGGTGTTTGACCCCAGTTGAGTCTCTCCAAAGTAATCCAACAAAAACCCAATAAGCATTTACTATGCACTTTCTATGTTCAGGGAACTGCACTAGGTATTAAAAACAAAAAAATCCTTACCCTCAAGGGGCTCACATTCTTCCCGGGTGGATAAAACTTGCAAACAAATACATTATGATTGGAGGAGAAAAGAGTGCTACCAATTAGGGAATAGGAAAGGCTTCTTGGGACATGGACTATAAATTTAGCCTTGAAGGAAGTTTATAATTCTAAGAGTTAGTAAGAGGGGAGAGCATTCTAGGCATGGGGGTAGGAGATGAAATGTTACGTATGGCTAGACTACAGAAATTATGAAGGGGAGGGACCGTGAAACAAGCCTGGAAAGGTAGGCAAGAGCCAAATTATGCAGGACTTTAAGCAAGTAAAGAAATTCATGTTTTATCTTAGATTCAGTAATAAACCACTGAGGATTCTGGGTCTTTTCTGTCATGCTTCTTGCTACATAAGATCTGACAAACAAGTTTATGTTCTACATCAGTATCTCACTTGGCCACCACCTCTCTGTGCCAAGGGTTTATTAGGTAAGAAAGATTCAAGATTGTTTTGGTCTTGTTGTTTCAATTGATTTACACTGGTTAAACTTTCCTAGGAATGGTGATGGTTGTGTCAACAGAGATATAAAAAAAGGACTGACATAGAAAGCAGTGCCTAATTAATGGCCACGATGCTCCTTAGTCCTGGGTCTCTCTTTCCTTCTCCTCCTTCCTCCTGCCTACATTCCCCTTGCCATAGTAACTTTCCCTTCCTTGAATCCTCAAAATTCTGGAGTAACATGTCAGCTCTTTGGACAAAAAAATAGTCACATTAATGGGATCAATGTCTGGAAGAGCTAAAGTCCAGTCTTCTCCATGCCCTGAGTCAAGAGAAATCATACCTGAGATAGCCCAGAGAAGTAAGACTCTGTGTTTTTAAAAGCCCCTAGGTTAGATCCCACGTTCATCCTTTTATTTATTTGTTGATTTTAAGCTGAGTGTTCCTATCTTGCTCAGACTGGAAGTGCAGGAGCTACTCAAGGATTGATTCCAATCTGATCAGCATGGGCGGTTTACCTGCTAAATGTCTGACCTGAACCAGTTCATCCTTCCATAGGCAACCTGGTGGCTTTGTTCAGACACACAGCTTAGGACGCGTAAAGTTCTAAGTAGCTCAGAATTTTTGAGTTCAAGAGGTCTGCCAGCCTCCACTACCCCCAAAACAAAGTCTTTCCCTCCTCTCCAAATCACCCTCAATATAGCTTCCAAAGTCATATTCCTAAAATACAAGTCTCCTCTCTCACTCTCTCTGTTTTATCTCTGTCTCTGTCTCTCTGTTTCTCTTTCTCCCTCTCCCTCTCCCTCTCTCTCCGCCCCCCCCTCTCTCTGTCTCTCTCTCCCCCCCCTCCATCCTCTGTTACTCAATGAGCACTACTGACTCTTTACTACGTCTAAGATCTAATTTAAGCCCCTCTGATTGACATTTAAAGTTTCTAGCAACTTGACTACAGCCTGCCATTATAAGCACATCACACAGTACTCTCCTCCATGAACTCCATAGCAATCAATTAATCAGCTAGACCTTTACTTACGTGTTTGTCCAGGGAGTGTGCTAAGCTCTTGAGATAAAAAGAGAACAATTAGTCACTGCCCCCAAGGAACACATCCTGATGGAGGAAGACAGTAACTACTTAAACAGGTATCCATAAAATGCCCATGAGGTAGTAGTAATTAATAATAATAATAATAATTACAGCTGACATGTATATTTAAGGTTCTTTATAAATATTATCTCATTATATCCTCACAACAACCTGGCAGGCAGTTGCTATCATTATCCCCATTTAACAGATGAAGAAGCTAAGGCAGACAGAGGTTAAATGACTTGCCCAAGATCATATGGCTACTAAGTGTCTGAGGTCATATTTGAACTCAGGTCTTCCTGATTCTAGGGCACTAGAATCTGGCATTAGCATCTGGAGGACTAGGAAAGGGTCCTGTAGAGGGTGGCATTTGAACTCAGTTGTAAAGGAAGGCGGGGATTCTAAAAATGGAGATGAGGAGGGGAAGATTCAGCCAAATTGGCTTTTGCAATATCTCACCAAAGGCACATATTTCGTCTCTGTCTCCAACTTTGTGCTGTGTGTCCCCATACCAGAATGTGTTCTTATTGTTATTCAGTTGTGTCTGCCTCTTCATGACCCCATTTGGGATTTTCTTGGCAAAGTTACTGGGGTGGCTTGCCGTTTCCTTCTCCCGATCATTTTATATACAAGGAAACTGAGGCAGATAGAAGTTAAGTGGCTTACCCAAGGTCACACAGCTAGTAAATGTCTGAGTCTGGATTTGAATTCCAGTCTTCCTGACTCCAGGTCATGGTTCTATCCACTGCACCTGTACCCAGAATGTACTTCCTCCACAATCTGGCTCTTAGAACCCTTAGCCTCCTCCACTGCTCAGTTGAAGTGTCATTTCCTGCATGAGGACTTTCTTTATCCTCCTCACCTACTAGTGTCCCCCTTCCCGAATTATCTTGTATTTATTTTGTAAATTTTTGTATCTACTTACCCCTGCTAGGATGTAAGCTTCTTAAGAACAGACACGTTTCTAGTTTTTGTCTTTGTATCTGCAGTGTCTGGCACATAGCAGGCATTTAAATTACTTTTGGTTGAGGGAGTTAGCTTTTCTTGGGACGTGTTGTCCCTGCTCTAGACAAGTGCATACTCCTGCCTTGTACCTCTACACTGCCCCTTCTCTCAAACCTCCCTCCCTTTCTATATTTCTACAGAATCTCCCTTGCTGAAAACTCCCACCTTCCTCAATAATTGGAACCTCCCCGCTTATAACATCAGAAGTGGGAAACCAATGAGGACCATCGGAACAAGATCCCACCCTTCCCTATAAAACACCTGGCCCTCTTCCACCCCTCTGAGTAGCCCTGCTGTGTGGGATCTCAGGCGTTCCCACTCCAGATTAGAGGAGTGGCCATGACTAAAAGAATTCAACAACAACAAAATGATGTTCCCAACACCAGTAGCAAGACTGCTGAGTCTTAGGGCATGAAATGGTTTTTCAAGGTCATGCAGATAATCAGTGATAGTCCTGGCACCAGAACTCAGGTCTCCTGACCTGACCCATAGTCCAGCGATGTAGCCATGACATCATGCCATCATGCTTATGTACTGCTCCTCCCTGATGTCATGGTCCTCTTTGAGAATGAAGGACAAACAATCCAGAATGACACACAATCATGACTACCAGCTGCACTCTTTCAACTGGGGGTGATCCTCTGACCACAGACGCTGCCTTGGATAAACAGGGGAGAGAAGTGTCCTGGCAAGACTGGCAAGTGTCTTAAAGGAAACCATGCTTTCAGCTGCTTCTCTTTTAATATGGTCTATGGCAACACCACATCCTTCAAGTAATGGTGACATTTATCAGCATTCAAAGTGCTCTGTAACCATAAATAACACAACATGCATGATTAAAGAGCATTTTCTTTACATAATCTCACTTGAACCTAACTAAGACCTAGTAGGAAAAAAAAATAGGATAGGGTTTGTACTGTGATTTCATTGCCATATGGAGCTCCTGGGTGAGGAAATTCACTACTAATGAAGGTCAGAAACTTCTTTTCTTTTCCTAGAGTCCTTAGAAAGTTGCCCAGAGCACTGAGAGGTTGCATGATTTGCCCAGGGTCACATAGGTAGTATATTTCAAAGGCAGGATTTGAACCCAAGTCTTGGTGCCAGACTCTCTCCAGTACACCAAGCTCCCTTCCTGTCAGGAGAAAACTAACAGCATTTGCATAGAGTTTCAAAGTTTGCAAAGCACTTTATATACACTATTTCATTTGAGCCTAACACCTAACCTGTGAGGTAGGTCCTCCAATTATTATTAATTCCATTTTACAGATGAGAAAACTGAGGCTCAGAAAAAAACTTGCCTACAACCATATACCTTGAAAATATAAGCAATTTGAAACCAGGTCTTTCTGATTCTAAATCCCCTACACTCCTCATCTAAGTAGGGAATGCAATATTCTTTTTTTTTTTTTTTGCTTTTTGGAAGGGGGAAGGTAGGGCAATTGGGGTTAAGTGACTTGCCCAAGGTCACATGGCTAGTTTTGTGTTATGTGTCTGAGGTCTGATTTGAACTCAGGTCCTCTTGACTCCAAGGCTGGTGCTCTATTCACTGAGCCACCTAGCTGCCCCAAGAATGCAATATTCTTAAACCTATTTTACAGGTGAGGAAATTGGAGTTCAAAGACGTCACCTCTTCTGTAGAGCTTTCTCTGACTTGCCTTCCAGTCCTCATACTCCCTATGCCCCCATCTTGAAAGTGAACCCTTTTTCTTGAAATTTCTCACAGTAATTTTTGAGGAATATCTATGTATCCCCAGAGCCTAGCCTATAGCAGGTAATGGAATAAATGTGTACAGAATTGCATTGAAATAAATTATTTTTCCCCAAGGTCAGAAAATTAGTAAGGTCCAGGGCCAGCTCTTGAACCCAGGTCCTCAAATACCAAGGCTCTTTTTGCTACCCCCACCATCCTTTGGATAATTATGTTCCTGCCCTTAAAATACCGTTAAGTTTCTCTCTGTCACAAATGATAGCTCTCTAAGCTCTAGACAGCCAGGGCCATGGCATCGTTGCTGCTGTTTTATAGGTTTCCCAGAAAAAGGAGCCCTGTAGCATTGATGCCAGCCAGGGGACTTGGACGTGGAGAAGCAGCAAATAGATCTGAATAAGCCTCCTTGTCTGCTGCCTCTGCTCAGCGCCTGCCTGGCCTCTGCACACAGGGAATGAGTAAGGTCTGTTCCCGGTTTGGGTTTGATGGCTAGGGGAACGTAAGCCTTGTAAAAGTTTGTCTTATAGAGTTTTTTCAGAGTTGGACTTGTTTGAAACGATATGCCTTTTCCTAAATACAAAGAGGAAATCTATGTGAGGCAACATGCTTGCTGACATGAGGGATCAGCCTTGGGCTGGAATCCAGCTGTCTTCCAAATTAAAAAGGAATTTAAGCTAAAACATGTCTGTAGAGAGGACACATCACTTAATCTAAGTCTCAATTTTCTCATCTATAAAATGCACCTAATCATTATCATATGTATAACACAATATTATACATATAAAATATTGCTTATCCTGGATTAAAGCAAAATAGTGTGTGAGAAAATGTTTTTATCTCATGTGTGCCATATAAATACATAAAGGAAAGGACACTGAAATTGGAGTCAAGATCTGGATTTAGGATACAACTCTACCCAGTACTACCTAAGGAACCTCACTGCTCTGTGACTCAGTTTCCCCATCTGTAAAAGGGGAATAATGATGTTTACACTTCCTACCTCCCAGTATTGTCTATACAAAGTATATTAGAAACCATGAAATATTGTGCCAAGTCAGCTATTATAGTCATATTGTCTATATTTCTTTGAGGCATCCATGGGATTCTCAATAAAGAAATGCCCTGGAATCCATGAAGTCCTGTGTTTGAGCTTCTTCTCTGACACATACTGGCTTCATGACCCCAGACAAGTCACAGCCTCTCACTTTTCTAGGCAACTATGACTATAAATTGCAGAGAAGGTATTGACGTGCATCTGTAGAGGGATCTTCCTCTTCTGGGAATTCCCTATATCAATGAAATCCCAGGCCCACTTCCTTGTTTTTTTTCATTTTTAATATCATTGTTTACTTATTTTATTTATTATTTGGGTTTTTTGTTTACTTTTACTATCATTAATCAGATGTTCTCTAAATAGCAATCACTTTATGTTGTAGACACCCAGTTCCTTACCCATCATGAGGTCATAATGAGGGCCATATTGCTCCCAGGCGTGTGTGCTGAGGAAAACTCAAACTGTGTCACCCAGAAAGATGTTCAGGCTGGTATTCGAGTGAAGTCTATGGACCTCTTCTCAGAATAAAGTTTAAAAGAATATATTATAAATGCAAAGCATTACAAAGGAAATCAATTATATTGAAATAAAGTTATCAAATTTAAAAAAAAGCAGTTCAAAGACCTCAGGTTAAGACTCGCAGGAGCCTTGACCTTAATTGGCAAGTAGATAGCAGATATTCACAGACAGCGCCCTGAAGATACTGTGCGGATCATCCCGGCTGCGCGCCCCCAAAGCAGAGAGCAGCAGAAAACAGATGATGAAGACGTCCTTCCTCTTGGTAAAGATGTATGTGAGTGACTACAATCGAGGAGTGTTGCCTGCACCGTCAGACACAGGCTTCTGGCATTTCTCTGATATGAGAGGGGTGTGTGTGTACACATTGTGTTGGAGAAAGGGAACTTAAGCGACCGTGGGTGTAAAAACAAAAGGAATCAATTAAAAAAAAAATTTAAGTTGTAGGATGAGAGAAACATCCCCCTTAGCCATCCAGGCACTGAAAATAAGTTCAAAATAGCCAGGATCCGCTTCCTCCCCTAAAGAGCACAACTCAACTCTACTCAGGGAATCCGGGTACCCTAGAAAATGCTCCAGGATTAGCACCAGCTCCTGCGGTTCTTTCCCTCTCCCTTGAGATTGTACATCAGATCGGTATCTGCCCCAAGTCCTGGCATTTGTCAGTTCCTCGTATCATTTTTAATTACCTCTCTCAAAGATTTCCACACTGCACTTTCCCTACGTGGATTTATGAAGCCTTCAAGCAGGGAAATGGGAGCCCACAGCTGTGCTCCCTCCATCTGCTTGGTTTCTGGCAAGGAGAAATCACTTGGGCAGAATCCCTCGCTGTGGGAGAATCTTATCCCTGTGAGACTGGAAGGTCAGGGAGAACCCCTTGGAGTTCCCTGAGTGAGAATTTAGCCCACAAACATTTTAATTAAAGAAGACTCTTTCAGGATTATTTGAATTTATCACCAAGAGCCTGAACTGGTTTCCCACTTTCAGCTCTCCCAATATTGTCCTTCCTTGGAGTCTTTTTTCTGCTCCCCCCAGTTTCGCTTTCCAACCACTACCACCACCCCCAACCCCGCCCCCCTGCTGTCAGCATTTTACCAGCTAAAGAATTCTGGAGGCCAAGAAGAGGCAGGCTAGATTCCACTCAGCTATCCATCAAATCAAACCCTGACCCACCTTCAGAGGGTCAGACGATTTAGAGTGTGATGGGGCCTGAAAGGTCATCTAGTCCAACCCCTTCATTTTAAAGAGGAGGAAGCAGAGGCCTAGGAGGGGGAAGGGGCTTCCCAAGGTCACAAAGGTCATACAGACAAAGATTTAGAGACAGAAGAGACCTTCTTATGCAGCTATGCTTACCACCCACACAAATGGCCCAGACAGAGCATCCAAGAAGGGAAATGGTCTCAGATAAAGCTGGGGAGGTAGATTAGAGTAAGATTGAGGAGGGCCTTGAAGGACAGGCTCAGCAGTCTGGATTAGTAGAATATAACCTGTTCATCTGACAGATGAGGAGACTGAGGCTCAGAGATACCGAGTGACTTGCCCAAGATCATTCAGTCAGTTAACAGAGAAGCTTTGATTTCACATCCTTCTTGCCATACCACACTGCCTCTCAGGTAAGCAAAAGGTCAAAGGAGCGAGGATTTGAACCTCTTATCCAAATCCAAGGCTCTTTCCCTGATGCCATACTACAGATAGAGAAATCAAGGTTCTGAGAGGTTGTGACTTGCCTGAGGCCACACGGGTACTAAGTGACCAAGTCAGGATTCAAATTCAGATCTCCTGATTCCTGACCAATGTCTATCTACACTGCACCTCTGCCCCCTGCTGGAGACAGGTTATACATTTGCCTGTTTATCAAGATGATCCCAGAGGAGTCTGGGTCACAAAGCTGACCTATCTTCCCTGGGTTCCTATCAAATCAAAGATCTGAGGCTCATGAGGAGTAAAATCTACAAAATCGGGGTCTAGGTCTCACCCTATAATGAGGTCATAGTGAGTGCCACATTGCTCCCAGGAGCTTGTGCAGAGGAAAACTCAAACTGTGTCACCCAGAAAGTTGTGCAGGTTGGTGATACCAGCCACAGAGGAGGCAAACTGCTGGCTGATGTTGAGAGGGTTCAACTCCAGCCCTGGGACGCTCCCCCCAGCTCCAATCTCTTTAATAAAGGAGGGGATCAGGATTTCAGCTGTGTTTAGGGGCCGTTCTTTCTTGCGTTCGTTGCCTTTCTATTTTTGTTATTCTGAATAGCTGCAAAGTACTTTCTAAAGTTAATCTCCCTCCCTTGATGTCCCAGAATAGGAGGTGTCAAACATCTTCATTTTACGGACTAGGGAAGGGACTTGTCCAAGTTCACATGGCTCATCAGTAGTGGAGAGAATCATGACTTCCTGACTCTCTAATCTACATTCACCCCATGAGACAGGCAGTGATTATATAATTTATGTAGACAAGCCTAACATCTGCAGCTACATTGGGTGAGGCAAATGTCAAGGGCTTCAGGGCATAAACTGACCAGCTGGGATTAGGGGGGAAAAAGTCCCTCATGTGGCTCAGCCAATGTTCAATTAGGAGCATCAGCAGGGCTGAGGTATTTGGCATTGTCCACTGTTAGAGGCTGACTGGTTCGTCAGCTTCTGGCCACACAATTCCTTGGCCATGGGATGATGCTGAGACAGAAAATAATACTGAGAAAGCACCAGGATTCATGTGGCAGAATTTACTCCAACCGACATTATTACTGTTGTGGCCAGTGATTAAGAGGAAAATACTAGCTGAAGCCAACTGGCCTAATTAGATGATCAGAGAAGCTCTTTGGTAATTACTAAAGTCTGTTTGTGATTGAGGGCAGAAAAGACAGAACCAGCATGAGGAAGGCCAGAGAAATAACACCCATGAGTCAAAAGTATATTTTAAATAAATCTTGATCAACTGAGCACAAATCAATATTGTGATGGATTAGGAGTAAAGAGGCAGAGAGACACACAGACAAAGGGACAAAGAGACAGACAGACGGAGACAGAGGCAGAGAGAGATGGGCAGATAGACAGATAAACTCAGATTGAATTGGGTCATAAGAGGATGCCTGCAAATGAAGATGTCTTGGGGAATGGGGGTGGAGACTGTTGAAATAATCAATGCTTGGTGAGTGAGAGAAAAGTAAAGGACAGTAATGGATCTGAAGTGCTGCGTCCAGCTCTGGATTCCACTTTTTAGGAGGTGTAGAGAAGGTGTGTCAGAAATTGAAACAACACAGAAATACATATAAATACAGCTGCAAGTAGAGTGATATGTGTGAATGTGAAACAAACACAGGGATACTTGGAGCAATCAAATCCCTTCACAGGGGAGGTCGTTTTGAAGGAGAGAAAATAGATTTGGGGATGGGGCAGTAGGAAGTGGATGTGGGAGCTGGGTGGAAAATGTTCACAAGCTGGGTTGAGGGAATGACAAACAGATTTGGCCTGCTACTGTGGAGAAAACAATCTGGGCAGTGATCAGGACAAGGGAGGGGCAGTTAGGTGGCAGGGCTGAAGACTCATCTTCCCAAGTTCAAATCCAGTCTCAAGACACTTATTAGCTGGTGACCTGAACAAGTCACTTAACTCTGTTTGCCTCTTTTCCTCATCTGTAAAATGAGCTGGAGAAGGAAATGGCAAATCATTCCATTATCTTTGCCAAGAAAACAGTGTCACAAAGAGTGGAACATGACTGAAATGATTGAACAACAACAACAAAGGACAAGTGGGGAATGGAGGGAAACTGGACTTAGTAATGATGACACCTACTGTTTCCATCATACTTTAAGGTTTGGGAAGAGCTTTAAAATATTATGTCATTTGAGCCTTATGAATCCCCCACGAGGGAAATGCTACAGGTATTAGGAATGGAGACTGGAGCTCACTTTATCGAAACAGGGAACTCTCTGATGAAGAAATTCTCTCTGTTAATGCCAACCAGCATCTTCTTTTTAATTATCAAAGCTATCTAGGGCATTAAGAGGTTAAAGGACTTCCTGTTGTCAAATGGCCAGGATGTAACAGAGAGGGGACCTGAAGCCCAGGTCTTGCTGACTTCTGGCCTCAGAGAGCTGAGGGCAGCTCTCTACACTACCCCATATGCTCTCTCCACTATCACGTTGCCTCTAATACTAGAGGTATTATTATCCCCTTTTAACCAATGAGGAAAATAAGGCTCAGAGAGATTAAGCGATTCTCCAGAATCACATAGCTAATTTAGTGTCAGAAGTAAGATTCTAACTTCAAGTCTGGCATCGAGAGGAGAGAGAGGGGGAGAGGGAGGGAGAGAAACAGAGACAGAGAGACAGAGAGAGAGACAGAGAAACAGAGAGAGAGACAGAGAGAGACAGAGAGAGAGAGAGAGAAACAAAGAGAGACAGAGAGAGACAGAAAGAGACAGAAAGAGACAGAGAGAGAGAGAGAGAGAGAGAGAGAAAGAGAGAGAGAGAGTTTATTAGATACTTAATTATATTCCTGGTTAATCATTAGGGATACAAATACAGGCTAAGAAGACAGTCTCTATGCTCAAGCTGGTTAGATTCTGATGGGGAAAGACAGAACATCAAGGAGAATTTGAAATGGGAAAGGGAAGGAGAGGGGCAATGCTGTTGGTGAGGAGGTAGGAAACTGCAGAGTGTCCTGAGCCAGGAATGAAGCATGGCTGGGACCTCTCTTGAAACAGTGGTCCAGTCCCAGACTCACCAATCAGGAGAACTGGGCCTCAGAGTAGAGGAATTTCAAGGGTGGAATGGCTGCTTGTGAGGAGGTGAAGGAGAAGTGGAGGAAGTCCATAGAGTGAGTTGAGACAGGAGTCAGCTCATGTTGCTTTTTCATGATACTTAGGAGTTTACAGTTGAAGTGAGAGGCAATTAGAGGCCACTTTAAATCTTGAGTGGAAGAATACCATCAAAATTATGCTTTTAAGGAAGATAATAATGCTTTCATTCTGTCATTAATCAACTGTTATTCACCACTTAGTATTGTAAAGCCTAGTACTGTCCTTATAGAGTTCAGAGGGATCTGAAGTTGAAGGTTACTACGAGGACTGTACAATAATCCTGATAGAACATGATCCTGCTCTGAGAGTAGAAAGCAGGTGAAGTTGTTCTTCAGTAACGACTCCCTATACACATCCCTTTTGGAATTCCTCTGCTATCTGGATACGTTATATATTCCTCTTCCTTATCTTCCTTTTCCCAAATCCTTCTCTCCAACCTGAGTACTTCTCTTCATCGTCCCAGCATGGTAGACCTCCTCTACCTTGCCTCAACTTGTTACTGTCATTCCCTACCTCACTTTCCCAACTGAATCCTATCAAGTCTATCTCTACTATATCTCTTGAATCTCTCCCCTCACCATTCCCACTACCACCACCCTACTTCAACTCTTCATCTGGATTAATGTAATAGCCTTCAAAGGGGTCTCCGTGTATCAAGTATCTGCCCACTCCCATCCACTCACTGTCAGATTAACCTTCCCAACGAGCAGACCTGATCACATCATTCCATTACTCAAAATCCTTCCAGTAGATACACAATGGTATCAAATAAAATAATCAATAAGCATTTATTAAGGGCCTACTGTGCCCAACTCTCACAAATAGATTATCCCTACCATTAACATTCTCTGCTCCAGACACTAGAGGGAGACAGGCAATCTTGCTGACTAGGTCCACTACAAATATATGTTCTATCATCTAACCTGAGCAATTACTTCTACACGCCGATCTTTTTACTTTTCCCTGATTGGTGCTCTATGACACTCCCCACAGCAATTGTTCAAAATTTTATCTTTTCTTCCTGAACCTCCTACACAGGTCCCTTCCCTGAACCCACCCAGCAGAGGATTTCACCTCCTACTTAACTGAGAAAACAAAAGACATCAGCTGTGATCTCCTTTTTTTCCTCTTCCACACCTCTGAACTTCTCTACATCGTCCCTGCATTGTCTCCTCCTTCCCTGCAGTGTCTGAACAACAGATGACTTTTCTTGCCAATGCCAAATTGTGTCCTTTACTCTCTCCTCCCTCTTCCCCAGAAGCTTGACCCTTTGAAGGTTCATGCCTCCCTCCCCCAACATCTAATGTTTGCTTCTTCTGCATGTGGGTAGGTCTCTCCCGTTGTTGTTTTTTTAATCCTTTATTTGACTCCCACTCCCTTTGCCAGTGTTGTCTGATATCTTTTCTCTTTCATAGCCAACTCCTAAAAAATCATCTCTACTCATTACCTCCATTTACTTACCCCTCCCCCAAATCAGTTCTCAACTCCTTGCAATCTAATACCTCATCTCACTACTAAAATCATACTCTCTAAATTTACCAAGAATCTCTTAATTGCTAAATTTGATGAGCTTTTCTGTATTAATTTTTCTGAACCTCTCCACTTCCTTTGACCCTATTGATCCCTCCAACCCTCTAAGATGGCTTTTTGTTCCTTGGCTTTTGTGGCACTTCTCTCTCCAGATTCTTTCCCGTCCTACCTGGCCTTCCCCTCTCAGTCTCCTTTGTTGGAGCATTAGTGTAGCTTGTCCTGTAACTGTAGTGCTCCTTCCAAAACTCTCCTCTGCTCTCTCTACACCCTCTCAGGGAGTTCACAATCCCATGTGGGTCCAATTATTATATCTATTCAGATGGTGCTTAGATCTATATATCCAACCCTAATCTTTCTTCTCCGTTCTAGGCTGATATGCTTTTCTCACATCAACAATAATCTGCTGCATATCTTCATTCAACATGTCAACAACAGGACTCATTATCATCTACCCTAAGACACTACTCTTAACACCCTTATTTCGGTTGAAGGCACCACCAATTCTCTAGTCATCTATGTTTGCAGCCTCATAGTCATCCTCAATACCTCCATCTTTCTCACTACTCATAATCTAATCAGGTTCCGAGTTTTATCACTTCTATCTTGCATTTCTCCCCTTCTAGCTATTTAGATGGCCATTACTCTGGTTCTTAGAGGGTAAGCTAGTGCAGAGATTTTTAGTTAATATCAGAACATAGTTGACAAATTGCAGAGTTCACCAGGGGTCAGCAGTATATTTATTCGTGACCTAGGCAGTCTCTATGGTGGTTTGCCAGCTTCCAACTCTTCCATTTACTATGCTATAGATCTGAGGTATAAGGAAAGAAAAAAAGGACAAATCTAGCTGGTAAATCAATCAGCCAGTCAATCAATAAGCATTTATTAAGTGCTTCCTATGTGCCAGCAGGTATAGTCTGTATGGAGGCATGTAAAGATTTGTTAAAGGGAAGTTCGGGTGGGCTCTTTTCATCATTCTATATTGCCTCCATGTTATTGCTCACAATGTATCCCACCTTCTCCTCCCGTTTCAATGAGTCTGCTTTAAATGCAATTCTAACATTAGATGTTCTTATGAACAAGAGTGACTTCTGCCCATTTGAGTATAACTTACTCCCTGCAGCTAGGCTAGCACTGATGTCTAGATAACCAGGTCCTATTACCACATAGGGACCAAGCAATCAGGACAGATACAGAGCAGGCAACTATATACCTAGAATGACTCCAGGGCAAGATCTTCTAAAAAGATCCCAAAATAATCTTCTCCACCCACTACTTGATGTCTAAAGGTCCAACATCAAGAACTATTTTAGGATTAAGAATCATACAATAGTAGACTTGGAATTATGAAACATAAGAGATGTGATCTTAGAGATTATCTAATCTACCTTCAAAGCTCTACTTGCCTCCTCTAGGCTTCATATCAATTTTACAAGTCCAAGAAACTGAGGCCCACATTAGCTGTTGTCATTTGTTCATTTTCAAAGATGACCAATGACATCATGAGGTGATGTCTTGACTTGCTCATAGTTTGGTACAAGCAAGGCAGAGCTGCACAAGGCCTTTCAGAGTCATGCAAGTTCAGTGCCAAGACAAAAGTCAGGATGACTGGCGATGGTCCAGGATACAGTGGATGACTTTGGTGTCTTTGATGACTGATCACATTCTAAGAAGCACCTGCTTCAGCTGCCTTTGTGGCTGTTGGAACAAATTGTTCACATCTGCCCATTCCACTGAGGGAAGTCTTAACATGCTTGGGGCAGACACCCCCCTATCTCACTAATAGGTTTGAGGCCTGTTGTTTACTCTCAAACTGGTTTAGCCTCTCTTCCAGGACTGTTTACCAGAACGTGGTCGCTGTGCATGCTGTAGCTTCTTGGAGCCACAGGTGAGAGCAGAGTGACAGGTGGACACCAAAGACGGACGAGCAGCCCTGAAAAGGACTTGGCAAGCCCTCACACCAGAGGGTGCTAGTCCTCCCTTAACACCCCATAAACCCCAAGGGGCCCACATTTAAAGACCTATTGAATAAGAATACCTCTGGAAGGTTTAGCATTTTCAGTATCAGTAATTAATCATTATCAGTAACTAATATGTCAAAATCTTAAATAAATGTTTGTTGAGTAGTGTATCGTTTACTTGGTTGAAGAAGTACTGGTGTCAAAAGTTCTCCCCACTGATACAGATTGTAACCCTTCTCTAATTTGGACTTAGAGAAGGATGGTTGTACCTAGTAAGTCTCAGACACAGGTCTTCCTGAGTCCAAGTTTGGCACATTAAGCCACAATGTTTGGGGTCATTGACACTTTGGTGTAAAGTAAGGACCTGGGAAAAAAGAAGAGAGAATATGAAGGTACCAGGGGAAGGGCAGTAAGTACCATTAAAAAGCAACAAACCATGAAGGTAGTAAAGCTTAGGTAGAAGAACGGCACTAGGAATCAGAGGATCTAGGCTCAAATCACAGTATTTTGTACAAACAAAATGTGTGTTTTCTCTCTTTTTGCTTTGATAGTTCTCCTGTCATCTATAGCCAAGCATCAAGATCAATATTTTCTTCAAATGACATGTCTATTTTCATAATTTATGACTCTATCACATTAATGTCAAGGACAGTGGAAAACATATTCAAAAGTATGAAAGAGCTAAAGGACTGTTTTCCTGTTGTAGCTAGGGATAAGCTGGAGAAGACAAGGAGAAAGAAGATAGACATTTTCTTTGTTTATAACTATATCTTGTGAAGCAGATAGAGAAAATTGTTAAGAAGAGACTTTGCTTAGTGTTTCGAGTCAACTGAATGGTGGAACTGTGGTTCCAGAAGTGAGCAGAAGTCATGTACTATTACATTAATAAGTAAAGGAGACTTTGGCTGTGATCTTTCTTATGACTCAAATATTGTATGTAGTTACTAATGATATTGTTAATAAATGACATAGTAGATAAATTTATTATGCATTTAATTCTAGGAGATTTAGCTGGGTTTTTTCTTTTTAACAAAGATGAGTAACTGCTTATGGAAAAGGAAGTTTCTCCAGTTCATTAAGTAAATATTTGATGAACTAGAATGGGGACTCAGAATTTAGATGATTAATGGAAAGAGTTGACATTTTAGTAATTAACAAGGAAATATCCAAACTACCCCTGGATTGTCCTAGAATTTGGCAAGGAAGATTAAATATGTGGTTGAGTCAAGTAGTGAGCTGAAGGACATCCAATAAGTACCGTTGGTGATCCACGTCATTCCATTAGATTTATTCTCCTAGCCTTGCTAAAATTATAAAATATGAAACTGATTATACCTTAACAGACTGGAAACAACTGGTTAACAATGTGGGAGTCATTTCTGAATCAGCTATATGTGTACAGTCACTATAAATTTATTAAAAAGCTCAAAATCAATATGAAATTAGAATAAATATGATATGTAGTACAATTCAAACTCAAACCTTACATATTTAATTGAACCAATGACACCCTAAAATGGAAAATGGATAAGATAAATATTTAATCTCTTGCCAAGTGGAGATATATAACAGCCAATAGTAGCACAAGTTGGGAAAAAAAACTCATGTCTAATATCTTACAAAGTAGAATGGTAGAATGCTATGATTCTATTATCTTCTCATGAAATAGAAGCATTGGAAGTATGATTGCATCAGAATTCCCTTGTTTTTATGCAACAAGGATTAGTTTTCCCTAAAAGGAAACAAAACTGTCCCTTAGACTCAACTGACACCTCCTTCCCTTGATGCATATTCCCAGTCACCAAAGGCCATAAAAAGTCCCACTCATATGAAGCCAGGGCTCTTCTTGACTTGGTGGATGTCTGAAGACAACATGAGAAAGCCAGGTACACCATATCATCTCAAGAACATTTAACGATGAAAGGAAGATAGCATATAGAAGGAAAATGGAAAAGATGTGTCAAGATGACTATAACAAACTATCCTTTCCACCTATCCCGAAAAACCCTGAAACAACTTGAAAACTAACCTTTAGGACCATTTTAGGATCAAGGAAAAGTTGTTCTTATTTTAGGATCCATAAAATTTATTTAACAAGACATAAGGCCTTTTATTCTACAGAATCCCAGAATTGGAAGGGACCTGAAAAGCCTTCTAATCCAACCTATACCAGAACAAGTATCTCTTCTACACTATACCTGACAAGCAGTCGTTCAGTCTTTCCTTAGATTTTCAGCAAGGGGGAACCAGCTGTCTCTTAAAGGAGTCTCTTCCTCTTCTGGACAACTTTAATTATTAGGACATTTTTCCTTACACTAAGTCTAAATGTGCTTCTTTGCAATTCCACCCAATGCTCCTAGTCTTGCCCTTTAGGGCCAATGAGAACAAGTACTTGGAATCTTCCGTGCGATGGTCTCTGACATATGTAAGGACAGCCAACACATCCTTCCTGTCTTTTCTTCCCCAGGCTAAATTACCTCATTTCCTTCAACTAATCTTTATACAGAGGCAGAGGAAATGAGTTCAAATCCCAGCTCATCTACTTACCACATGTGTGACATTGAGTAAGTCACAACTTCACTTTTGAACTGGACTGACTCTATGGTTCTTTCTAGATCATGAACCTGTGGCCCTAAAACATGATGATGAAGCTCTTTACCATCCTGCTTATTCTCCTTTGGATGCTATCAAGTTTATCAATGTCATTACTAAAACATGACTCCTGGAAGGGAACTCAGTAGTTTAGATAATAATAATAATAATAATAATAATAAACAATAATATTAACAGCTAGCATTTATATATTACATTAAGATTTACAAAGTGCTTTACAACCATTATCTCATTCTCACAACAATCCTGGGAGGTAGGTGCCATTATCATTGCCATTTTACAATCAAGGAAACTGAGGCAGAAAGAGGTTAAGCGTCTTGCCCAGGATCACACAGCTAGTAAGTGTTTGAAGGTGGATTGAACTCGGGTCTTCCTGACTTCAAGTACAGTGCTCTCTCAAAACTCACTTTCTTCATCCTAGATGCTCTTGACTTAGCCTAAGATCACCTTCACATTGTGCTTGCCACTGCTGACTCATATTGAACTTTCAATATCCTAAAAAGCCCTTGTAGAACTGTTTCTGATGAACTCTCATCAGGCCATGTCTCATGAAGATATTTTTGTGAAGATAATTTTTTAAAACTCATTCATCTTATTAGATCTGTCCTAATGTTCTCATCTGTCAAGAGCTTCTTTGGATCCTGACTCTGTTATCTGATGTGTTAGAGATTCCCACTCCACACCACCTCCCCACTCCAGTTTTGTTTCATCTGAAAATCTGAAGTGCATTGTCATTTTGCCTTTATCCAAGTTGTTGAGAAAAATGTGAAATGGCACAGGACCAAACATAGGTCTCAGAGTTTCACCACTGGCAATGATCCAAGGTGATATCCAGCTGCTGTTTTGGATCCAATCACTATGCCAGTTCTGAATCTCCCTAACTGTGATTTCATATAGCTCACATTTTCTCCATCTTTTCTGCAAGAATATCCTCAGAGACTTTGTCAAATGTTCTCCCCAAATCTAGGTAACCTATATTTGTAGCCTTTTCCTGATTTACCAGCCTAGTAACCCTGTCCAAAAAGGAAATGAGGTTAGACTGGTATGACCTGCTCTTGATAAAGCCATGCTGGTTCTACAATTAGAGGGGGGAAAAAAGGCATACTAGTTCAAATAGACTTGTGATTGCCAGTCCAAGTACAAGCGATAATACCATCTCCTTTCTTATTTTGACGGGAGGACAAAGGAGCTGGAAAGTAGGACAACACTGGTCACCTGAAAGAAAGGAGAAGAAAAGAGGATGCTAAGGAAGAAAGAGAAGGAGAAACCTGTTACATGTCTTAGTTTGGTCTCAAACTAGCCTTATTTTGCTTGAAAGAGAAGCTGCATTCAAGTATTTAACATTCCCACCAGCTGGGCAAGGGTGTTACCTTAGACCAAGCTCCACCAAAGAGATAGTTATGGAGTTCTCGCAACAATAGGGAATGGAGTGAGAAAACATCATTAAAACACTTAATACTTACCACTAGACATGGTGACATGGAGGGAAAGGGAAATTTGGGTGATTGAGGCAAAACTCCTATTGGGGAAACTGATTCAAACATAAACTGGAAAGGCACTGTAGATTATATTATTGAGTGCTCATTCTGCCTTGGGCCATTTTATAGTCAGGCATTATTTCTCATGAGTGAAGGGGTAAGGGAATCTCTTACCCCAGAGGCAATTCTGTACTCATTTATTCCTTTTTTTGCATTATGAGGCACAGTATCAAGAATGAAAGAGATAATAGCCTTCTTATACTCTAGTTTCTTCTATTAGACCTGTGATTTAATTAGTATAAGGAGGACATGGTAAAGAACTTCCTGTACCAAAGCAAATTAGTACCTTCTCTGCAATGTAAAAAGTTTTAGAGAACAAAAGGCCAAGAATACCAAAGGAATTAATGGGGGGAAAATGCAAAGGAAGGTAGCCTAGGAGCGCCAGACCTCAAACTATATTATGAAGCTGCAATCAGCAAAACAATCTGCTACTGTATAAGAAATAGAGTGGTGGATCAGTAGAGTACATTAGTTACACAAGACACAATAGCAAATGACCATAGTAATCTAGTGTTTGATAAACCCAAAGACCCCAGCTTCTGGGATAAGAACTCACTATTTGACAAAAACTGCTGGGACAACTGGAAAACCATATGGCAGAAACGAGGCATAAATCAACATCTTACACTGTATACCAAGATAAGGTCAAAATGGGCACGTGATTTAGACATGTTACCATAAACCAATTAGGAGAGCAAGGAATAATTTACCTGTCAGAACTATGAGGAAGGGAAGACTTTTTGGACCAAACAAGTCATAGAGAGCATTACAAGATGTAAAATGGATAGTTCTGATTATATTAAATTTAAAAGGTTTTACACAAACAAAACAAATGCAACCAAGATTAGAAGGAAAGCAGAAAGCTAGGAAACAATTTTTACAGCAAGTTTCTCTGATAAAAACCTCATTTCTCAAATATGTAGAGAAATGAGTCAAATTTATGAAAATACAAGTCATTCCCCCAATTGATAAATGGTAAAAAAAAAAAAATATATATGACCATGGCAATTTTCAGAGGAAGAATTCAGAACTATCTATAGTCATATGAAGGAAATGCTCTAACTCTCCATTGATTAGAGAAATGCAAATTAAAACAACTCTGAGGTACCATCTCACACCTATCAGACTGGCTAATATGACAAAAAAGGAAAATGACAAATGTTGGAGAAGATGTGGGAAAATTGGGATGCCAATGCATTGTTGGTATTGTGAATTGATCCAACCATTGGAAAGCAATTTGGAACTATGCCCAAAGGGCTATAAAACTGTGCATAACCTTTGATCCAACAATACCACTATTAGGTCTGTATCCCAAAGAGATCTTAAAAAAGAGAAAAGGACCTACATGTACACAAATATTTATAACAGCTCTTTTTTGTTATGCCAAAGAATTGGAAATTGAAGGGATTCTCATCAACTAGGGAATGGCTGAAAAAGTAATGGAATACTATTGTATTGAAATGATGAGCAGGCAGATTTCTGAAAAACCTGAAAAGACTTACACAAGTCAACATAGTACACAGTAACAGCAACTTTGTGCAATGATCAACTGTGAACGACTTAGCTCTTCTCAGCAATGCAATGATCCAACACAATTGCAAAGGACTTATGATGGAAAATGCCATCCACATTCAAAGAAAGAACTGGTAGAGTTTGAATGAGATCAAAACATACTATTTTCATTTTCGTGTGTGTGTGTGTGTGTGTGTGTATTTTTTCCTTTTGGTCTGTTTCTTCTTTCACAACATGGCTAATGTGGAAATATGTTTTATATGATTGCATATATGTAACATATGAAATTGTTTAATATTTTAGCAGGGAGAAGGGAGAAAATTTTTAACTCAAATTTTTTAAAATGAATATTTAAATTGTATTTACATGTAATTGGAAAAAATTAAATACTATTTAAATTTAAGAAAAATTTTCAAAGAGTTGTCTAGTGGCACTAAATGTCTTGCCTACAGTCATACAGCCAATATGTGCAAGAGGAACGACTTGAACCCAAATCTAAAGCTAGTTCTTTATTGAATATTCCATGTTTCTTCTTTGTGTCCAGGAGACTGTATCTGAAGTATTATTTTCCTTTCTGGACACTACATTGTAAGGATGTTAACCCACTAGAAGAAGGTAACCAAGATGGTGAGAGGACTAGAGACCGTATCATACAAGGACTGATTGAAGGAACTGGAGAAAAGAAGACTTGGAGGCAAATGATTATCATGTGGAAAAGAGATTATGTAGTTGTATTCTTCTCTTTCCCTGCATCCAATGAGTTCAGATTTCTGAAAAAAATACAGCCCAAATCAAATGTTACCTACCTCATTTATAAAGTCTTCCCTGTACCCCAACTATATCTATCACCACTACTAGTAATGAGCATCGAACCTTCCACTTCTCTGATGCACTTAACCAGTTTCCTATTTATCTGTATATATGCTTTGTCCCTTTACTAGACTGTAAGTGCTACGAAGGCAAGGATCACATCTTCTCCAAATTTTGTACCTTTCCCTTTGCATACAGTAGCTACTTAATAAATGTTTGACAAGTTGTATTGAATATCAAATTAATGTTTTGTTTGTCTGCCCACATCAAGCTGTTGATCCACTGTAAGCCTGAAGTCAACTAAAACTCCTAGGTCTTTTTTATATGACCTGCTGTTCAACTATGGCTCCCTTATCCTATAATTCTACAGTTGCTTCCTTTAAACTAAATCCTAGACTTTATATTTATCCTTGTCAAATTTTATCTAGTTCATGTCAGCCTAGCCTTCCTGGCTGTCAAGCTCTTTTAAAATTCTGACTCTGACATCTAATGCAGTCTCTTCCAGATTTTTTACATGTGCATATTTATAAGTGTGTCTTCTAAATTTTCATCCAGGTCAATGAGAAAAAATGTTGAATAGGACAGGGATAAAGACAAAGCCCTCAGGCATGACACAAAAGCCCTCCCTCTAAGTTGACACCAATCCATTAACCAATACTCTTTGAAGAAGGTTTTCTCAACCAGGTACAAATCCAATTAACTGTACTACCACCTAGTTTACGTCTCTCCATCTTATTCTGAGACTTTATTATTTAAAAAATCATGCTGAAATCCTCATACATCATGTGTGCAGTGTCCCCTGACTTAACAGCTTACTATGATAATAAAGAAAAATAAATAAATACTTTAAATTCATAGAGATTTATTATTGGTGAACCCATGCCAGCTCCTAGTGATCTCCATTTTCTTTTTAACGTGCTTACAACCCACTTGCTTAATCATACATAATCATGGAATCTGAAAGTTGGAAATGGTCCTCTAGGTCAACATACAGTCAAATGGAAATATTCTTTGTAACATCCCCAATAAATGGTCATCTAGGCTCTGCTTGTTGACTTCCACTGATGGGGAATTCATTTCCTCTTGAGATAGCTTTAATTGTTAGGAAATTACTCCTTACGTTGAACCAAAATCTATTTCCCTGAATTTCTTACCCACAAGTAATTGTTTTCCCCTAGAGACTTTTCTAAAAATTTCCGGAGATTGGCATAAAGGTCACCAGTGGTGTGTGGTTTCTTGAAACTACTGTTCCCCTGTTTTGAAAACTGGGACAATTATTCTCTCTACTTTTCAAACCTTTCCTGATCTCCATGATTTCTTAAGGATTACAGACAGTGGCTCTGTGATCACATCGGCACATTCTTTCAGTACCCTGGCATATAATTTGTCTGGGCCCGGAGACTTGAACTCAATTATAAGTGACTCTGTGCTCTCATTTTATCTGCTCACCTATCGTAGGCAGCAATTCTATCTTTATGTTGTTTGTTCCCACTCTCTCCAGTTTGAAGATGATTCTCCTTGATAGAGAAGACAGAGCAAATAAGAGTTGAATAGCTCTCCTTTCTCTCTGTCATCTGTTCACATGATACCACCTGCCTCAAGCAGTGGGCCTATCCCTTTCTTATTCATCTTCTTGCTCTGAACATAGCTTTTCAAGTCCTTTTTTGTTGTTCTTAGCTTTTTTTTTTCATCAAGCCTCACCTTATTCTGGGTCTTGGTCTCCCTGACACTGAGATTACTGGCCCATGCTTCCTTTTGCTTTTGTCCCTGGTTGAGCATCCTGTGTTCCATCTTTTGTCCAAATTCTTTAAAAATCTGAGATCATCAGAGACATCCTCCTGCTCCATGTAGCAACATTGTTTCTTTAGACTTAGGTTTCTAAGGAAGAAAAGGGGGCTATTCTTCTTTATTAGAATTTTTAAAAATTGATTCTATAGACAGAAATGCATTGTTTAAAATACCTCAGCCTTTATCATAGCCATATTATTACCATAAACAGGAGGAAAGGTAATTGAACTGTGAGAAGCAGGAAGGCAGCAACTGTTGCCATCTGCCGTTAGTAGGACATAAGGTTTTGTCGCTCTGAATGTGATCCATAGGTGGTACATAAAAGCAGAGAGAGCCTGGGCCTTTGGCCTAGTGGTCCCTAAACTAACCTTCAGCTGAAAACTGTAAAGCAGACTATATTGGAAGGATGGAGAATAAGCCAGCCACACTGTAGCCACATGGCACAGTGGATAGAATGCCAGTCATGGAGTCAGGAAGACTCATCTTCCTGAATTCAAATCCAGCCTCAGGTACTTGCTAGCTTTGTAACCCTGTTTACCTTAATTTCCTCATCTATAAAATGAACTGGAGAAGGAAATGGCAAACCACTCTAGCATCTCTGGCAAGAAAACCCTAAAAGGGGTCATGAAGAGGTGGACACGGTTGAATGACAACAAAGGTGAGTTCTTTCTGTCAGAGAAGGAAGGCTCTCGGGGTACTGGTTGCATGGATAGAATTGTCTCAGTCTCCGTGGCAGCCTTCCTCTCTGATGTATGTCTCCCTGATGAAGGTCTTGTGCTCCAGCTGTGCCGTAAGCTGCCTGATGTATCAGGCCCATAATAAATCAAAGGACTAGTCAGTCGACAAGCATTTATTAAGAATTTACTCTGTGCCAGGCACTGTGCTAAATTCTGGGAATACAAAGAAAAGCAAAAACATGGTTTCTCCTAGCAACGATGGCTTTGTGTCACAAGATCGGTGATAGCTATGCCCTGAAAAAAAATGCTTGTTGAGTTCTCTATCATCTTGCCTGTTTCAGAGGCTGCAAGACCCTGATGTATTTTTCAATTTAGAATCTGTTAGTATAGGCTTGTATCTCTCTTTTTCTCTGAACTTTAAAAAATGTTCTTCCCAAAAGTCTAGGGTTTATGTTGTAAAGGTCATAACCTTCCATGACTATTGCAAATTCTAATACACTTTCACATTACCAACCAGTTCCTTCTTATTAGTGAAAATTAGGTTCAGCAATTCCCATTATTGCCTCCTTTACTTCATGAGAGATGTAATTGTTAGGAAACCAACATAGGATTTTATTGGCTGGGTTCTATAGAGCAGTGGTGTCAAATTAAAATAGAAATGGATCCCTGCCAGCTGCATATCAACTCCAAAACCCACAAATTAATATTATCTATGTTAAATTGTATTTTAATTGATTTTGTTAAATATTTCCCAAGTACAATTTAATCTGGTTTGGGAAGTTTGCACCGCAGGTTGGGAGTAATACCTCCAAAAGATATCTAGATTGTTGAAGTCTTTACACTTTTTGCATAAAAACTAAGACTCAAGCTTTAGTTTGATATCAGACTCTAGATAAGGACAAAACGAGCCATATTCTGACAGTCTTGAAGGAAATCCTGGGCAGGGGCATGAATCAAAGAGAGTACTAGAGATGCCCCCCAAATTTAACCCAATTCATATAAACCCTGAATTTTGGTTCTGGGTCAGAGGTTATATGTGGAAGCTTTTGCAGCTTTCATTATTTATGTTAGGGAAATATCTTCTATATCATTGATCAATTGACCACAGACTTCAAGCTAGACAGGGTTCTTAAAGGCTATTTAGTCCAGCTTCCCCATTTTGTGGATTGGAAACTTGAGGCTCCAAGAAGTTAAGAACTTGCCTAGGGTCACAGAGATGTGTCTGAGGTTGGATTTGAACCCAGGTCCTCTGACCCCTTCCACTACCAAGCTACCTTCCTTATCTGGCCAGTGTGTATACCCTCAATGATGCCAATTCTGCTGCTCTCTCACTTTATCTTCCCTCAAAGGCTCTCTAACAACTTTTCCCACTGAGGTTAATGAATTTTCATACTGGTTTATATTTCGTTGTTATCCAGTGCTAATCCTCCATCCCTTTCATTAACTCCATTTCTGTCGAATGAGAGTTCGAGCCTATCTTGTCGAAAACCTACGCAGCAAAATAGTTTATTTTATTCCCATGTTCTGTATATTGATAGAGATATTTAACACAGTAATCATAATAAAAATACTCATAAAAGACAAAATAGACCACTTCACTTATGTAACAGGAACAACTCATCTTCTAAAGCAGTAACTCTATTCCTTTCTCATTTATCTCCTTGCTTTTAAAATAGCTTAAACTTTTTTGTTCTTGACATAATTTTTTTCCTTTCATGCAAACAAAATCAGAGCAGCTAGAAAAAGAAGAGATGTGGATTAAGAAAATGTTATCTTATTAAGCACATCTGATCAAAATCTGAGGTACAATATCTATAGGAAATTGGCCTGAATCTGAAAGCTGAACAATCGTTCTGCAATAGACAAGTAAGAGTCGAAGAAGACCAACGATATTCAAAAGAAGAAATGCAAATTATGGACAATCATCTGAGAAATAGTTCAAAATCACAAAAATCAGACAAAATACATAAATTAATAATTCTTATATGTCATCTTATACCTTTAAAATTAGCAAAGATGGTAAAGGATAAGGAGTACTGGAAGAGAGGCGTCCTAGTTGCTGGTGGAGTTATGAGTTCATTTAATTTGGAATTATTAATCACTATGCCTTCCAAATAGGCATTTAATAAATGCTTATTGAATTAAATTAGGCAATAAAAGTTATTAAATTGCTCATACTTTTTGACTCAGTGATACCACTCTAGAATTAGGCCCTGAGAAGGCTAATGACATCAAAAAAAAGATCCCTGTCTAGAAAATACACTTAGTAACACTATTTATGATAGTAAAAAGCTGGAGACAAAATATATACCCAAGGCCTGAGGAATAGCTAGATAAACTGTGGTAGATGAATATAATTGAATATTCCTACACCATAAACATCAATGAATAGGAAGAATTCAGAAAAACAAGGGAAGACCTATATAAAATGACGCAAATTCAAAAGAACTATATAAATTACTATAGTAATATAGATAAATCCATTGCTAAAAAGAAACAAAATTAGGTCAAATTGAATGAACAAACAAAAAGTATTAATATGAATTGTTTTTAATTAAAGAAATAGAAAAAGATGATAATGGTTTATACTTAAATAGTGCTTTAAGGTTTATAAAGTATTGTTCCCAACCTTCTCCTCCATTATGTTTTGGTTTTGGTTTTTTTTTAAGAATTTCTTTTAAAGAGGTGACATAGTGGTTCCTGTGCTGGTATTAAAATCCCAGAGATACTTGGCCCTGAGCTAGCTACCCTGAAAAACCAGGGACTTGGCCCTTTCCATTTCCATTTTCTGTCTCTGGCCTTCCAACTTTTTAAGACTTTTCACTCAGATCTCCTGTGGGAAAATCTTTTATGGCCTCTCAAACAAGTACCCAATCTTTCTTTAGATTTTCTAAGGTTGGATGGCTAGGTGGCACAGTGAATAGAGCACCAGCCCTGGAGTCAGGAGGACCTGAGTTCAAATCTGACCTTAGACACTTAATGCTTACTAGTCATGTGACCTTGGGCAAGTCACTTAGTCCCAATTGCCCTACCTCCCCCCCTCCAAAAAAAAAAGCAAAAAAAAAAATGGATTTTATATGGTTTTCCCTAAGCATGTAGAAAGAGATTTAAAATAATAAAAGAAGAAAATTACAATGTGACAAATTTCGAAAGGCTGTGGTAGTAAGTATTTAAACCCTTACTGGTTCTCTATTGCCACCTGAAGAAAATCCAAACTCCTTAGCTTGATATAAGAAGAATATTTCATACCCCCTACTCCCAATGAGATGCCTTGATACCTGAGTTACAAAATCAGTCATTCAATCAAATGTGTAAACTAGGTTCATGCACATGGAATTAGATAATGAAATGTGTGGGGATGGTTGAAAGAATTAGGCCTTTGCGCCCAAGTAGAACAGAGAAAGGATTTGAGCAGGAAAGCATTATCATCCAGCAGCACTTTAAGGAATCAAACCTTTGTACCTGTAACCAGAGGGCAGCAAGGATTGAGGAGGATCGAGTGTCTCTCCTCCCCCTACCTAGACCAAAGGATGATCTTGTGAAATTCAGAAAGCTGAGAACAGTTAGCCTCAGCATTTTGGATGGGCACTCACTTACAAAGTCCATTCTACAACTATAGGCACCTAAAGAGACTTTCAAATAAATTTCACAGAGGAAGAAAAAGACTTCAATCCAACCAGGCACTATAATTTTCTCCTTGGCCACATATACTCTTTAAGCATGAGGCCACTTTCCCATAGACTCTGTATGTACATATGGGAGAGTGTATCTAGGACTTTTTTCCCCCAAAATATACCATTTTATATGGCATATACCAAAATTTTATATGGTATATAACAAAATATACTTACTTTACCATTTCAGTAAATAGTCCTTTCTAAAATCTATCAGAGGGGAACATTGGATGGGAGTTGAACACCAATAAACTACCCCAAATCCTCAGGGGTATCCCTGGAACCCTGAGGGGAGGAGTAGTCAGATACCCTCTGGGGACCCACAGTCAAAAGGAGTGGGAACTGGGAAATAGAAAGTAATCCCAAAGAAGGGACTACACTAACATTTACAACTCTCCATTTTTGGACCTTTCTAGCCTGATTTCATGCCATTCCACCCTCCTCCCACCCCCCCCCCCCACTACTACTACATAAACTCTAAACTGAATTACTTAGATTCTTCTCTTCTCCCAACACATCTCTGATTTTCCCCATCTCCATACTTCTGATCATATCATTCCTAGAATTTACTCCCTCTCTCCCTACAAAGCCCATATAAAATGCCATATCTATAAATATTCCTTGTTTTCCTGACTCAGGTGTTCATAGGCTTTGGAACTTGAAGGAACCTCAGAAGGTATCTATTCCAACCCCCTCATTTTACAGATAAGGAAGTGGCCCAATGCCACACAGGGAGGAAGTAGCAGAGCAGAAAACAAGCCCAGGTTCTCTGACTCCAAATTTAACCCTTTTTTCACTCTATGAACCCTTCTGGCTGACTCGCATCTCTCATAACCCTTTATTTGTACTTCTTGTACTCTTCTCCATACTTTATTCAACTGTGTAGAAATAATTTTTATCTTCCCTACTACACAGGGTCTATAGACAGATAGATAGATAGACAGATAGATAGATAGATAGATAGATATGTATGCATGTGTGTATACATATCTATATATCTATAGATATGTAGATATAGCACTTTTCCCATAATTACCCTGTCAGATAGTTCAAGTGTGACCATTGCTCTTTTACAGGTAAAAAAACTAAGACTCAGAAATTAAGTGACTTGCCCATGGCCATCCAGCTAGTCATTGGTAGAGATGGGATTTGTTCCTAGTTGTCCTAGCTTTAGGTCCAGCAAACTTTCATCTTTAACTCACAGCTTCTCAAGGCCATCCATAACATGGGTTGAATTTGTCATTATTCTGTACCTCTAAATTTAGGCTTCATACTCATGGAAGGCATTTTTCCTCTAATGCCTTAGCTCTGGTAACCTCTGGGCCCACTCAACAGCTACCAAAGCATATCCAGGAATCATTGATAATGTCTTATTCTTGTCTATGCCCAGAGCTGACATTAGATATTCAGCACAAAAGAAAGGAAAAAAGAATGCATTGTCTCCCTCTACAGTCCTGCAGTGGCCCCTGGGGAATGGATTCAGTGACCTACTAAAATAGGTCTTTTTCATTTCTCCTATTTGTGATTCTACTACTTCAAGAGAGCTGCAGAAAATAGAGCAATTTGTGTTTTGGTAAAACTCTGAAGGTCAAATTTGTGTTGAAAATGAATGTAATGCATTTAATTATGGTTATCATGAGGGATGGGTAGATGGGAAGCATTTTTTGAAGGCCTGCAGCCCTATTGTTAGTTCACAACTGAACTGTGAAAAGGTTGAGTTGGTTGGACCTACAGACCTTATACAATAATAATAAGAGGTCTGTTTCTCATATTGCTCTACACCCTAGAAAGGTAGCCCGAGTGCAGAGCTCTCTCTGAAATCAGCATGGTGCTTTTCCAGACTCAGGCCAATGCCTAGAAACCCACCTGGTAATACTTCTCTCTTTTGTTTACTTTGCTCAACTCATTTAAACCCATCCCCTTCCTTCCCAGGAGTCTTCAATACACCTTTGACCCAAAGAAAGGTGGGAGGAGCTAGTTATCCTGATTTTTACTAGGATAGAAATTGAAACAGAATAGGCAACGGCTTGGCTCAAAATTCCCAGATATGGGGGTGGGGGCGAAGTGCATTCTAGAACTATAAGGAAAAGGACAGATGGAGAATCCAAAGTCTTGTAAGGGAAACCCCTAAAGGATCTAGTAGCCAACCACTGGAAGGGATGGATGGGAGGAAAGGGGTAAAGGGGAAGAACAGGGTTACCGAGATGCCTCAGGTCAAGCAAAAAAAACTAATTTTTAAAAATGCACATCCAGACTCATAATCAGTCCAACATGGGGTAGAATATCTGAGCGAAGCAGATGTGGTAGAAACTAAACCTTTTGCATGGCATCCTGACTTATGCCCTCGATGCCAAACCCTGGTATAACTCTCAGAAGCAGAAGTATGGTAAAACTCTAATACCAGCCAAGACCCTAAGATTTCAGAATCCTAGACTTTTAAAACTAGAAGAGTCTTTAAAATTCATCCAGTCATCTAGTCATTTCATAGAGGAGAAAACCAAAAACCTAAGAGGTAAACTCCTTGCCTAAGGTCACACAGAAATGTCACAGGGGTATTTCCAAGGGAACACACTGCATTTTCTAAGATGTCTAGCCCAGGAGTTCCCAGAACTACATTTTCCAGATAGTATGCCTATGATACAGGGCAGTTGTTTCACAAAGGCACAGAGTGTGGATGGGGGTGAGGAAACTTCTGGGCTGGAGGAAGGAGAAAGACATATGTCGGAAACTACCAGGCTACATCCATGAGCCCAGGAGCCTCTATATATCATGAGACCCTACTGAATAAGAAGAGGGCGTATGTAGGCTATGGAGAGGTAGTATAGAGGGATTGTTGCTCCAAGTGGAGATTCAGGGCCTAAGTGAAATTTGCTGTGAAAGTGTGGCTGACATCAGTCTGCATTGGACCAAAAAATTTGTCATGCCCTCCTCCCAAGAGACCATGAGTCTTGAAGATTTTTGTTTGTTTTTTTCATTCAAGGACAAGATCCAAATTCCTTGGGTGGGGGGAGGGTTTGAGTTTCAAATAAATATTTTACTTTTAAAATGTATATCCCTTGTCTGATCTAATAATAAGATCCAAATCTATTTGAAATAACTTTAGAAGTTCCCAGCTGGGATAGGGGTGGAAGAGGCTCAAGATAACTGAGTGCCTTTATCTCCCCAAACACTCCACATTGTATAAAGTATTTCATATGAATTCAGAGTTAGGAGGGACATAGGCTATAGATAGTAAATGTCAGGGCTGGTGTCCAGACATGGTTCCTTTGACTCCAAATATGGTGCCCTTTCCCCTATAACCACATTGCCTCTAGCTGTGTTCCTAATATCCCTCTAATTACTGCTTCCTTATAACCAAAACCCTTGGAAGCCTCTGAAACCATATGTGAAGAAAATAAGCTGACTTGGTTTTCTTGTGTTAAGCAAAGGGCCATGTGGTATAGTGGGAAAGGATGATGCGTTTGAAGTCAGAGGTCTTGGGTCCAAGTTCAAAACCAGAACTTAGTCCTTATTAACTATGTGACCATTTGGCTCATTACAACTTCAAATTCCTCATCTATAAAGCGAGAGGACTTACCAGATGATCTCCAAAAATCTGTGAAGTGACAGTACATAAGAGGCTTATTAGAGTTGACCAGTATGAGAATCTGTTTTGCTTAACTATTCATATTTACTACAAGAGTCTTTCTCCCCAGTTGAGGAGGGAGTGGGGACAACGAGAAGGCTAAAGGGAGAAAAAAATTTTTTGTTAAAATAAAAGTTTCAAATAGGTAAAATAATTCTGTAAACACTGAGATAAAGATGAACAACATAAAATTTCTTCTGAGATAGAAATGACTACCCAAGGAGCCTTGGGGAGCAGTTCCATTTAAGACCACCATTTTGTATCTAGTGCTTCTTCTAGTGTGAGGGGATACAGAGGGAAGTTTGAGGTGTAGGTGGGATGGAGAGTTCATGGGGTTGGGGGAGGAGAAGAATTGGCCTCAGGAATGTGATAAGTGAGAGATGATTTAAGCCAGCCCTTATCATAGAAGAAGAGTCAAGGCAGCAAACTAAAAAGGATAAGGCTCAGCTTCATTTATCTCTCAATGAAGATGAAAGAGAGCTGTCCCTGGAATCTTAAGATTCTCCACTACCCACGGTTGCTATATTTTTCTTTTTGATAATTCAATGTACCCTAGATCTCATTGATGTCCATATTTTCCCTATTGACACAGATCAAAATTTCTTCCTGTCTTCTTATTCTAATTCTTGCCTGTGGTTCTATAAAGCCTCCACAAAAGCTTTATACAATTTCCTAGAGTCCTCCTCCAGTTTATTCTTCCTCCAGCTCATTATTTATTCTAATTTTCCATTCTGTCTTTTGGAACTCTTATTCTATTGTCAAAATTGCCCTTCATATTAGCGCTGCACTCCTCCCCCCAATTACTTTGTGTTTAAGTATACATGGATATGTCGTTTTCCTTTAATAGACTATGGCCTCATTCAGGGCATCTTTTGTGTTTGTAGACTTGGCGCCTAGCACAATGCCTGAAACATATAGGTATTACATAATAAATAGGTATTAAATAAATAACTAAATAATTGAATCTAATTAAATTGAACCCTTCATTTTATCTGTAACACTGGGGCAGTCAATTTTTTACCGCTCACTCAGTCATAAGCATTCAGGTTGATGCCTTTTACATGATTTATCATACAGAAGGTAACACTGGTTGCTATAACCTATTTTTACTCACCATGAATCTCTACATTGCCCTTTGGGTCACCTGCAATTTGATTCTTCTGAGATTATGGCATTCCAAGATTCATAGTCATACAGCATCACCAGAAGAATATTAATGTTTAAGAGATGGGCTTTGGTGGCAGCTTGAAATTATTGAAATTGCTGTGCAATTTCTCAGTTGCCAGCCAGCCTGCCCCCTACCTCCTTTTCAGTTGTGGACCAGCTCATTCCCCATACTTACAGGCAAAGAAACCCTTTAAAGAACCTAAGGAGTGGTTGCTGTTTTCCTTGGGGGGCAGAAGAGAGGAAAGAGACAAGATACAGCTACATGCTTTCTGCAGGGGATGCTGGAGAAGAAGCCAGAAATGGGTGGGGACAGTAGAGAAGGAGTTCAGATTGGGCCATTCTGGGTTCTGCACAAAAATGGGGTAACTTGGGGCTCTTCCCCACAATCCAGAATAATCTTAGGAGAATGGGAATGGGTAGGAAGCCCCCTCCCTCAGGGTGATTTCCTGATGTAATAAAAATGATGTGGTATGAAGTGATGATGAGTAATCCCTCACAGAGAAAATGGTTCTTCTATGAGGTACTTCCTCATTCTCAAATGAATAATGAGGCCCATCTGGAATTGGCAGATTTTTCCCAAAATTTGGGCATATGTTTTCCCAGATGTAAATTGGGGTTTGCGTCTTGATTTGCTATTTCACATTGTTCCCCTTTCTTCATTTCTTCATGGCATTATTTAATGGTCAGCTCACCTTTTGTCTAATTTTTTTTTTCGTTCCTCAAGGAGGGATTCTAAGCCACTATCATCTAGGACATTCTATAGATCATGTGTTTTAGATTATTCTTTGAAACATCTTTGGAGCAGCTGGGAGGAGAGACACATCTGAAGCATCTTCTCTTCTTCTGGCTGAAGAACTATACCTGAGAGGCAACGTGATATAGAAGAAATAGTATTGTTCACAAGGACAAAACCAGGTTCAAGTGTAGGTCTCCCACTTTGAGACATGAATGCTGCTAAATCATTTAAACTGAGAATCTCATTTTTCTCACCTATAAAACTTATAACACAAAGGGGCTCCTTTTTCCTTCTCCATCTCCATCCTACCTCAGTTGTCAGGCAACTCATAAGGTTGTTGTTAAGACATATTTTTGGAACACAATTAATTTGGAAATTTGTTTTTTCTTGACTGTGCATACTTGTTACAAATGTTTTGTTTTTATTAGTTTTTTAATTGAGCAGGGAGTAGGAGTGATATAAAATAGATTTTGTTCATTAAAAAATTAAATTAAATTTTAAAAAAGAAATGGGAATTATTATTATGGTTTCTTTAGGTTTCCTAGAATTAAACATGCTAGTCATAAATTAGACCCAGGAAAAGTGATTGCCTTATTGGATTACAAGTTCCTTGAGGGCAGGGACCACGAATGACCATTTACCTCCACTGCCCAGGATGCCCCACCAAGTGGCTCTCAAAGAACCCTGGGGTCAAATATGATCTCCTGTGGTTA
>CM053583.1:340365465-340384928 GCA_028627135.1 Pseudochirops cupreus
TCCTAGTGGAAATAGTGACTATTCAAGGAAATAGGAACTTAATTTCAATACAAGCTTCTCAGTTCTCAAACAGATATTTCGGTTAAATATCACAATTCATCAGCCCACGTACTCTAAAAATAAAGGAGACATGGGTAAAGTGAATTACATGTATGGGTCAAAGTACACGGAGTTTTCCAGATGATTTTTTGGAAACATAGGGAGGGACTATGTCTTTGTACCCTACAGAGTGCCTAGGATAGTATTTTACAGTAAAATTCATGGAAATATTGTAGTGTTGTTTTCCCTTCAATTCCACATTGCCTCTACTTGTGGGGTGATTTTTTTTTAAGGAGCTGGTTTTGAACAAACCAGACCTCAGGGAGAGAATGAATAAGAGGCTTAATGTCATTACATTGGAATGGCTATTTTGATGCTTCTCGATTTTAAGGGTGGCAACTAAGGCTTCCAAGTGAATAAACCAGTTCTTATCTGTTTTGCTGAACTCTCAAAGGGGAAGGAAGACTGCGCCTCCCCGTCTCTTGTAAGAGCTGGTTAATTTCAGCTGTTACCACTAGAGGTCTATTCACCACTATAAATACAGAGAGGCCCTTGGTTCAATCCCAAAGCCATCTCTGTGCCACAGGGAAGCCATCAGCTTCAGGAAATCCCACGTTAGAAGCTGACAACCTCAGGACCAGCTCCATAGCTGTTAGCATCCATCCCTTCCTAGAGCTTTCCATCTGGGCCAGAAAACATACAGCCCTAGAAACCTTCTCATGATGGCCCAAGAAAACTGACGGGGAACTAGCCCAAGAATAGACTCTGGGAATGACAGCATGCCTGAAAAATGCTTTGAGGAGCTGGGCAGATGTCTTTAGTCTCCCCCTTAGCCCCTTTAAATTCAAATATAGAAGCATGATGCGGTGTATTTCTAGGAGGAAGTGAGACTACATGAACTCTTAGGGCTCTTGTAGCTCTGACATTCTATGAGTCTACATAGTTTTCCATTTGTTCTAAATAATATAAGATTTGCTAGAGGCTAATTGGGTGAAAGTATCGCCTCCTTTTCAGGTTAACATGTAATTGTTTCCCTCTGATAACAACAGAAGTGAGATTTTTACCAGAAACATATTACTCTACGGATATAACCTTTTATTCCAGAACAATCTCAGCAAGAATTTTTTAAAAAACCAACTAGTTATTAAAGAGGCAGTTTTGTATCATAGAGCACCACAGTGGAAGGCAGGATACTGGGTCAGAGTCCCACTTTAACCCCAAAGTAGCATATGATCTTAAGCAAGGCCCTTACCCTCAAGGAGTCTCAATTTCCTTACTTGTAAAATTGAAATGGTTTAATGATTTTTTTTTAAGTCTCTGGAGTAATGGAGCCCCTGTGATTGCTCCCTTGTGGCTATAAGATAGCAAGTGGAATATATACTTAACATATCAAGAATGGTAAAGGAAGGGCTTGGAGGAACGATGAACATACAGGATGATGGAATCTAAAATCCTTGACAGGCTATGAGTTGGGCTAGATCCAATAAGATGAAATTTAATGAGATAAATGTCTTAAACATTCACATTCAAAAAACTGACTCCACAAATTCAAGGTAGGGGAGGCATGGTTGGACAATGATCTTTAAAAAAAAAAAGATCTGAGAGTTTTTAGTAGATTATAAGTTTAATATGAGTCAATCATGTGACATGAAAGCAAAAGAAGTCACTGAGACCTTGAATTGCATTGAGAGGCCCAGATTCCAGGAATAAGGAGGTAATAGTGCCTTTGGACTCTTCATTCTGCCTGAGTAAGATTACATCAAGAGTATTATCCAGTGCTTAGTGTAACCATTTAGGAATGATATTGATAAACTGGAAGATATCCAGAGCAATGTGCCTACAATGGTGAAGGATCTCAAGTCCATGACATGTAAGGATCGGGTGAAGTGACTTGGGCTGTTCAACTTGGAGTAGAGAAACTTCAGTGATGATATGAAAGACGACTTCAAGTTGGCAAGTAGAAAAGGAATGTTCAGCTTGTGTGTCTCAGAGTGTCTCAGAGGACAAGCCTAGGAGCAGAAGATAAAAATTACAAACAGGCAAGTTCAGTCTTGCTGTTAGGAAAAACTTGATAATAATTAGAGCTACACAAAAGTAGAATGGTCTGTCTTGGAAGATTCACCTTCACTGAAAGTCTTTAAGCAAAGAGCAAATTCTAGGTGATTATTTATGTGCAGTAGTGGGGATTCTTTTTCTGTATGGGTTGGACTAGTTGGCTCTAGATTTCCCTTCTGGTTCTGAAATTTTATGATTTGCTTGCTCATAAAAAGAGGGGAGAGGGTTGTTAAGATCCATGGGGAATTGGACCAAGCAAGGCAGAAAATGAAAGATTCATGTTTACAATTGGGAAATAAATAAATGGAGGAAAGATTTAGGAAAGGGAATTGGCCCCAGTAGTTGGAAAGAGAAACCTCTTCTAACAAGATATTGAGCATCATAATTTATAAGGAAGAAACCATGAGGGAAATTGAGCCTATGATACAGGTAGGGATTTAGGCTAGTGATAGACCCATAGTGAGGACATGGGGTCAATTAAAAAGGGGGGAATTGAAAGAAATGAGGTCTGCATGCTTCAGAGGAAGAATGGATAGAAAAAAAATGTTAAGCTTTTTCTCTACTTAGCTGAATCTTCTAATATAGGATAACTAGTAAAGGCCCCATTGGGGTCATTGTAAGGGCAAAAATAAGGTTCTGAATGGGTCAATATTGGTCAGTATTGTCTATACTTGGGGTAGTCTCTGACATATTAAGTCAGTTGCATTTTGCATCCTGTAACACTTTCTGGTTCTCTGTTTCTAAGAATCATATTTATAAAATATTGGAAAACTCACAGTTTAAAGGAATTCAAACATCCTTTTTGTAAAGCAAATAACTATACCAAAATGTGTCTTTATGTATAGTTGGTGAAAGGAAATTAGGTGTAATGGGTCATAGACTGGCCTTAAATTCAATAAAACCTAGTTTTTTATAAAAACTGTCACTAAATTAGGCTTACATGCAGTAGGTGCAGTATTGGACCTGGAGTGAGGAAAATCTAGTTTCAAGTCTTGCTTCTAATATACGAGCTGTATGACTATGAGCAAAAACCTTAACCTCTAAATGCCCCAGGAAGCACTCTAACACCATAAGTTACAAATGAGTTGCCAATATGTATTGGTGGATGGAGTTTCCACATTGCCAACGAAAGCACAGGACTGAACAACACCAGTAACAACAAGTAGAGCTGTAAGTTTCTGTTAGACTGGAAAGTGTTTGAGTATGGTCCCAGTGATAGAAGATGTTTGCTATCTGACGACCAGTCTGGCTAAGTGCAGAGAGGGGCTCCTTAAGTACAAGTAGCCTGGGTACCAAGTGATAAATTCTGTGATCATGGCAACACATGGAAAAAAAAACAGCCCTCAGTTCTGCGAGGCCTCCTTCTACTTGTGTAGTAATGGTGGCAGAGTGGTGGAAATACGTGGAGTGGGAGTGGGAACAATCAACGTTTTTAAACTTGTCTTAAATGTAACTCGGTCTTCTAAATATGGCGCAGTGGGTACAGTGGGAAATTGTACGGCCCTTTCAATGACCCCAATCTTCTCCCTGAAACAAAAGCTCATCTTTTAATATCTTCTGGTGATGCTATATCGCTGAGAATTATAGAATAGCCACGACGGCTGAAGACTCAAAATAGCAGGCCACCCAGAGGGCAAACAAGAGGCCATCGGTGAGTGTATGTGGGCTGCGACATATTACTACTAATAAATTTTGCAGGAAAGGTTAGGATTTATGATTAGAAAAAAGAGGTCTTGCATATGGATGGCCCGAGACACTTCTAGAATTTGCAGAAGGACATGAACAAGTCACACAGGATGAGAAGCCATTGAGAAGCTTTGATCTGCACCACTAAAGAGAACATCTCCATCAATGAGGGAGATTGTCATGGGTTCTCTGGCTATTGTTGGCAGTGCCCAGGCTGAGCACAAGCAAAAAGACCACCATAATAACTGAAGCTTATATACTACCGTCTGGTACGGAGAGAATTGAAGGAGTAGAAAAATTAAGTGACGAACTCCAATAAGACACTCCAAATTAAACTGGTATATATTTTGTAACTCTTGAGTCAGAATCTCCCTCCTGCCATAAAAGAGCTTGTGTGCATTGGGCAACGGGAGGGGGTAAAGAAGGATGTTATTGTTGTTTAATCATTTCAGTTGTGCCCAACTTTTCATGACCACGTTGGGATTTTCTTGGCAAAGATGCTGGAATAGTTTACCATTTCCTTCCCCAGCCCACTTCATAGATGAGGAAACTGAGGCAAAGATTTAAGTGACTTGCCCAGGGTCACACAGCTAGGAAGTATCTGACGCCAGATTTGAGCTCAGAAAAATGAGTCTTTCTGACTCCAGGCCAGTCACTCTGTCCACTCTATTATCTAGTGGCCCAAAAAAAGGATGAGTCTCACTTTTTTCTCTTTTCTATTCCCATAAAGGTAAAACCTAGGTGTAAAATCATTAAAGGCATCAATGAAATTTTTAAAAATAGATATAAATAAATTAAGGGTTTAGACTAAATTATCATTAAGGTAGTTTATAGCTCTAATTTCTATGGCTCTTCTAGATTTCTAAGACCCCAAGATCTTTACTAATTTGATTGGAGGTGGGATAAAATATTATCCATGTCAAATCAGTGGTAAATGGAGGATAGTTTTTCAGATAAATTTCTATTTTGAATATCAACTCCTATGACTTTTGGATTGGCCAACGTCCTGATGATATTTTATCACATTAATCATAACCTCCTGAACCAATCTGTTAACATCCTTATTTTCCCCCTCTGAAGTAGAGAAGAGAGGAGCCAGGTTGGCTTTGGGGTTTACTGAGACGGTGCAACTGGGAATTTTTTTAAAAATTTATTTAGTATTTTATTTTTTCCCCAGTTACATGTAAAAACAATTTTAACATGTATTTTTAAAACTCTGAAATATTAAATTTTAAAAGTTCCAAATTCTCTCACTTCCTTTCTTCCCACTCCCCCCCATCGAGAAAGCAAGCAATTCAATATAGGTTATACATGTGTTGTCATGCAAAAAAATTCCATAATAGTCATGTTGTGAAAGAAAACACAGACAATAAAAAAACTAAAGAAAAATAAAGTAACAAAAAAGTATACTTCAATTCATATTCAAACACTTTCTCTGGGGATAGTTATTACTTTTAATCATAAGTGCTTCAGAGTTGTATTGGATCATTGTATTTCTGAGAATAGCTTAGTCTTAATCTTACAATATTGCTGTAATTTTGTACACAGTACATTTCACTTTATATCAGCTCATGTAAGTCTTCGCAGGTTTCTCTGAGAGTATCCTCATCCTTTCTTACAGCACAATAGTATTCCATACCACAATTTGTTCAGACATTCCTCAATTGATGGGCATCCTTTCAATTTCTAATTCTTTGCCACTAAAAAAGAGCTATGATAGATATTTTTACCCATATTTCTGTCCTTTTTTGTTTGTTAATCTCTTTTGGGATATAAACCTAGTGGTGGTATTGCTAGATCAATGAGTATGCATGGCTCTATAGCTCTCTGAGCTTAGTTCCAAACTGCTCTGCAGAATGGTGGAATCAGTTTACAACTCCACCAAGAGTGCATTTTTCTCACATTTGTCATTCTCCTTTTTTGTCATATTGGCCAATATAATAGATATGAGGTGGTACCTCAGAATTGTTTTAATTAGCATTTCTTCAATGAATAGTGAGTTAGAACATTTCTTCATATACCTATAGATAGCTTTAATGACATGATCTGAAAACTGTTTATATCTTTTGATCATTTATCAATTGGGGAATGGGCTTTATTTTTATAAATTTGATGCAGTTCTCTATATGTTTAAGAAATGAGGCCATTACTCATTTCTGAAATATATAGAGAACAGAGTCAAATTTACAAGATTACAAGTCATTCCCCAATTGCTAAAAGGTCAAAGGATATGAACAGACAGTTTTCAGAGGAAGAAATTAAAGCTATCTATAGTCATATGGAAAAATACTCTGAATCACTATTAATTAGAGAGATGCAAATCAAAACAACTCTGAGGTACTACATCACACCTATCAGATTGGCTAACATAGCAAAACAGGAAAATGACAAACACTGGAGAAGATGTGAGAAAGTTGGAACATCAACTCATTATTGATGGAGCTGTGAGCTGATCCAACCATTCTGGACAGCAATTTGGAACTATGCCCAAAGGGCTATAAAAATGTGAATATCCTTTGACCCAGCAATACCACTTCTAGGGCAATATCCCAAAGAGATCATAAAAATGGGAAAAGGTCCCACATGTACAAAAATATTTATAACAACTCTTTTTGTGCTGGCCAAGAACTGGAAATAGAGGGGATGTCCATCAATTGAGGAATGGCTAAACTAGTTGTGGAATATGAATGTAAGGCAATACTATTGTGCTGTAAGAAATGATGAACAAGCAGACTTCAGAGAAACCTGGAAAGACATACATAAACTGATGCAGAGTGAGGGAAGCAGAATCAGAACAGCATTGTACACAGTAACAGCCACAGTGTGCGAGGACTGATTTTGATAGACTTAGACCTTCTCAGCAATGCAAAGACCTAAAACAATTCCAAAGGACACATGATAGAAAATGCCAGACACATCCAGAGAAAGAACTATGGAGTCAGAATGCAGAACAAAGCGGACTGTTTTCTTTTCTGTTTTGTTTTATTTTGGGTTTTTTTTTTCTTTCTCAAGGTTTCCCATTTGTTGTAATTCTTCTATGCAACATGACTAATGTGAAAATGTGTTTAATAGGAATGTATATGTACAGCCCATATCAAATTGAAAGCTGTCTTGGGGAGAGGGGGAGAAAATTTAAACTTTATGAAAGTGAATGTTGAAAACTAAAAATTAAAAAAAAAAGGAAAGAGGCCTTTATTAGAGAAACTTGCTTCAAAATTTTTCACAGTTTTGAAAGTGTTAGAAAATTTTCACAGTTACTATTGCTAACTGTGTTTTCCTCCATCTTATTCTCCTCCCTCCCCATTTATTCTATTCTCTCCCTCCTTTTACCCTGTCTCTCCTCAAAAATGTTTTGCTTCTGACTATCCCCTCCCCCAATCTGCCCTCCTTTCTATCACATACTCCCCCTTCTCTTATCCCCTTCCTCTCCTACTTTCCTGTAGAGAGACAGATTTCTATACCCAAATGAGTGTGTACATTATTCCCTCTTTGAGACAATTCTGATGAGAGTAAGGTTCACTTACTCTCCTCCGCTTCAACTTCTTCCTCTTCCCCTCCACTGTAAAAGCTTTTTCTTGCCTCTTTTATGTGAGATAATTTACCCCATTCTACCTCTCCCTTTTCCTTTCTTCTAGTACATTTCTCTCTCACCCTTTAATTTTATTTTTTTTAGAAATCATCCCTTAATATTCAATTCACTCTTGTGCCCTCTGTCTATATATAATCCTTCTAACTGGCCTAACAATGAGAAAGTTCTTAGTAGTTACAAATATCACCTTCCTATGTAGGAATGTAAACAGTTTAACCATATTAAATCCCCTTATGATTTCCCCTTCCTGTATACCTTTTTATGCTTCTCTTGAGTCTTGTATTTGAAAGTCAAATTTTCTATTCAGCTCTGGTCTTTTCATCAAGAATGTTTGAAAGTCCTCTATTTCATTGAATATCCATTTTTTTCCTTGAAGGATTATACTCAGTTATTCTCTTTTGCCCTCTAGAATGTCATATCCCAAGCCCTCTGATCCTTTAATGTAGAAGCTGTTAAATCTTGTGTTATCCTGACTATGACTCTATCATATTTGAATTATTTCATTCTGGCTGCTTGCAATATTTTCTCCTCGACCTGGGAGCTCTGGAATTTGGCTATAACTTTCCTGGGAGTTTCCATTGGGGGATCTCTTTCCAGAGGTGATTGATGGATTCTTTCAATTTCTATTTTACCCACTAGTTCTATAATATCAGGGAAATTTTCCTTGATAATTTCTTGAAAGATGATGTCTAGGTTTTTGGGTTATTTTTTTTATCATGGCTTTCAGGTAGTCCAATAATTTTTAAATTATCTCTCCTAGATCTATTTTCCAGGTTGTTTTTTTCCCCCAAAAAGATATTTCACATTGTCTTCTATTTTTCATTCTTTTGGTTTTCTTTTATTGTTTCTTGATTTCTTATGAAGTCGTTAGCATCCATTTGCTCCATTCTAATTTTTAAGGAATTATTTTCTTCAGTGAGCTTTTGGACCTCCTTTTTCATTTGGCCAATTCTGCTTTGTTAGCCTTTCTTCTCATTGACTTTTTGGACCTCTTTTACCATTTGGCCTGGTCTGCTTTTTAAGGTGTTGTTTTCCTCAGTATTTTTTTGTGCCTCCTTTACCAAGCTGTTGACCTGTTTTTCATGATTTTCTTACATCCTTCTCATTTCTTTTCCCAATTTTTCCTCTACCTTTCTTACTTGATTTTGAGAATCCTTTTTGAGCTCTTCCATGGTCTCAGACCAATTCATATTTTTCTCAGAGGCTTTGGATGTAGGAGCTTTCATTGTATTGTCTTCTTCTGAGAGTGTGTTTTGATCTTCCTTGTCACCACAATAATTTTCTATGGTCATATTTTTTTCTGTTGTTTGCTCATGCTCCCAGCCTATTACTTGATTTTTAACTCTTTTTTAAAGTAAGGCTTTCCTTCCAGGGTGGAGGGCTCACTGTCCCAAGCTTCATGAGTTTTGTGCAGCTGTTTTCAGAGATACTTCTAGGGACCTGCAAGTTTTCACTTCTTCTGAGGTGATATGATCAAAGGAGAGGTGTTTACAATCCTCCTAGCCTGTGCTCTGGTCTGTGAGTGACCACTAGCACTTGTTTCTGCCCTGAAATGGTGAGAAAGGTCCCTGCTCCACTGCAGCTGCAAGTTCTGTTGTGCTGGGGGGCAGCTAGGTGGCGCAGTGAATAGAGCACCAGCCCTGGAGTCAGGAGGACCTGAGTTCAAATCTGGCATCAGACACTTAACACTTACTAGCCATGTGACCTTGAGCAAATCACTTAATCCCATTGCCCTGCTTTCTACCCTCCAAAAAGAAAAAAAGAAAAAAAGAACTCATTATTTGACAAAAACTGTTGGGGAAACTGGAAAATAGCATGGCAGATACTGGGCATAGACCAATATCTTATACCAGACACCAAAATCAAGTCTAAATGGGTGCATGATTTAGGTATAAAGGCTGAAATTGTAAGCAATCTGGGAGAGCAAGGAATAGTTTACCTCTCAGATTTATGGAGAAGGGAAGATCTTATGACCAAACAAGAGTTAGGGAACATTCTGGAATACAAAATGGATAATTTTGATTATATTAAATTGAAAAGGTTTTGTACAAAAAAGTCCATGCAATCAAGATTAGGAGGGAAGTGGAAAATTGGGAAAGAATTTTTACAACCAGTGTCTCTGATAAAGACCTCATTTCTAAAATATACAGAGAATTGAGTCAAATCTATGAGAATACAAATCATTACCCAATTGATAAATGGTCAAAGGATATGAACAGACAATTTTCGGAGGAAGAAATTAAAGATATCTATAAGCATATGAAAAATGCTCTAAATCACTATTGATTTGAGAAATGCAAATCAAAACAACTCTGAGGTATCACATCTCACTTGTCAGATTGGCTAAGATGACAAAACAGGAAAATGATAAATGCTGGAGAGGATGTGGAAAAATGGGAACACATGCATTGTTGGTGGAGTTGTGAACTGATCCAACCATTCTGAACAGCAATCTGGAACTATGCCCAAAAGGCTATTAAAAAGTGCATACCCTTTGACCCAGAAATAAGTGCTGCATCCCAAAGAAATCATAGAAGTGGGAAAAGGACCCGTATGTACAAAAATATTTGTAGTAGCTCTATTTATGGTGGCAAAGAATTGGAAATCAAGAGGATGCCCATCAATTGGGGAATGGCTAAGCAAGTTGTGGTATATGAATGTAATGGAATACTATTGTGCTATAAGAAATGAGAAGCAGAGGGACTTTATAATAATCTGGAGTGACTTATATAAAGTAATACTGAGTGAGGAGAGCAGAACCAGGAGAACTTTGTACACAATTACAGACACATCGTATGTGCGATGACTAACTTTGATAGACTGGGCTCCTCTCAGCAATACAAGGTTAGAAGACAACTCCAAAAGACTCATGATGGAAAGGGATATCCACATCCAGAGAAAGAACTACAGAGTCTGAATGCAGATTGAAGCAAACTTGCTCTCTCTCTTTTGTGTTTTGTTTTGCTTTGTCCCTTCTTTCTCATTGTTCACTCCACTGGTTATAATCCTTCTTTACAACTTGACTAACGTTCAATGTGAAGGTATTTGTACAACCTATATTTGATTTCAGGCCATCATGGTGGGGAAAGGGGGAGGAGAGGAAGGGGGAGAAAATTTGAAACTCAAGGGATTGTGGAACTGAATGTTGTAAACTAAAAGTAAATAAATAAATTTAAATTTTGAAAAAAGAATCCCTGTCCTAGAGGAACTTTGTCTTAAACCTTGACCTGTTGACAATTTTTTTTCAATGATATGGCAAAAAAGATAGAAGATTATGAAGTTTGCATATGACACACACTTGGGAATAAATACAGTGAAGCAAAAAAAAAACAGATGTAAAATGACATTGGGAGACCGGCATGCTAGATCAAAACCAACAAGATGAAATCTAATAGGGATAAATGTGAAGTACTTTATTCTGGCTCAGGAAATCAATTGCACAAGTACAGAGTAATAATAACTGGCAGTCATAGAATGCTTTAAGATGAGCAAAGTTTTTCACATGCATTATTTCATTTGACCCTAATCACAAACCCACAAGGAATGTATAACAGGGTACTGCTATCCCCATTTTACAGAAGAGTAAACTGAGGCTCCAAGTGGTCATATAATTTGCCCACAGTCATTCAGCCTATAAATGTGAGAGGTGGGGTTTAAATCCATCTATTCTAAGTCTCATTTGATCCTTAGAAAAAACTTATTGGGTAAATATTACGGGTAAATATCTATGATGCCATGGAATCCTAATTTGGCAAAAGTTCTTGTGGGAAAAAAAAAATCAGGAAAGCTTTATTCACCAGAAGGGAAGGCAACATTAGCCAGCAGTATGACCTGACTCCTGAAAAGGGTAACCCAAACAGCCTACAGTAGCAAACATTTGGCATCCAGATGATGTGAAGTAATGGGCCCCTCTGTGCCCTGAGGCTCAAAATGCATCTGGACCCTCCTGTTCGGGTCTGGGCACCACATTTTGAAAGAGATATTAATGAATTGTAATGTGTCCATAGAATGGGGACTAAGATCTTGAGAGGACTGGAAATAATATCCTATAATAAAATAGTAGTAGCAGTAATAGTAGCAGTAATCACATTTATATAGCACTTGGAAGTCCACGAAGTGAATATTATCTCACTTTATACCCACACCCTGTGAGATGCTATTTCTTTGCTTGTTTTTGAGATGAAGAAACTGTGACAGACAAAGACTAGGTGACTTGTCCAGTTTACATAGCTAGTATCTGAAGGGTGGATTTGCGTTCTGGTGTTCCTGACTCCAGCTCCAGTGATCTATCCAGAGGGAACTAAAGATGCTGAGCCTGAAAAAGAAAACCAAAGGGGTTACACAGCAGTTTCCGGATAGTTGAATGATGGTCTGATAAGAGGGAAATGTTTGTTTTTTCAAGAGAATGGATTCAAGGAAGAGGGCAATAATCATAATATCCATCATTTACATAATGCCTTGAGTTTTGCACAGTGAATAGAACATTGGCCCTGGAGTCAGGAACACCTGAGTTCAAACCTGGCCTCAGACACATACTAGCTGTGTGACTCTGGGCAAGTCCCTTAACCCTATTTGCCTCAGTTTCTTCATCTGTCAAAAGAGCTGGAAAAGAAAATTACAAACCACCCTCTTATTTTTGCCAACAAAGCCTCAAATGGAGTCATGCAGAGTCAGACACAACTAATCAACTGAACAACTTAAGGTTTGCAAAGTGCCTTACAAATACCATCTCACCTGATCCTTAGAAAAACCTTGTAAGGTAAATATTATTATAATCCTCAATTTATAGATGAGGAAATCAAAGCTAAAAATTTCAGCAACTTGCTCAGGGCCTCACAGTCAGTAAGTTTCTGGAGTGAAATTTAAACAAAGGTCTTAAGTTCCCAAGTGAAGCACCCCATCCCTGTGATGTTACGAAGTGGTCAATTTGAGATCAACATAAGAACTTTATAATAAATTTCCCAATTAGAGAATTCGCTTCTATATATGGTAATGAGTTTCCCTGCTGTTAGAGATGTTCAAGCAAAAGACGGTGTGACCTTCTGCCAGGGATTCTGTAGAAAAGATTTCTGAACTTAGTGGAAGGATGCACTAGGCAAACTTTAAGGTCAATTCCAACATTAAGATTCTTCTATCTACCCACTTCAATGCAATGAGTTCCTTAAAGTATCTGCTAGATGCTTCCTTCTTTACCCGATTCAACTCATCTCTTTTGAGGTATTCCCCAAATGCAAATTTAAATATATTGGGATTTGGTGAACAAATCCTCCACTGTAGCTTTCATAATTTTATAGACAAGCATAGGTCTTTTTCAGCTTTTGTTTTCCTAGCAGAGGAGTGCTAACCACGTCCTTTTAGAAGCCCCTCTTATGAGGTTTCCTTCTCTCCATCATTTCGGTTGCTCTTCTCTGGACCTGTTCCAGCTCCATCATGTCATTTTTGAGAGGCAGCTTTAGAAATGCAAACAGAGCCCTGGGCATGTAGATGCCATGCTGAGATGCTGTTTTATCAGTGGTTTTCACATAACTCCCCTTTATATTTTTGGTCATGCTGCAACATAGATCATAAAATCAAGCAATTTAAGAGCCAGCAAAGGACCTTAGAAATAATTTAATCAGCCAGGACTGGGGAACCTGCAGCCTCAAGGCCACAATGTGACCCTGTAGATGCTCAAGTACAGCCCTTTGACTGGATTCAAACTTCACAGAACAAATCCTTTTAATATAATAATAAATTAATAAGTTTAATTTAATATATTTATTATAATAATAAATTGATAAATTTAATTTAATAAATTAATAAAAGGATTTGTTCTGTGGAGTTTGGATTCAGTTAAAGGACCATACTTCAAGACCTAGAGGGTCATATGTGGCCGTAAGCCTGAAGGTTCCCCACCCCTAAAACTCCTCATTTCATAAAAGAGGAAACTGAGGTACAGAGAAGGGAAGTAAGTTACTTAATATCACAGAAATGGTAATTGACAGAACCAGTATTAGAATCTAGGTTTCCTGATGTTCAAATTAGCAAGTCTTCCAATATTTCCCTTCTTCCATTATTTTTTCACCAAAATCTACCCCTTTGCTAAACTGATGTTTTGTACTTGATGGCACTGTCATCTTCTCAGGTACCTAAATTCCCAGTCTTAGAATTATCCCTGATTTGTCCCCCTTCCTTTGCCCTTCCCCAAATCCACCGAGTTGCTAAATCTCATCAATCCAACCACTTATACCTGTCCATTTCTCTCTAGTGAAGACTCACATTGCCTCTCACCTGAACTATTGTAATAGCCTGCTAAATAATTTCCCAGCATCATCCTTTCCCTCTGTAATTCATCTTCACACAGTTTACCAAATTGATAGCACACATCTGATTGTCATACTCTTCCCCCACCCCATTCAAAATGGTTGATGTGTCCGATTACATCTAGGATGTGGTGTGTAACAATGATAATATCAGTGGTAATAGTGATAATACTTAGCCTGTATTTGTCTCTTTGCAACCTCCACTCATTACTTCTATTTCTTTCCACTGGAACCTACTAACACAAATTTAATTTCTCTTCCATTTGACAGTCTTTCAAACATTTTAAGACAGACATAATATCCTCTCAACTCTTTTCTTCTCCAGGATAACCAGCCAGTTTTTTCCCCCACCCAATCCTTAAATGCCATAAACTCAAAACAAGGGCTCTAGCCATGTAAGTATCCTGGCTGCCTCCTCTGGACGGATACTACCCATTAATCAATATCCTTTCTATAAATTGTGTCCCCTTTCTTTCTGACTGTTGGGATTTTATATTCTCTAACTACAAGGATCTCATAACCGCTGACACAGGCATAACTGAGAAAATAGGAAAGGGCTCAGAAAGTCTTGCCCTAGACAGAGCTGTGCCTGACCCTGGGCCACAAATCATCACTGCCTAGCCCTTCGGTGGATTCTTTGTCCAATACCTCTGTCTACTTATAGCACAGTCCAAAGTGTAAGACTTTCTCCTGGGGACCCAGAAATAAAATGAAAGCCACCTAAGTGTCCATACTCCCCAGGACTACACTGCTTTGCCCCCAACAAGATCCTACCTGACTCTCTTCTTTCCGTTTTTCTATCACAGCATAATAGCCAACCTTGGACTCTCTCTCCCTTTTATCTAATACTGCCTACAGGCAGCCTCGGGATGGGAAAAAGGCTAGGGCCCTTCTTAGGATTATTGGCAACAGCTCCTGCCTTCCTGTCTCATGCATCAACTGCCTTGCCTTTCTGTTTTGAGTAACATTAGTCTTCGTCCTGGTGTCAGATAGCATTGGAGAACAAGAAGAGATGGGGAGGGGAAAGGAGCTCACAGGAAGTGCCAAAGAGAAAATTCCATAACAAGCATTCTGAAGAGAGGAAGAAGAGAGCAAGAAGGGAAATCAGCTCTTTTTTAAGTCTACTGAAGTGTGCAGATCTTTTTGACTCAGTCATCAATCAAGGATTTCTTTGTCATCCCAAAGCCCAAGTCCTCTGGAGCTGAGCCACTGTGTCTCTGGATGGGGTCAGGGGAGCTGACAAGCACTTTAATGAGGTGTACTCTAGCCAGAGCAGATGGGCAGAGTGACTTACCACCATCACCACCACCCTTACACAGGAAGCTAGTGGGATGGTGTGGGGTAAAGTGAGTGTCACCTGAGTGTAGAATACTGGCAGGTGGAATATCACCCACCCACTGGGAGCTTTGAAAATCAAAACACTTGAGAACTGAGCCCAAGTTGCCTTGGGTTTTTTAGATATTTATTTTGTTGTGTTTTTTTTTTCCTTTTTCCAAACCAAATTAAGGAGACCTAGTGTAGAAAAGACTAAAGGTCACTAAAGTGACCTACAAGAGATGGAGTCTGTATCTTGGGAATTTTGTTAACAACTTTTAAAAGTTAATCTCATGATTTTCTTCTTTTTGTATTTTTTTTCTTCAAGTTTAGAAGATTTAATAAAGCGTTATATTCAACGGTTCAACAAATATTAAGCACCCACTATATGCAAGACCTTATACTAAGCACTGAAGATACAAAGACAAAAATGAGATAAATCCTGCCCTCAAGTAACTTGCATTGTGCTGTATTTTTACTAAGACAAGTTTTTAGAAATCGTTAATAGCAATCTGGATGAATCTGAACAAAGAATTCATGTTATTCCTCTACCCAATAAAATCTAATAATTGATCAACTAGCATTTATTAATGTCTACTATGTGCCAGGTACTGTGCTAAGGCACTAGGGATACAAAGACCAAAAACAAAACCAAAACAAAACAAAACAGAAAAACACAATCTTTGCCCTCAAAAAGCTCACAGTCTAGGAAAAGTCTAATATCTCCCTATTCCCTACACAATCAAATATAAATTCCTCTTATTTGGCTTTTAAAGCCCTTCACAATCTGGTCTTAATATCACTGCTTGTCTTACATTTGATCATGCAGTTAAACTGACCTGCTTGCTGCCCCACACATGCATGATATTCCATTCCCCACATTTGTACCTTTCTATCAGTTGTCTCCCATGCTTGGAATGTACTCCCTCATCACCTCTTCCTCTTAAAATACCTTGTTTCCTTCAAAACTTTGCCTGAGGACCGCCTTCCACAGGAAGTCTTTCCAGATCTGTCCCCTAGCTCCATCCCAGCTGTCTGTGGCCTCCCTCCCAATTTTTATCTAATTCATATTTTTTAAGCATATTCATTTATGTGCATGCAATCTCCCCTATAAAGGCAAGGAATTGTTTCATATCTGTTTTCATATGCTCAGAACCTGGCACATAAATGTTTGTTGATTGGTTGATTGACCAGGATAAGATTGAAATTAGGGATTATACTGCTATGGTGTACTGCTGTCATCTGAGATAACTGTATCTCAGCTTCCAGGGAAGTCCCGTAACCCCTGAAGGGTCAAAACAGCAAAAAGCAAAGTCAGAAGACAATGGCTTTGTGATTTGTACTAAGGAAATATTAGTGAGTCTCTCTGGATTCTTTTTGATGAATACATGTCCCTATTGTAAGACATTTGCCAGAGACATAGAAGGCCTGCAGCAGATGACTGGCTCTCCTTTACTGCACAGAACTAACTCAGAACCCTCTCACTTCCATATTTCTGACTATCTCAACTTTGAAATGGTGAAGACTTTTGTATGGATCTATGAAACCAAAAATCAGAGTATGAAAGGGTTGTTCCCACTGAACCCTCCCTCAGTTTCCTCCTGTGGAAGATGAACAGGTTGGACTGGGTGGGTTTGAAGTTAGAGAGCTTGAGTCTAAAAGCCCCGTTGGCTGCTTCCTACACATTTGATATCAGGTGAGCTACTTTACCCCTCTGCTTCTGTTTCTTCATCTGTAAAATGAAAGATTTGGGCTAAAAGAAATATATGTGTAATGGGGAGGCTGGGTGGAAGAGCAGAGAGAGTGCCAGGCCTGGAGTCAGGAAGACATCTCCCTGAGTTCAAATCTGGTCTCACACATTTACTAGTTTTGTGTCCCTGGAAAAGTCACTTAACCCTGTTTGCTTCAGTTTTCCCATTTGTAAAATGAGCTGGAGAAGAAAATGGCAAACCATTCCAGTATCTCTGTTAATAAAACCCCAAACAGGGTCATGAAGAGTTAGACACAACTGAAAATGACTGAACAACAACAAAAATGTGTAAACCACTCCTCTCTGCCCTATCCTGCTCTGAATTGAACGTAATAAAAGGTGGGGGTATGAATGCTGAGGTTTGGGGGAAAATCAGGGCAAAAGTTGCATAGTTTCATAAGATTTAGAATTTGAAGGTACATTGAATATATAGTTGTTCTTCTCATTTTACAGATAGGGAAACTGAGGCCCAGAGAGGGAATTAACTTGCCCAAAGTTATACAGTTAGTATATAGGAAAACTTGGTTTTGAACCCAGGCCCTCAGACTCAAAAGTCAAGTCCTCTGGAGCAAATCCCTAAATAGAAGGTGTAGCTCCAGAGAGAAGCAAACCTAGGAAAGCCAACAATACTGAAGCACAAATAAAATGGAAGCAATCCAAGGAACCACCAATGCCAAATCAGATCATTTGGCTGACTCAGTGTCCAATGGGAAATCATGGAGATAGCACTAAAGTCAGAGGATTTAAGTTAAAATATTAAGATCATAGGATTTCTAGATTTAGAGCTGGAAGGGACATCAGAAGTCATCTAGTCTTATCTCATTTTTCAGATGAGAAAAATAAAACCCAGAAATACCTTCCCCCAGGTCACACACAAGGTCATACCACTTATGTGCAGTAAATGCCAGGGCTGGGATGAAGTCTGATCTTCTCACTCTCACTCACTCTTTCTCCTATGCTATTCTTCTTTGGTATTTGAGGCAAGTCCTTTAAGATCATTGGGCCTCATTCAGCCCAATCCGTAAAATGAGGGGAGTTGGACTAGATCACCTTGAAGATTCTTTCCTTTTCTTCCTGGCTTACCAACTTACTCTCCAGCCTCTTCCACCTCCTTCCAACAGACTTTTCACCCTGAGGATGTCTCCAACACTGCAGTCCTCAGTCGACTGATGAGTCCCTGCCTAGGACAGGGACTTTATTTCATAAAGAGCCCAAGTCATCAAAGCTCATTTTTGCCCCCTGCTTTCCTCCTGACTCTCCACATTTTTTCCACCTTGTCCCCATATGGATACCTCCCCTAATCCTCCCACCCCTATTCTTCAGCTCCCTTTTATATGTTTTCTTCCCCCCATTGGCATATAAACTACTTGAGAACAGAGACTGTTTCTTTTTGCTTGTGTTTGTATTCCCAATTTTTATCATGGTACCTGACACAGAGCAAGTACTAAATAAATGTTCTATGTCTCTCTCTATCTGTCTCTATCTCTGTCTGTCTGTCTGTCTGTCTCTCTCTCTCTCTCTCACACACACACACACACACACACACACACACACACACACACACTCCTGGTTACTCTTAGGCTCGTGTCTATTGAACAGTTTTATAAATATGGTCCACATAAACATAGCTATGAAATGGTTTGTTGCTTATGTGTTGTTAGAAAGCACAAACCTCTAACAAATCTCTCTCTCTCTTACTTTCTCTCTCTCTGTCTCTCTGTCTCTCTCTCTCTGTCTCTCTCCCTCCCTCTCTCTGTCTCTGTCTCTGTCTCTCTCTGTCTCTCTCTGTCTCTCTCTCTCTCTCTCTCTCTCTCTCTCTCCCTCTCTTGCTGCTCCCATTATACCCAAATGACGAAAACAAAGGGATACCAGATAACATAAGGACGGGATTAACTAGAGGTATTTATGAGCAATAATATAATAATATTAAATCTGGCAAATGTATTTTTTTAACATTTTTTAAAAACCCACAGTCAGAAGTAAAGCAGGAGGCATAGTTGGAACTGCCCCCATTTCTCCCCACTGATTTGTCTCAGGGTTCTTGCCCTGGAGCAAGCACTCACAATAAACTCAGTCTCTCACCTGTCTGTTAACGTATTTGGAAGTCATCTCTCGTGGTCTTGAAGGAGGAAACTCCAGATGTGGGAGACATCAGCTGCTGCCAATGTCATGTTGCTGCCCTTGCAGCACCTCTTCATTCTCTCTTCTAAGTTTTTCCAAAACCCATAGGCTGGATGTGGAAAAACCTCTGCCCTTACATCTGAGGACTAATCTTCCATTAGTTTCCTCCCTTCCTAAACTGGGAAGAACTACAAATCTCAGGGGTTTTGTGAGCAGCCAACCCCCCTTTGCCAGAGCTTATTACATATGTATCTATCTAGTTTTTTCCAGCTCTACATGATCCTCTGGCCTATTTGTGCCACCACATTCCTTCCCCACCTTCTTTCCTGTTTTTGGCTTATGAAGACAAGTGAAGTGACTAAGGGTGGACCTAAGTTCCCATCATGAGTCTGACATTGCCTTCATGATGGCCAAACTACTATATCTCACCAAGCCTCAGTTTCCTTCCACATTAAACAGGGTTAATAACATCTGTAAGTACCTTCATCACCGGGTTGTGAGGTTGAAATGAGATGATTTAAGGGAAACACTTTGCAAACCTTGGAGTGCTGTATAAATGTCATCATCTCTTATTATTCATCTGTTGCAGCTGTCCTGTGAGCCAGCC
>CM053583.1:340385428-340425495 GCA_028627135.1 Pseudochirops cupreus
CCCCCCCCCATGGTGGCGTGCAATCATGTACAGGATCTGCAAATACTTTCACATTGTAAAATAGTCTGGTTGTATAGAAGGGTTGGAACCAATGAGTGAACACTGGGAAAAAAGAAAGAAAACCAAACATGAAAAAGAACCGTAGCATGTATTGCTTCAGTCTCCATTTAAACTCTGGTCTTTCTAGATCTTTCTCTGAATGTAGATAGAAGATATTATCTTTTAAATCAGGTGACCAGGAAGCATGACAGTCAAAAAGGCCACATGATATTGGATTGGTTTAGGAGAATAAGGGAAGCAGGTCCCCTGGACTGTTACTGTTGTTCAGTTATTTCAGTCATGTCTAATTCTTCATGGCTCCATTTCGAGTTTTCTTGGCAGAGATACTATAATGGTTTGTCATTTCCTTCTCCAGCTCATTTTATAGATAAGGAAACTGAGGCAAACAGGGTTAAGTGACTTGCCCAGGGTCACACAGCTAATAAGTGTCTGAGGCCAGATTTTGACTCAGGCCTTCCTGGCTCCAGGCTTGGTGCTCTATCCACTGCACCATTTAATTGCATCTGGGAATTGGGGTCAGATTTGCATGCCACAGTTTGGGAAACATGTTGATAAGGTGGATAGCATCCAGAGTAAGGCATGGGGAAAAGTCTTGAGGTCACACTGGTACTAAATGTCAGAGCAAAGATTTAAACCTGTTTCCTAACTCCTCATCCAGTGTAACCTTGGGAAAGTCATTTTCTCTCTCCATGCTTCCATTTCCTCATTGGAAAATGGAGAAAACAGCATTTGGACTACCTACCACACAAGGTTGTTATGTGAGGAAAGAGCTTGTAAAACATGCTGTGCAGCACTGAAAATCACACAATGGTTAATCTCTGGTCCTAGCACCTTCATAGGACTGAGAGTTAGAAATAACCTTAAGGAACATTTAGTCCAGCCCTTTCCTTTAACAGAACAGGAAACCAAGGTCTTGAGAGAAGGAATTTAGCCCAAGTCACAAAGGTAAGAGCATCCCAAACTCACATTTCTGAAGCACTTAAAGACGAGCAAAACACTTTCCTCACCACAACTGCCAATTTCTAGGGTCCTTTCACCATCTGAGCAATCAAAACAATAAAATTATTAAGCTCCTACTATATATTCCAGGTATCACTGGGCATACAAAAATAAAAACAATCCCAATTCTCCAAAAGCTCACATTCTACCCAGTTACGTTCTCTCCTTAAATTACCCACAACTCTAGGTAGTACAAATAAATGAGAGAGGAAACAGGCACAGGCATTTTAAGTGCCCAAGGTCACACAGCTATTATTCAGCTTGAACTCACATCTTCTTGTTCCAACCTCAGGATTCTTTCTTACCACCCTATGTTTAACTATGGGTAGAATGTAAGCTTTTTGAGACTAAGGATTGTTTTATTTTTATCTTTATATTCTCAGTGCTAACCATGATGCCTGGAATATATAGTAGGAGCTTAATAATCTTGTTGATTTGGTTGCTTGGATGGTGGAAAGGAACCTAGAAAATGGTAGCCACTGGATCACTGAAAATTGGTCCCAGACTAGGTTATTTAAGAGTGTAGTTTCAAGGTCCCTCATCTGCTTCCCATCAAGAAATGATTCCCAGAAAAGAAGACAGTATAATATTTTGTTCTGCTTATCAGAATCAAGGATAATATAACATTTTTATTAATAATAACATTTTTCCAAAGTGTGTTGACATGTTGATTAGCTTCAATGGGCCCTAAATGCTTCTCTGACCTTGGAAAGAGCCCATCTAGTCATTCTATTTGCACAAGGACTTGGATCTTTACATCTCTCTCTCTCTTGTCCTGGTCACAAGCTGTTCATCAAAACAAAGATCTTCAAAGGAGGCAATCACCTTGGGGAGACACTAAAATCCATTCATACCAATGTTCATACAATCTAATCATGATGCTCTGGAGAGAACATGGGGTTGGACTTAGAGTACCTGGCTTTAAACCTGAACTCTGCCTGTTTACTACCAGTGTGACCTTGGGCAACCCTCTCTTGGACTCATTTTTATCATCAGTAACATGAAAGATGCTATAACCCCTAAGTCCCTATGAGCAAGGCACTATGCTAGCCACTGGGAGTACCAAGATAAGGGTGAAACACTCCTCAACAAATTTATATTTTACATGTGGGTGAGGAAAGAGCTACAGCACTAAATACAAAGCAATTTAAGGAGGTATAGGACACCAGTAATAGGGGGGTTGGGAAAGGAATTGCAAAGGTTGGTTATCACCTGAGCTGGAATTGGAAGGAAGCTAAGGAGTCTAAAAGACGGAGGTTAGGAGGAAGGAATTTCCAGTATAGGGAATATGTTGTGAAGAGATACAGTCAGGAAATAGAACACCAAACTTAGGGAACAGTTTAGTAGGACTAAGTAGTTTCATATAGTTCAAGTAAAGTAATATAAAATCAGTCTGAAAAGTTAGGTTGAATTCCCCAAACCAATCAACATGTCAACACACCTTGGAAAAAAACACTATTGTCATATTACCTCTGACCTTGCTAGAAGGAAATTAGTAGGTCAGTATTTGTAGGTCAGGAATTTGTAGGTCAGAAGATGGATCAGCAAGTGGAAAGATTGGAAACAGGGAGATAAAAAGTTATTACAAACTATTTGTCATATGAGATGACTCTCTGGGAGGGTAAGAGGGAGAAATATTGGGGATAACCATGATGATATAAGATAGTGATGTCAAAATCAAGGAGAAATTAGAATCATTAAATTGTACATAATGATCCAGACAGGCTACATATTGATTTAGAAAATCACATGGGTTTATATATTTCTTTTTTTATTAAAATATCTACACAATAAAATCAGATAGGAACTACATTTTAATTGGGTTCAGGCCCCACTTGGGAATGTTGTAGTCTCCATGCAGCCTGAAGGTTGAGGGTTTGACGCCTCTGATGTAAAAATACAAAAGACATAAATATAAACTTTTTTTTAAAGTTATTACAATAGTTTAGGTGAGAGGTGATAAGGGCCTGAACTGGGATAGCGGTCCAGCAAATACAAAGGAAAGGAAGGAGATAAGAGATTTTGTGGACACAGAACTGACAAACTTGGAAACAGATTGGATTGGGAGAGGTGACAGAGTGAGAAAAGAGTCCAGGAGGGCTAATTTCAGGGTCAGCCCACGCAGCGGTAGGTCATGGACTTCAGAGTAAGGAACTGGGACGAGGAGCTCTGTGGTGAGGTTATTTTTTACTATTCAGTTACTATTTATAAATAGCACTTTCACTTTTATGAAAAGGCAGGCTCTGTCCTTTGGAAAGAAGCTCAGTGGGAGATTTACAAAAATCTGTGGACCAAAGTCAGAAAGGATGAGAAGGTACAGATAGGTTACAATCTTCACTAGAGTAAGAGAGTAGCCATGCCAAGAAGATCAAGCATCCATGGAAGTCTTGAAGCGGTGCTAATAATAACCCGTATTTAAATGGGGACTTGGGGCCCACAAAGCACTTTCCTCAAGATAGGAAGTGATGAATTTCAACCAAAACATCGATATAAGCAAAGCAGAACAGGTCAAACCTGGGGCAGGGTCCCAAAGTTCATAGTCAATGCAGAGCTAGGGAGTATGCCTTGAGGTCAAGGCCCCCATTGAGTCAGGGCTCAAATAGTCCCATTCAGAGACCAAGCAGACACATATATTTCAGGACAAAGTAAGGTCAGGAATCCAAGGCAACAAAAAAATCAGAAGCTAGGAGATTGGGAGAGGTAAAAGGCAGTGGAGAGCAGGGAGAGGGAGGGGATATGGAGAGCAAAGTAAGCCGGAGGTCAATTGTCAAGTAGAACCTTCAAGAAGGATCTGTACCATAGGCATAGCCCTCCCCCAGGCCCAGAGCTTTTACATAGCTCTTACTGAGACAGAAGCCAATCTCAGCATGGTTAACCTGGTCCCTAAAATGGAAAAGTCTTCAAACGCATCTGGTTGATGGGTCAAGTCTTTCAAAAAAATTCACTCAATCCTATAAGTCTCTCACTAACTATCATCTTATACCTCTCCTCCCTTTCTCAATCAAGTTCTGAAAAACATGTCTATACTCAGTGTCTGTGCTTCCTCTCTTCTCACTCTCTTCTAAATCACCTGCAATTTGACTTCTGGACTCATCAATCAACCGAAATGGCTTTCTCTAAAGTTACCAATGACCTCTTAGTTGCCATATCTCTTAAAATGCCTTTTCTCGATTTTGATTATCTTCACCTGACACCATTAACCACTGTTTCCTCCTGGAAACTTTGTTCTCTTGGTTTTCATGACATTGATTTCTCTTGGTTCTCCTCCTACCTGTTTGACTCTTCCTTCTCCAGTTGCTTTGCTAAATCATCATCCTTGCTGTCATGGACACAAACTGAGTATGCCCCAGTGCTCTGTTTTGGGTCATGTTCCCTTTGCTCACCTGATCTTGTCAGCTCTCAGAAATTTAATTAATGTCTCCATTGCTTCCAGATCTATTATCTAGCTTTTGAACTCTAGTCTGCCATCACCAACTGTTTGTTGGGCATTTCAGACTTGATGTCCCATAGGCATTTCAAATTCAACAAGTTTAAAGCAGAACTCATTATTCTTCCTTGAATCCCCATCCTTCTTCCAAACTTTCCTATTACTATGGAGGGAACTACTATCTTTCCAGTTATCCAGGTTCACAACTATAGTATGATCCTCACCTTCTTACTCTTCATCACTCCACGTATCTAATCAGTTACCAAATTTTGTCACGTCTATCTCCACACCATCTCTTGCATCCATCCCCATTTCTCCACTCACCATCTTAATTCAGGCTTTCATTCCCTTTGACTGCTTTATTGCAATTGCCACTGAATTGGTCTCACTACTAGGCTCTCCTCACTCCATTTCATCCTCCACATGGTTGCCTAACCAATCTTCATAAATCACAGATCAAATCAAGACATGTCCCCTTTCCCCACTCAATAAAACCCAATGGCTTCCTACTACCTCTGACATCAAATAAAAACTCTTTTGTTTGGCATTTTCAAGTTCTTCACAAACTAGCTCCATTGTATCTTTCTAGCCTTTTTATACATTACTACTCTCCACTCACTCTACAGTTGAGTCAAATTGGTCTTTCTACCATTTGTTCCTCACACACAGCCTTCCATCTTACTGGAAGGCTCTTCCTTCTCATCTTTGCCTCTTGGAATTCCTGGTTTGCTTTAATACTTAACTCAATCACCACCTTCTGCATAAGGCCTTACGCTACCTTCTAGTGCCTTCCCCTCCAACGGGAACTTATCTATCTTCTTTGTAAGTGAGATATATATATAAATATAGATATAGACAGATAGATATTGCATGTGTGTATGTGTGTATATGCACGTAGCTATACATACACATACATATATGTATGTATATGTGTATACATGTATAAATGGTCTCCCTCATTAAAATATTAGCTACTTAAAGAAAGATACTGGTAGACAGTCCAAGTCAGGGCCAGCTGTGATGGGGCTAATTATGGACTAGAATCAGATATCAGAATCCACAACCCAGGGAAGGAAGCCAAACTAATCCTGTGCTCTAACCAAAGGCCAGCTCAGTGATGCAACCATAGGCAAGGTCTATACTGAGTGGCATAACAACTAACATTTGTATAGAGCATTACTATTTACAATGTACTTTACAGACTTCATTACACTGGATCTTCAGAAAAACCTTGTGAGAGGTGGGTAGAACAGGTATCCACATTTTGCAGATGAGAAAACTGAAGCACAGAATACTAATGACATCTTAATGGTCACCCAGTAAGTGGTAGAGCTGGGATATAAATTCAGGTTTAAATCCCAACATCCATTGCAATTGCTGGGGCAGCTAGGTGGCATAGAGGATAGAGCACTGGGTATGAGGAAGAGCTGAGTCCAAATTTGGTCTCATACGCTTATTAGCTTTGTGACTCAGGACAAGTCACTTCACCCTGTTTGCCTCAGTTTCCTCATTTGTAAAAATCACCCAGAGAAAGACACAGTCTGTCTCACAGATGTTTCTCATCATCAAGGGGGTAGTTGTACTGGAATAAGGTTGCCATCACAGAAATTCAAAGAGACAGTTAGTTACTGCGCTGCAATAAGAGGCATGGCTGGAGCAATGTGTTGGAAAAAGGAAATCATTTTCTTTTGTTTCTCATCCTACCTGTCTGAAATGGAGATGAAAGAAACTGAAGCTAGAGTATGACTGTTGGAACTAGGTCAGAAAGCCAGCTCGTCCAAGTCCACATGGTTCAAGTCATAGTAACAAGTGACTCCAATGAGCTTGACCCAGCTGCCTCACCTTTTTAAGTTGGTGGTATGGTGCTTGATTCAGCAGCACATGTACCAAAACTGGAACAACATAGGAAAGATTAGCGTGACCCCTGCCCAAACACGACACTCGGATTTGTGAAATGTTCCATATTTTTTATTCTCTGGATTCATTTTTGTCAACAAGAGTGTCACAGTGATCTGCTTGCCTTTGGTGTTCTCAAATGGCCAATTCTCTGTGGAGAACTGGATGTGTAGCCTTTTTTGTCCCATAAAGATTCACAGTATGTGACTTTAGCTATTAGGGAAGGAGGCTCAGCAGTAGCATGGCTAATGCCCGATTAGAAAACAACAACAATAATAATAACATTTATACAACATTTGAAGGTTTGCAAAGTACTTTACATACAATAACTCATTTTGATCCTTACAGTGACCTTGGGAGGTAGGTGCTATAATTATCCCCATTTTGCAGATGAGGAAACTGAGGCACAGAGAGGTTCAGTGACTTGCTCAGGATCACACAGCTAGTGGCTAAAGCAGGATTTGAACTCAAGTCTTCCTGACTCCAGTTATTAATCAGAAAAAAGCTAGTCAGTCAGGATTGACCGATTACCTTCTACCTGTTGAAGCTAGTCACACTCCCAGTGTCATGGAAACCATGAGTTACAAACTCACTTTCCCCAGTAGAAGGGCCAGGCAGCTCTGTGAACTTCAGGCCACCTCACAGGTGATTCTCACATTGTAGCATTTCTGTTTCTGCTTTAAGAAAGGCTACACAATCCAGCAACTGTGGACCCTAGACACTATAAAAAGCATACTGTTGGCATCTGTCTATGAAAGTGGCCAGCCTGGTCAGGCGCTAGGGATTTAGCTGACCAAGAACATGTTTTCAGGACCTTTTGCTGTTCACTCATTTCAGTCATATCTGATTCTTCATGACCCCATTTGAGGTTTTCTTGGCAAAGATACTGGAGCAGTTTGCTATTTCCTTCTCCAGCTCATTTTACAGACTGAGGCAAACAGGGTTAAGTGACTTTTCCCAAAGTCACACAGATAGTAAGTATCTGAGGTCACAGTTGAACTCAGGTTTTCTAGACTCCAGGTCCAGTGCTGTTCCACTATGCCACCTGGACCTAGTAAATCTTAAATCAAATAACGCAGTAACATCATTCCCATTAATAAAAATTCTTTGCTGATCCAGACCCAGTAATTAAATGTAAGAATGAATAAAATGGTGGACCCTTTATTGACTATGTACAATGGGGAAGTAAAGGACCTCTTATCCGGAATCAATGAGATTATCAGGATTCCATTCTATCATGTAATGATTCCTTTAATACCCTAAGTTCAAGCATGATTGCCATGTTCTTCAACAAAGATAGTTTATTTTCACACTGACATAACTTAAGGTACTTTCCTCTGGCTTCCCAGTTCTTTCAACTGTGGCTTCTCAATTCTAATTTTCCCAATTCATCTAAGCTAATCAGCTTGATCCAATCCCACTGTAGTTGGCTGGGTCAGTGCCTAAACCTATGAACTTGGGCCTACCAGCTAATGAACAGGTGAATACATACAGGGTAAGCAACTTCCATTAATGCAGATTGTCCATAAGTCCTAGTTAGTTGTCAGAGGTACATAAAGGTTAAGTGACTTGCCTGTTCTCTCAAAATTAGCATCATAGGCAGGAGTAGAATATAGATCTGCCTGACTTCAAGCCCAAAGCCACAAGGTCACTCTGCCTGTTAGAGAATAGTTTTCTGGATATTGTATAAAGAGAAAGATCTGCAAATGAGAATGTATCAGGGAGGGAGAACACTTGTGGATTTATTTTTCCAGAACCCGACTTTAGAGGCATCCTTGTTAACAGAACAGTATAGTGGAAAGAGGGTAGAACTTAAGGTCTGAAAACCTGAGATATATTTCCAACTTAAACAATTGCTGGGGTAGCTAGGTGGCACAGAGGATAGAGCACTGGGTCTGAGGAAGACCTAAGTTCAAATTTGGTCTCATACACTTATTAGCTTTGTGACTCAGACAAGTCACTTCATCCTGTTTGCCTCAGTTTCCTCATTTGTAAAAATCACCCAGAGAAAGACCCAGCAAACCACTCTAGTAACTTTGCCAAGAAAACCCCAAATGGGGTCACAAAGAGTCAGAAACAACTGAAAAATGACTCAGAACAATGAGACTGTGAGCAAGTCACTATTCTCATTTGAGCTGGTTTCTTTCTTTTGTAAAAAGGGAATAATAACACTTTCATTAGCCACCTATGGAGAATCTGGGGCAGGGGGCTGGGTGGGGGTCAAGTACAGTAGTATGGATAAAATATTTTGTAAACCTTAAATCACCATACAAATGCCAGCAATTATTATCAGTTATAAGCTAGTAAGAAGAAAGTGTATTGGGAACCCTTCCTCTTAATTCCACCCCATCATTTTGCATTTATTTTGTATGTATCCTCAGAGCACCCAGGAAACTCTCTACTCTTACAAATTGCAGATAAGGTGTTGCCCCTGCATTGGGGGAAGAAGTTTCTTTATCTGGGAGTTCTTTGGACTAATGAAATCATAGGTCCTAGTCACCATCCCTATCCCTATATCCTTCATCTACTTACTTGTAAACATGTCGTGTCTGTCTGGGAGAAAGCAAACTCTTCATGGATAGGGATTGTCTCCCTCCTGTCTTTGAATCAGCAGCACTAGCACTATGCCTGTCATAGAGGGGATAGAGATTGGGCCTGTGTTGTCATTGATACAGCGAACTTCCAGGTAAGGAAACTCCTTCTTCAAAGGCAGGACAGCACTTTGTTTTCAACCTGTGGTTGTGGAAAGTTATCAAGAACCCTGAGAGTTTCAGGAACTTCCTCAGGGTTATGGGGCCTGTATTCGTCAAGGGCAAGACATGAATCTAGGTGTTACTAACTCTAATGTCAGCTCTCTCTCCACTATGCCATGGCTGCCTCTCAGTTGGTACGTAGAAGTTACTTAATGAACATTTATTATTATTATTAATTTGATAAGATTTCAAATCATCTCATAAAACAATAGCTCTCTCTTGGCTTTCCTGGAAAAATGCATAGATAAATAGAGAATGGCCAAGGAATCATAGGTTCACAAATTTAAGGTTGAAAGAGACCTCAGAGGTCAGTGAGTCCAACTTTTTGCAGGTAAGGCAGTCATCCCCATAAAGGTCAGGTGACTTGTTGAGCGTCACAAGGCTAGTAAGTGAACAAATTGGGATGTGAACCCAGGCTACCCTGAATCCAACTCCAGATTTCTCTCCACTTTATCAAACTGCCTCTCAAGCATTAGAGATTGCTCTGAGATTCTGGGTCCTGCATAACAATCTGTGATGTGGCATTTTTAGTGGCTCTTAGGAAAGCAGGAGCTCGGCTAGTGGCTTCATCCCAATACCCTTAGGCTAGAGGCAATGCCATTCCTGGACCAAGCCAGGAGGCTCTTCAGATGAGCACTGCTGTTAGCTGCTACTTTATACCAAGAGCAGCATAATGAAGAGCACTTCGTTCTACACTCCTGAGATTGAAGTCAACATGTCTCTGGGCCCTTGTGCATTGATCAACAAAGCTGGCTCTTCTACTTAAGGTACCTCTGTGCCCTGGATGCAAGCACACTCTGTGGGCCAGTGTATATGGGGGAGGGTATCCTTCAGGACCTTAGAGTGCTGTGACCTGTCACATCATTGACTCAATGGCAGTGGTGATCCAGATTGGTAATGAGCCAAATGAGATTTAATGACAGCAAATAAGCTGATCTTGAATTCAGATCTATGTTTGAGTTTCCTGCTCTGACAATCTGATAGCTTTGGAAACTTGGTCAAGTCAATTAGCCTTTCTGAGCCTCAGTTTCCCCATGTGCAAAATATTTTTGCAATAATATTTCTACTGCCATTGAGAAAAGAACTGTTAAACTTTTAAATACTGTAGTGGGAAGCGAGGTGGTACAGTGAATAGACGGCTGGACTTGAAATCAAAAAGACTCATCCTTACGAGTTCAAATCCAACCTTAGCTATTTACTAGCTAGGTGACCCTAGGCAAGTCACTTAACCCTGTTTGCCTCAGTTCCTCATCTGTAAAATGAGCTGGAAAAGTAAATGGCAAACTCCTCCAGTACCTCTACCAAGAAAACCCTAAATGGGGTCAGAAAAGAGTCAGATATGACTGAAATGACACAACAACTAAAGTATTACAGTAATATAAATTATATTTTGTCAGACTATGATCCCTATTAAAGGTAAGGGGCATGCTTTACCTTTCTATGTCCCCTGCCACCTAGCAGAGTGCCTTAAGTATAGTAAGAAGTTAAAAAAATATTTATTAAATGGGATTGAATAGAATGACCCAATTTTGGAAATGAGATGTGAGAATTCCCCAACCTTATGGCAGAAGGAAGGATGGAAGGAAGGAAGGAAATAGACCTTCGTTAAGTACCCTCTCTGGGCTAGGCACTGTACTAAGTGCTTTACAAACATCTAATTTGATTCTTACAACAACTCCAGGATATAATCTATTATGATCTCCATTTTACAGTTGAGGAAACTGAGCCACAGACTGTCAAATGGGTCCATGACACATACAAGGGTTAAGAATTGCTGCTGTAGTTCTGCTCGAGAGGTTAAGTGATCTGTCCAATGGTTGTGCTCTTCAATGCCTTTCCCCCCTAATTCCTCCCATTCCCAATATAAAAGTCATTAAGAAGAAATGCACTGTGCACCTGAAAGACAGGGAAACAAAGAAGGTGAGACCAAATTTCGGCTGACTCTGGTTCTAAGCCTTCACCCTCTACTCAAGGGCAAGACCAGAGCTGGGATCACACGTGGATGTGAAGAACAAATAAATCTGGTTTGCTTTCTGCTACAGTGTAAGGTAAATGCTCCTTCATGGCATAATAGATAGATGGCTGATCCTGGTATCAGGAAGACCCGAGTTTCAAGTTTGCCTCAAACACCTAATAGCTGTCTGACCTTCTCAGTTTCCATTTCTCCATCTACAAAATGAAGCTAATTTAAGATAGCATTAATAATAGGCTCTACCTCCCAGAGCTGTTGTGAGGATCAAAGGAGATAACATACTTAAAGTGCTTTGCAAACTTTAAAGCCTATATTTAAGTGCTAGTTATTAATATTATTATTATTATTATTAGCTCTAAGTGACAGCCATCCTATGAGCTCTAGGCACCCTGGGAACCTGGCTGGCTCTTGATTCTTCCCAATGCCACATTTAGAAGCACTTATTCAACCATCTTTCCCCTGGAGCCTGGGGGAGCTTTAGTTTCTGAGAATAGAATTATGACATTGAATTAGGACACTGGCCAAACCTCAGAATTAGGTAAATTAGGAATCTGGTCAAATGATGTGGTTGGACTAGAGCAGAAATTCTTAACCTTAGTATGCGTCATGGACTCCTCCGACAGTCTGGTGAAGCCTATGAAAACTTTCTCAGAATAATGTTTTTAAATGCATAAAATAAAATACATAGGATTACAAAGGAAACCAATTTTACAGAAACACAGTTATCAATTTAAAAAAAAAATGTTTGTGAACTCCAGGTTAAGAACCTTTGGATTAGATGATCTGTAAAGTCACTTCCAGTTCAGCCATTTTGTGATTCTCTGGGTCCGTGGTGAAGTCAAATTTCGCAACTGCTTATCCATATATTTGAGGATAACCTTGTGAGGATAATAAGACCTAATGTTTAATAATGCGTTAAGGATCATAGAATTCAAAGTAATCTTAGGAGCCACTGAAGCTAACACCTTCATTTTATAGGTGAGGAAACTGAGGCACAGAAACATTGAGGGGTGCGTCCAGGGTTACGTATCTTCTGACCCTAATGTGGGATTTGAACATTCTAGGTCCAGTGTGCTACCCACTACTCCATTACACTTACTATCTCACTTGATCCTTATATCAAACCTGTAAGGTAAGTGCTATTATTATTCTTCATTTTACTGCTGAGGAAATGAAAAATGTTAGGTGACTTGTGCAAGTCCATGTAGCTAATAAGTGCGGGAGGCACGATTCAAGCTCAGGTGTTCCTGAATCTAAGTTCCATGTTCTATCTCTGATGATGACACCTAGTTGTCTCCATGGGGATGGTTCACAAGTTCTCATGATTCAGCTGAGGGCACTGGCAAAATTGGCTTCATTGTGGACACAAATACCACAAAAAAAACCCCAACAACAACATTGTTTTAGGTGACAGGATCAACTCTTTGCAGTGTTCATGATGAGAACAAGAAAAAAGGTTGCTAAAAGGATAAATGAAGTTCAAGGTTTGTTGGTATAGCCCCCCTCCATGGCATATACCTGTTTTCTCCAGTATCTTCTAGATCTTTAGATACCAAAGAGAGATGGAAGAGACAAGTGTAATGGTGTCTAGAGGGATTACAGTTATGCTCATTTGCCAAGGGACATGTTCCCTAGCAGGAATTTTAATAGAGATGATTCAATGTTTTGTGGCATTCACTTTCTTTCTAGCTGACTCAGACTTTCTGAGGCACATTTGTGAAGAGAAGGGGAAGGAATCTGACCAAAAGGATGGCTTTGGGGATCTTTACCAGGGCAGCCTCTGAAGAACCTGGTACTAGATTTGCCTGATGGCTGGTTAGGAGTTGAGTATAACCTCTACTGGAGACAGCTACACACCAAGTGAGTGAATTATTTGGGGATATGCTGAGAAAAGAAGCGAGATTGGGAATCAAGTTGTGGGGTAGGGGTAAGGGGCACACAAGACAGGCATTATTTATAGAATTTATCCATGCCTAAGGACTTTAAATATGGAGCCTGGAAAGCATTAAGGCTATATGAAGACTGAGGAGATAACTGAAGTTATCTGCACATGTGCAATTTGAGCTTGATGGTGCAGCTCAGGCTTTGAGTACCACCTGGTGGTTTGCATGGATATAGCAACAAAAGCAGGTGCTCCAAGCCACACCCTTAAGTGCTAGCAATACTCTCCTCAGGGCACCCAAAATGTCTTGGAACACAAATTGCAAGTAGAAGGTCTTAAGGGTTTAATTTTGAAGTTTTGTGAACTTTTGACCTTATGCATATTTCCAGTCAAATTATTAAAAAAAAAACATTTCATTGAAAACTATCTTTTTCAATTTTTTTTAAAAAACATTTTCTTCAATGAAACTATTTTCTTTCCATTTTAGGGCTTAATGTTTATTTTTCCACCTAGCAGCTAGGTGGCATACTGGAGTGCTAGATTTGAAATCAAGAAGATTTCAGTTTAAATTTTGTCTCAAAAACTTAACTATCTCTAAGTCATTTGACCTCTGTCAGTCTCATCTGTAAAATGGGGATAATTATAGCAACTATCTCAGGGGTTGGTGAGAAAATCAAATAAGATACCTATGTGTAAAGTATGTTGCAAATAAGCATTAGCTACTATTATTCCCTTTCTTCTGACTCCTTGTGTCACACAGGATGTCAGGGAAGCCCTGCCTGTCACTACCAATGTGCTATTTGCAGCTAAAATCATTGCTGCCCAAAGGGATTTATAACAGTTCTATAAAACCAATCACACTGTTTATTGATTATGTGTATATTGCATGTTTCATTGGCCCCATTGTCATTGCATATTTTCTCATATTTTTATATATATGATATACAGATTTGCAAAAGACCTTACTGCTTATCATCATGAAATGGCATGCATGTTTTTATACCTGCAATTGCATTATTGCTTTGCTGAGTACAACTCCGACTAAAATTTGGATTAAATGAAGATCAAAACTTTAGAAACATGGTGCGTAGTAATAAGGAAGACAAAAAAGTTTAACAATTAAACCGCAGCATAAAAGGACATTGTTAGTACACTGTAGGATACATTAAAAGATTTGGGGAAATGAAAAGTAATCACTAACAAGTATATGGAATCACACAAAACCCAAGTCTGTTCCTAAAAGTTGATGGAAAACACTGTTAACCAACTCTCAGTGAGATAAGAGTTTGGGATAATACTTAGAAATTAATCGCTAAAATCTCTTCTGGAGGTGAAGATTTACTTGGACACTTTGAAACCATAAGAGGAAGAGAAGATTTGCCTGTAAATAACTTATAGCATCTGACTGGTGAAAGACTGCTGTTTAGAAAAGGTACAGTATCCATAGCTGGTAATGGGTCTAGAGTTCTCTTAACACATGGGCTAGCCTGAGCTAAGAAGTATCTCAGGTGTGGTCTCACGCCCTCCTGAGGAAGATCCATTGAGTTCTTAGATTACTCATCTAACTGAAAAAATGCAGCTTTGGTTAAGTATAGAAATAATGTTAAGCTAGAAACATTTAAGGATGAGTTTTTTGATTCAGCAAAATATGAAGGCTGCAAACCCACAAAGAACATGGAAGGATTTTGTATTTAAGTATTTTGTTTGTTTGTGGTTGTTTGAATATTGTCTTGACGTTAAATTGTGAGCTCCTTGAGAGTAGGGACTATCTTTTGTCTTTCTTTGCAGCCTCAGCACTTAGCAGAGTGCCTAGAACACTGCTATGTAATAAATATTGACTGACTAGGGACCAGAAGCTCAATATGGTGGTGGCAGGATAGTCCAACAAGCATGTTTTGTTTCTCACTGCTACCTTTCCACGTAAAGGGAAAAAGCCCTGATTTTATCATTCATGTAGACAGATACCTAGAGACGGGTAATGAAAGAAGGAATAAAACCTAAAGATACATAAAGTACCACTGGTACAAGTGAGCAAGGGTCTGTTGTAATACAGAGAACTGAAAATAGACCAAATCGATAGTAAGCAAGATGAGAAATTAGTAGATTCTGATTTGTTGATACAAAAAGACTGACCGAAGGCGGTGCTGGGATTGCCAAGAGTGATCTAACAAAGGAAAATCTAACTTCAAGTGGACTTAAAATGGCTTTTCACATATGGAAGACAGAAGCAAGACAAGAGACCACCACTGGTTACCCAGAGTTAAATTCAAGATCTTATGGAAAATCTACAAAGAAATAAAATGGTGGAGACCTTTGCACTGGAAGAAGCAAAGGATCAGGGGACCAGAGTCACAACAGGATGATGCAAGAATGCTACTAGTGAGTGCAACTAAAAAGCTGATGCACCTACAGCTACAGCCGTGGTCTAAATGGATGCATGTGTTAACTAGATACACTCAGGAGAAGAATATGGCATCAGTGCATTATAAGCTAAATGCTAAGGAATCAGCTTTAGCAAAAGAAAATGGAACCAGGGATAGAAGTCATCCAAGATGCCCAAAATGCTAAGCCTGACCTCATCTCTACTGGTTTATTTGGTTCATTCCACTTGGAGTCATAGAACTTCATGCAAAAGTATATGTGTATGGTCAGACCTGTACTTTAGGAAGATCACTGACAGCTGAATGGAAGATGGACCGGATTAGAGATAGCCTTGTGGCAGGGAGACCAACCAAGACTAGTGCAATAGGCCAGGAATGAAGTAATGAGGGCCTGCACCAGGGTAGCTGGTGGCAGTGTCATAGTAGTGAAGAGGATACATGGGAGAGACATTATGAACATAAAAATTGGTGGGTTTTGTCAACATGTTGAATATAAAGTGTGAGAGAGGGTTGAGGAGTCAAGTATGAAACCACGTGAGCCTGCATGACTGAGAGGATGGTAATCCCTTCAAAAGTAATATGGACTAAGAAGAGGGGAGGGTTTGGAAGGAAGGAAAAGGTAAATAAATTTTTAAAAAAATGAATGTGTAATCAAATGTGGAGGGTTTCACCATTGTATTCATCACTTTGAAACATTTGATAAAACATCACAGGAGACTAGGACTCTTTGTTGTTGTTCAGTTGTTTTTCAGTCATGTCTGGCTCTTCATGACCCCGTTTGGGGTTTTCTTGGCAGAGGTATTGGACTGGTTTGCCATTTCCTTTTCCAGTTCATTTTCTAGATGAGGAAACTTAGGCAAACAAGGTTAAGTGACCTGCCCAGGGTCACAGAGTAAGTGTCAGAGGCTAGTTTGAACTCAAGAAGATGAGTATTCCTGACCCCAGACCCCTATCCAATACACTATCTACCTACCCATATCCTTAAATATTTTGGACATCATGTAATTTTGTAGGGATTGTAAAATTTTTCACCAAGTGGGGAAGACATATAACCTTTGTTGCCACAGTCTCCTGGTGCACAGCAGCCACTTGTTTCCCCCCTGCATCTTTTTAGATCCCTAATTACCAAAGAAAAACATAAGTATGGAGCTGAATAACCACTCTGGATCTATAGTAAAGAATAGTTGCCAGGAGTGAAGCTGATGTCATACATTCAAAAGACTTGATATGGTGTTTTATAGCTTGGCACATAGTAGGCACTTAATAAATGTTTGTTGATTGAATTATAGTGTTCACTCTTTCTGGCTGACTCAAATTCCTGGTATATGACTGCACCACCCTGGGGAAGAGATCCAGAGTCCAAGATTGCAATTTCCCAGGGTCAGCTCTTAGAAGTATCAAGCAGCAAATTCAACTGGTTAATAGCTAGGCATTGAGTGCATTCTCTTCTGGAGTTAGAGTTGATAATTGCCACTAGCCAGAGAAATAGTGTAGGCTAATCGTGCTAAAGTGGCTCCCCTCTATCTCACTCTTTTGACTAAGAAACTGAAGATGTTTGATTAAATATCTTTAGAGTTGTTTGCTCCCCTCAGGAGAACAAATGGGTAGGACACAAAAGATAGTGTAGGGGGAAGCAGAATTCAGACTCTGCTAAAAGTGGCAGTAGCAGCTTGTCTTCAGCTATTTCAGAGTTAAGAAAGTTACACCTTTTTTTTTCCACTGTAGTCAATGTAGTCAGTTTGTATGCTGAGCATGTTCTTTGGGCATATGCTGAAAAGAGAAGTGAGCAGCAAGGCAGGGGAGAGACTAGAGACATGATCCGAATGGAGTGGCTGGCAGGAAGAAAAGGTCAGGGGTACCCCAAGTCAACATCCCTACACCGTGGGGAAATGTTCATTCGTCCCAAGTTCCAGAGTTGCTCACAAACTTGACCACGATGATTCACAGGAAAACTGCAATGGAAAGGCACTTCAAAATGGTTTCACTGCTTAAAGCCCTTTTGCTTTTACTCAGGGTTAAGAATAATAGTAATGGCTAGCATTTAGAGAATGTGCCAGGCACCGTACAGAGCACTTTGCAAAGCTCAACTCTTTTGATCCTCACAACAAGTCTGAAAGGTGAGTGCTATTATTATCTCTATTTTAAAGTTGAAGAAACTAAGGCAGACAGCAATTAAATGACTTGACTTAGGCTACCCAGCTAGTAAGTTCTGAGACAAGATTTGAACTTTGGTTTTCTTAACTCCAGGTACAGAGCTCTATTCACTGTGCCAACTAGGTACCAACTAAACTGTATCATTCCTAAACCCCTGAGGTCATTTAATGCCTGCTGCCTGGTTGTGTGTAGCCAGAGTTTGGTAGAAGTTGAGGGTACAGGCACGTTATAATATTTAAATATATTACAATATAGACTCCCTTTTTGTTGATTCTATGCCTATGAGTATTTAGAGTAGATGCTTATCTGTGTGGCAGATTGTGTTATGCCTTGCTCCCTTGCTTAGGACTCTGTAAAATTTGGCATGCCCAGGGAGGAGTTTTCCTAGTTGGAAAACCCAGGCTTACACTACCCTGATTGGATAAATCCACTCTGATAATAAGTCTTTGACTAACTGGATCATGAGCTGTCACTCAGTCAGTGGCAGAATTAAGGGACAGCAGTCATCACATTAGATCTGTAAGCTCCTTAAGGACAGGAACCGTCTTTTCCTCCTTTTTGTATCCTCAGTGCTTAGCACCATGCCTGGCACATAGTAGGTGTTTAATAACTGTTAATTGATTGATTCATTGATTCATTGATCATTTCTCTGGGAACCTTAGAAAGCTTACCATTTCCTTGTAAACTTCTTTCGTGTTTTATGAAATGCATAACTGTCAGGGCATGTGCTAGAGCCTGGAGCCTGGTGAATAGAATCAGGTTAGTGGCTAGCATTGCCCTCTGGTGGTTAAATATATACATACATTTCTTTAGGAAGAGATGCAATTTTAGAACTGTGGCCTATATTTTAAAATGGCCTATTTTCAGACCAATATGCTATATAAGGCAGTACTGAGAGTCAGCCAGCACTGATGATTATGGGACTGCCTATGAGAAGAGCTGCTGTAGTTTGGCTGAAGCAGAGTAAGTGAGAGCCTCATTTAAGTGCTGCTTAGCAACGAGGACTTGGGGAAAATGCTGGCAAGATTAGCTCTGTCATTGATCACCCCAGCTAGGTATTCTGATAGTATATAATACAGTTGTGAATTTACCTGGCCTCACAAGAAAGTGGGTTTTATTATGGGATTCACTAAGCAATCATCCTCTCCCATGGCTAGATAGAACAATTCTGCCTTGACTGAGAGAAAAGCCACAATCTCTGGCCCAAGGACTCAACACACATTCATTCATGGGTAGTAGGACGTGATATGAAGTACCAAAATGGAAAAACCATGTAAATAACTACTAATTAAATGATTTGCTCAGGGTCACACAGCCAGTATGAGGCAAGATTCAAATTTAGGTCTTCCTAACTCCAAGTTCAGCATTCCATCCACTATTCTGTCTAGAGCAGTGGTTTTCAACCTGTGGGTTATGTTGTTTGTAACAATGAAAATATATCTTGCATATCAAATAGATTCATAACAGTAGCAAAATTACAGTTATAAAGTAGCAATGAAAATAATTTTATGGTTGGGGGTCACCACAACATAAGGAACTATATTAAAGGGTCACAGCATTAGGAAGGTTGAGAACCACTGGTCTAGGGGGAGAACAAGAAGGAATGAGTGTGGGAAAATCTCAGAGTTGATGTCAGGGAAAAATCCTAATGATGAGAGCTAATCAAAAGGAAAATGGGCTATCTCAGAAGATCTTTCTCATTTTTCTCTGACTGGTGGTCTTCAAACAAAGGCTACATGATCACATACCAAGTATGTTGTAGTGGGTGTTATTTTTCAGGTATGGGTTGGACAAAATGGCCCTTGATGTTCTTTTTGATTCTGAGATTCTCTGGTTCTATAGATATGACAGATGCAAAAATAAGTATCACATAAAGCATAATTTGTTAGGGACAAAAAAAGGAATGAATGATTAAGTGAATGAATTAAAAAAAAGATTCCAAGAGAAAGTACTACGCAAAATTAGAGGAAGGAGAAGTCATTGTCATCTAGGATTGGGTGGGGAGGAGTATGCTCAGAGAAGACATCATAGAAGGGGTGGCCCCTTAGTTGAGCTTTGAAGGAAGAAAAGTCTTTAAATAGGTGTGGATGAGGAGCAAAATGGATTCCATGAACAACTGGAAAAGAGGAAAATACAATTTAGAGAAATACCTATTAGTACAGTTTGATTGGAATATCAAGTGCACAAAGGAGGTTATTGTGAAGTGAGGGTAGGAAGGAAAGTTAAAGCCAGGTTATTGAAGGCCTTGGATGCCAGATGAACAATTTTATATTTTATCCTGAGAGGTACTATGGATCTGAGGATAAAGAATCCACCTCGAAGCCAGAAACACTTGAGCTGAAGTACCACATCTGACATATACTCTGAGTCTGCAAGATTCAGCTAGACTGCTTTAGCCAACTCTTGTATTACAAGTTGCTGAGAAGGTACTGATTTGCATTGGTAGAGGGAGTTTTCTCACAATAAATCCTAGGTCTGGTACTTATTCCTTAATTTTATCCTTTCCAGGGGCAGGGAATGGTTAACCTGGAGGCTACATGTGGCCCTCTAGGTCCTTGGGTGCAGCCCTTTGACTAAGTACAAATTTTACAGAACAAATCCTTTTATTAAGGGGATTTGTTCTGTGAAGTTTGGATTCAGTCAAACAGCTGCACTTGAGGACCTAGAGGGCCACACGTGGCCTCAAAGCCACAGGTTCCCCACCCCTGCTAGGCAATGATGAGTCTAAGTGAAATGACAAGATAAAGAATAAGCATCAGTATAGCAACGGGAGAGAGAACAAACTGCAGGCAGGAAGACCAATGAGAAGGCTTTAACAATAATTCACATGAGGGGAATGAGGATCATAACTAGAGATGTAAGTGAAGAAGACAATCTGGGAAATACTTCAAAAGCACAATTGAGAGGACTTGGATTTTGAATTGGATGTAGATGAAGAAGTAGGGGAAGTAGAGTTTAATATTTCATTCAACTCATCATCAACTGAAATTAGGCTCTCAATTTACTAATGATTTCTTAGTTGATTAATCTAATGGCCTTTTCTCAATCCTCATTCTTCTTGACATCTCTTTAGCCTTTGACACTGTCCATCACCCTATTCATCTTAATACTCTTTCCTCTCTAGTTTTTTGGGGTACTTTTTCCTTCTGGTTCATCTCATACCTGTCTGATCTCTCCTTCTCAATCTCCTTTGTTTGGATCTTCTCCTTAAATACTAACAATGGGTAATTCTCAAGGTGGGGAACTTGGGTCCTCTTTTCTCCTCCCCCTATATGGATTCAATTATCATTTTCTATTTAGATAGGTCTGAGATTTGTTTGTCTAGCCCTAACCTCTATTATGACTTGCACTCTCAAATTTCTGTCTATTGGACATCTTTAACTAGATGTTACATAGACATTTAAACTCAATATATATGAAATTTTGTCATTGTCATTATCTCCCCCCACTCCCTATTACTGTCAAGGGTACTACCATCCTTTCAGTCACCCAGGCATGCAATCACAATTCTCAGCTTCTCCCTCTCTTTCACCACCCCTCCCACTCCCATATCTAATCTGCTGCCAAGTCCTGTTGATTGCAATTTTTCTTGTTTATGACCCCTTCTCTGCTCTGACACAGCCAGCACATTGGTACAGGTTCTCCTTACCTCACACTTTTAGTATTGCAATTGCCTACTGGTTGGTCTCTGTCTCAAGTCTCTCCTCATTCTCTGCCATCCTCTCTACTCAACTGCCAAAGTGATCTTACTTAAAGCACAGGTTCTGACCATGTCACCCTCCATTCAATAAACTCCAATGTCTTCCTATTACTTTTAAGATCTAATATTAAATGCTCTGCTTGTTTTGCAAAATCCTCTATAACCTAGTGTCCTTTCCAGTCTTCTTACACATTACTCCCCTTCACTGTGAGCCAGTGATATTGATCACCTTGATATTCCTTGAGCATGTCACTTCATCTCTTAACTCGGTGCATTATCACTGGCTGCTCCCCATGTTTGGAGAGTACTCTCTTCTAATCTCTGACATCTGGCTTCCTCCAAGGCTCAACTAAAATCCTACCTTTTATAAGAGACCTTTCCCATTTCCTAACACTGCAAATGTCTTCTATCCTGGATTACCTCTAATTTACGCTAAACATGTTTTGCAAGTACATAGTTACTTGCATAATGTTTCCCCATTAGAACATGAAGGCAGAAATTGTTTTTTGCCATTGTTTGTATCCTCAGAGTTTAGCACAGTGCCTGACACATAATAAGCACTTAATAAATGTTTGTTGATTGACTATTTTATAAGCTTAGGAGAGTCTGGGCACCAGATATCTTACTAGATTAGCCTAGTGGCAGTCTATTTTAAGACTCATACTCTGACAGTCATTCCAAAAGACATTTCCTAGGAAAATTTGGCTACTCTCCATGATGTGACTGTTTATTCAACACTCATTTAACAAATATCTATTAAGTATTTATAATGTATAAGTCCTTGTGCCAGGCAATGGAGATAAAAAGATGCAATGAAACAGTTCTTGCCCTCAGGGAGTTATATGTACTGATCTGATTTCCCTCTCTTCATCCCTGAACTCCTACAACCATTCTACCACATCATTAATGTGCACTCCATCCTTATCTCTCTCTATGGATCCCAACTCTTCTTTAGAGCTTTCCCTATTCCTCCCAGTAGAAAGTGACCACTCCCCACACAAATTTTCTTGGAGCTCTTTGGATCTCTCATCTTGTATTATTTTGTTACTGTTGTTGTGTTGTTTCAGTCATGTCCAACTCTGACTCCATTTGGGATTTTCTTGGCAAAGATACTGGAGTGGTTTGCTATTTTCTTCTCCAGCTCATTTTACCAATGAGGAAAATAGGGCAAACATGGTTAAGTGACTTGTCCAACTAGTAGGTAACTAAGGCTGGATTTGAACTCATGAAAATAGTCTCCCTGATTCCAAGTCCAGTGCTCTATTCACTGCATCAGCTAGCTGCCCCATCTTATATTTATTTGCATATGTAAGTCACTCCCTATTATACTGTAAGCTCTTTAAGGAACCATATAGTTTTCAACTTTGTATTCCCAAGACTAGGTAAATGGCAAGTCATAGTAAGTAGATGGTAAATGTTTGTAAAACTGAATAGAGTCAATAAATCAACCTTTATTAAATATCTTCTATGTCAGAGCACAGTGCTAGGCACTAGTGGTAATTAAAGTTTAGCTAAAATAGAGTTCTTGCCTTTCAAGAGATTGTAGCATAAAAAAGTGAATTGAATTGAATTCCTGCATTAAGGCAGATACAAAGAGTTTCTGGCAAAAGATAAAGGAAGGCTCCACAGGGGTGATTGTATTAGCACTAAGCCTTGAAGAATTTCAGGAATGAAGTGGGGGGAAGTTAGGATCTACTCATTACTTCATTTGATAAGAATCCATATTTACATAGCACCTTATAGATAATTTAGCTCTGTGAGGTAGTACAGGGGTTAGCAAACTTTTCCAGTAAAGGGCCAGATAGTAAACTTTTTAAGCTTTGTGGGGTAAGAAGTAAAGTCAAGGATATTATATACGTACTTAGATAGCAGGAGAGGAGTCAAATTTCCACAAATTTTTTTCATCGAAAAAATTCAAAATATGGTAAACACGAGTGCAATTTTTTTGAAGTATAGGTCTAATGAGGATAGAAGTATTTTTGGACGAATGACATTTCACTTAATTGGGGTTCAAAGTTAGTGTTCTATATCATCAAAATAGATTGCAAATGTTCATCTGTTAAGGGTGATCTATAATGAGATTTTACATGTTCATCTTTGGAAATGTCTTTTCACATGGGTACTGCCAAATTCTGGTATCAGTCCGTGAGCCTATTTATCACTTGGAAGGCATTTATGGAATTTTATTAGATTCTTGACAATTGTTTGTGTTTCAACAAATCATTACCCCAAAGATTAACCACTTCCAAATGAAAGTTAGGTAGAAGCTCATCAATTGCACAATGAAATGGATTTTGAATATAGATATTTCTTTCACACTTGAATCAAAATCTGAAAAAAAAAACATTGCTGGGACTGTAGTTTGAGCTCAGAAAATATACCTACTGAAAATTTGTGTGGGAATGGAGATCTTACTTTTTTGTTTTAACTTTTGACAGCACGGGAAGTGTATAAAGTCACTTGATATTACTTGTTATTCAAACAATCTTAGTTGTCATCAAAATTTACTTATCACAGCATATGTTTTGCATTTAAATACTGCTTTTCCTTGTAATTTTAGCTTGAATTAATTAAGAATCATTATCAAGTCTGCAGCAAAAGCTAATTTTCAAAGACATTCAGTGTTAAATAATAGTGGTTGAAAGTAGTTCTTCTCATTCAGAAAATTTTCAATCTTAGCCTTGAGCTCAAAAAGTCATAATACAACTTTTTTCCTCTTTTTTTTTCTTGTTTTAATGAGTATGTACTGGTAAAAATAAAATAAAATAAATGTCATGGTACAGCAATACGTGTGGGACTCAAAACGCTGTTAAACAGCAGTGAGAAGCAATGAGAGCGCCACATATGGTCTCTGTCGCAAATATCCCAACTGCCATTGTAGCGTGAAAGCAGCCATAGACAATATGTAAATGAACGAGTGTGGCTTTGTTCCATTAAAACTTTATTTATGGACACTAAAATTTGAATTTCATGTAATTTTCACATGCTGTAAAATATCCTTTTTCTTTTTCTTTTTTTTTCAATCATTTAAAAATGTAAAAAAAGCATACTTATTGATGGACCATATCTGACCTGCAGGCTGTAGATCTGACCCAATATAGTGAATAAAGGGCATCAGACTTGGATTCTAGGATCCCTGAGTTCAAATCTTACCTCAGACACTTACCAGCTGTGTAACACTCTCATGGGGAAAATCAGTAAACCTCTCACAGCTTCAATTTCCTCTTCTATAAAATGAGCATAATCATAGCATGTACCTCACAGGGCTGTGTGAGGATCAAATGAGGTAATTTATCAAGTACTTTGCAAACTTTTTTAAAAAATTAATTTTGCACATCTTAAAGCTCTATATAAATGTTAGGAAGCTGAGGCTCAGGCAAGTGACCTAATTATGGCCACACAGCTAATAAGTAGCAAGGTCAGTCAGGTCTTCTGAGTCTTCAGTTTCCACATATGAATATGAGGCTAATAACAAATGCACTCCCAACCTCAAAGAACTGTTTTAATGATGAAAAATATGTATAATAGATTTATTAATTAATATATTATTACTTAATTGACATTGAGTAATAGATTATTAACATATATAATGTTTGGTCACTGCCAAGCACCTTACCAATGGTTGACTATTTTATCTGGGACCCAAGTTACTTAGCACCAGCACACTCCTGAGTAACCCACAGTAGATCTCAGATGACAGGATGTCAGAGCTAGCTGAGGCCTCTGAGATCACTTATTCCAACACCTTCATATCACAGATTTTTCAAATGTTGTTCAAAGGGTGACTTGCCTAATACCAAAAACATAGTAAGGCAAAAGGCAAAACCAAGACTCTAGAATCTTGAAGTTGCAAAACACTAGAGCTGGAAGGGAATTTAGAGTTGTTCTAACCCAAGGGCTCTTAACCTAGAGTTCATGAACTTATTTAAAAGAAAAAAAAAGCATAAACTGTTATTTAGTAGTTTTCCAGTCCTGTCCAGCTCTCTGTGACCCCATTTTGGGGTTTTCTTGCCAAAGAAACTTGAGTGGTTTGCCATTTCCTTCTCCAGCTCATTTTACAGATGAGGAAACTGAGGCAAACATGGTTAAGTGACTTGCCTGGGATCACACAGCTAGTAAAGGTCTGAGGCCGGATTTAAACTCACAAAGATGAGTCTTCCTGACTCGAGGTCTACCACTCTGTTCATTGCACCATCTAACTGCAAGACACAGCTGAAATTTAGCTGTATAAAATTAGTTCTTTTGCAATCCTGTATATTTTATTTGCATTTAAAAACATTATTCTGATAAGAGGCAAATAGTGATCTTCACAAAATTGCCAAAGGGGCCCATAAAACAAGTTCAAGAACCCCTGATCTAGTCCAACCTCACCTTCTACCATGAGGAAACTGAAATGACTTGCCCAAAGTCATACAACTAGATCATCCAATATCAAGTTCATCTTTTCTTTTTTTGCATCACTCAGCAACTCTATAAAATTCCTCAAAATGCCAAGCCATCTCTATACCACCTTCCATAGTCACAACAGGTTAATTAATTTCCTGTTTTACTGGGGAGCTTATAATATCCTAGGACTTTAGGGTTTAGAACTAGAGTAGATTTCAAAAGTCATCTGGTCCAAACCTCCTCATTCTACAGACGTACAGGAACTGAAATCCTAATAGAAGATGAACAGGCATAAGAATTACCTTCCTCATGGGTTTATTCTGGGAAGCCCATAAAATATATTATGTAACAATTGACAAAAATTGAATTTGATATTTCAATACTTAATAACAGATGCATAATGATTAGTATTTTCAATTTAAGACAGAATTCCATTTACTTACATGGGAGTCTAAATGTTTTAAAAACACTGATGCCCCAGAAGAGGAAAAAAGTAGGGGGAAGTCATTATTGTGATGAAAAGAAAAGAGATTCTTTTCCTCCCCATTCCCCCACATCCCAGGTTTTTTTTTCCCCGTTGTTTTAGCAAGATTTCCTAGAGCATATGGCAAATTAATCACTAAAACTGTCTTGTTACCTAGATTCACTTAGTATGATCTAGGTGGCGTCTGTAGAGTAAACCTGAAAAACCACATGATATTCATTGACTATCAAATGATTCATCAGGGTCACTTCCCCAATAGATTTTGAATTTAGTTCTGATTCATGCTTTCCCCTCCCTAAGTGCCATTAACTAAATTGTGTTTGCCAATGGCTAATTAGAGGTGATAGTACATGCTAATTGCCAACATTTTTCAGCAGCCGGTAAAGTATCAATTTTGAAAGGAGGGAAAAATTACAATTCCATGTTTGGTGGTGTGGGGGACATAATGTGATATTAATGAATGGCTTCATTGCGTCTGTGGGATTTAAGAGATAATTGTGGGGCAGTTAAGTGGCACAGTGGATCGTGCCAGACCTGGAGTCAGGAAGACCTGAGTGCAAATAAGCCTCAGTCACTTACTGTGTGACCCTGGGCAAGTCACTTATTTTCTGTTTGCCTCAGCTTCCTCATCTGTAAAATGTTGAGAACAATAGCACCTACCTTACAAAGTTGTTGTGAGCATTAATGAGTTAAGATTTGTAAAGTGCTCAGCATGAGGTAAACTCTATATAAACGTAAGCTATTATTACTTACCTGTCTTTGGAAGAACAGCTAAAATACCACCTTGTCTATAAAGTCTTCCCCAATAAATCCCCCTCACTCCACCAATTTCACCTGTCTAGAGTTTTTGCCCTCATGCAAACACACAGGGCTTTGCTTATATATTTCCTATGCATTTATATTCCAATTTGCTTCATAATTGGTTATATTTATCTTATCATTCCTTAATAGACTATAACCTCTATAGGACAGAGTTTAATGTTGTTGAGTCATTTCAATCATGTCCAATTTTTATGACCTCATTTGGAGTTTTCTTGGCAAAGACACTGGAGTGGTTCACCATTTCCTTCTCCAGCTCATTTGACAGATGAGGAAATTTAGGCCAACAGGGATAAATGACTTGCCCAGGGTCATACAGCTAATGTCTGAGGCCACATTTGAACTCAAGTCTTCCTGACTCCAGATCCAGCACTCTATCCACTGTGTAACCTAGCTGCCCCTACAGGTCATGGACCACTTTCCATTTCTTTAGTGCTAGTGATAACAAGGAGATGATGATGATGATGATGATGATGATGATGATGATAAGATCAGTGCCAATTACATGATGAAGTTGTGTGAATGGTGCAACACATGAGGATGCAAAAATTTACTAACTACTGTATACCCAGAAAGACTCAATGAAGTGGCTAGAAAGATACTCCAGTAGCTCACTGTTCCTTCAAACTACTAAATAATAAATCTCCATACTATAAATATAAGCTCCAAATAACCCTAAGAATTAGAAAAATAAATTGTACCACAAGAGGAGCATAATTACAGAAAGTTCTATGTACTATGCCCTAGACATAGCATTGATCCATAAAAACCAGAGAACTACATTTTTAATAGATGTCACTATATTGAATATTCATAATCCCCAAAGTACATGGAATGAATTTATTTCAAAATATAGAAACTTGCCTACTACTAGGATTTTCCTGAAGATGGTTATCAGCAAGGCTACAGAAAGTGGGCTTTCATCCCAATATACTAATTCATTTACAAAAAAATTAGTCAATTATTATATGAGAATAATAGCAAGATAGTAATTTTACTTTTTCTATTCCATTTCTAATTTAAATCTATCAAAAAAAATGAAGAAAAACAAGGTAAGAGCAATGATGATGATAGTAATAGAAACAAAGAGGCTTATCATGGCAATTCATCACCACCAGATGAGTTGTGTTAAGGAATCTAGGCTCATTCATCAATGCAAGCAAATGGCAGGCACTGTGCAACACATCATTTCAGACTGCAAAATATTAGCACCTCCTTTACACTTAGCAAGGCAGCTAGGTGGCATAGTGGATAGAGTGTCAAACCTGGTGTCAGGAAGACTCATCTTCCTGAGTTCAAATCAAGCCTCAGACACTTCCCAGCTGTGTGACCCTGGGCAAGTCACTTAACCCTGTGTGCCTTAGTTTTTCATCGGTAAAATGGCAAACCACTCCAGAATTTTTTCCAAGAAAATCCCAAATGGGGTCACAGAGAGTGGGTCATGACTGAAAAACAACTGAACAACAACAAATATACTTAACAAGAAACAAGCAGATGGCCAGAATTATACACCAGAAAGTCAATATCTTTCAAAAATATGGAATAAATCCTCTTACCACAAATACAGACCTGAAAATAGCCTTAAGAATTCAACAAATAAACCGTACTAGAATTGGACAGACAGTTCTGTTGTTCACAATTGCCTACATTTCACGGTGACCCATAAATATTTAAGAACAGTGTTTTTTAATAGCTTTATCTATACCAAATGTTCATCATCCCCAACTTCCTTTGAATACAGAGGTTTAAAAATATAAAGATGTGGAAGTCAAAATTATGTGGGAACAGGATAAAGTACATATTGTCCCTGTCATTCTGTCTTCTTTTGGAGTTGAAACCCCCCCCCCCAAAAAATGCTTTCTGTGAGCCTCCAGAAGACATACCTGTATCCCAGCATTCTTATTCATTTACAAAAAGCAGTCATTTTATCTAAGTAATCATCTAAAGAATATTAAACACAACAAAATAATAGCAGGAGAGGGACTTTTCCCAAGACTGTTTCTATCTGCAGCCCATCAAACAAGATGATAATAATAGTAATTGATACTATAAGACATCTCAGTGTTTTTAAAGCCCTTTGCTTATATTATCTCATTTGACCACAGGTCCTCAAAGTTGCCCTATTAGGTAGGTAGTGCAGATATGGTTATCTATATTTTACAGATGAAGCAACTGAGTCTCTGAGAGGTTAGGGGACTTGCCTGTGATCACACAGTGAGCAATAGATTTTTCTGACTTCCTGTCCAGCATTTTATCAGAGCCCTTTACATAGAAAAGGAAGAGGTAGATGGAATTAAAGCAACTGGTGAATATCCTTAGATATAGTCCCAGATTCAAAAAGAATTCTAACTATCCCTGGGTTTAATCTTATCTGACCTTCTCTCAAAGACTTTAGAGCAGCAGTTCTCAACCTGTGAGTTACGTTCAATTTGTAACAATGAAAATACATCCTGCATATCAGATAGATTCATAACAGTAGCAAAATTACAGTTATGAAGTAGCAACGAAAATAATTTTATGATGGGGGGTCACCACAACATGAGGAACTGTATTAAATGGTTGCAGCATTAAGAAGGTTGAGAACCACTGCTTTAGAGTCTGTTTATACTAAAACTGGTATATTTAAATTGTAACTAGAGACGGCCAGAGCCAAAATGGAAGAGAAAAGGTAGTCTGAGCTCTCCCAAATTCCCTTCCTAAGAACTTGAAATAATGCTTCAGAATGAATTCTGGAGTGGCAGAATTCACAAAAAGATGGATGAAACAATTTCCCAGCCTAAAACAACTTAGAATATCAGAAGGAAAAGTCTGTCTCCCCAAAGTGAGAGTGGTGCACAGTCTAGCACAGGCTGCACAAGCACAGTCGAGACCCTAGCAAACCAACAGCAGGCTGTGGGAATGACTGAATCAGCTGAGGCACTGGCAGCTTCCAGAGCAGAAGCAGGAGAACACTGAACATTGTTACAGCAATATTCTACAATGATCAACCGTGAATGACTTAGCTATTCTCAGCAATACAATGATCCTAGACAATTCTGAAGGACTTATGATGAAAAAATGCTATGAAGAGGGAGGGGAAGGAGGGAAAGAACTTGGAACTCAAAATTTAAAAAAAGGTAATAATTATTTTTACATGTAATTGGAGAAAAATAAAATATTAATTATATTTTAAAAAATAAATTCTTACTTAGAATTTGGTGCCCCAGGCAAACTAAGGTTGTGTACAGTCCCAGTCCCCATATCACAAGTTCTGACCTCTCAACTCAGAAAGAGTTGAAAGATTAGAAGGAGGTGGCAGCACCAAGGTAGAGGACAACCGCCTTGGTATGGAGTAGATGGAGGACGTGAAGCCCTGGGAATGGGCAAAAAGAACACGGCAGAGAAGAAACATTCTTCTCCCTCCCCTCATGTTGTCACCCTTTGATAAAGCCCTGGCCACTTGTCCTATTTACAGCTCTGGGTACATTTGTAAGAAGCTGCAGCTGCCTTTATCTCTATCAGAATTACACTGCATTAACACCTGCATCATAATATCTATGAGTCATCCACAACTGGTCTGTTGCCTAGAAAGAGTTGTTGGCATGTGTATGCATCATTACTAAACTGGGTCAATGGGGAAACTAAGAATGGCAAGGAAGCAGCATACATATGTATTCTACAGGTTCTGGGATCACTTTACCAACCCATATTTGAACTAGCATGTTTGGTCCCCAGAATGTGGCTACTACTTCTCCCCTCGTGGTCTAATTATTGTCACTCAGGAGCCCCCATCTGATGTGTTCCTCAAATGACCAATTCTAGTATGGACAGTAAATTTGCATCAATTAGTTTTCGCAAAGGAATATTTACCAATAAAGCATATCAAAGACCAAAGTACACAAAAGATCTCCCCAAGTTGGGAGTGTATTCTCCCATGTACATACCTACTCAGTCCCTGGGGAGAGTGGACTCAGACTTGAAATGGTTGCTTTAAACACTGCTTCTCCCTCCAATTTGGCAAGGAGTGGGGAGGGAACTTCTTCATGGCTCTGGGAGTCCTTGTCTCTCTTTAAAAGTATCCATCATGTCCACTTGTAATAGTATGGCATAGCCAATGAAAATGTTGCTCCCTTTGCTTATAGGGTCTTGGCTGCCCAACTGCTGGGCTAGGTCAAGCAGGGCTAAATTATTTTTCAGGGCTGACTCCTCACTGGACACCTGGATACTGATGTTAATCACATCTAAGGGATTTATAATTACTCTTTCTACCTTTCAGATTTCACAAGAACATAACTTAACCCTCTAATACTCAGTGGTAGTCAGGTGAGCATATGTCAGTCATGACAGTCATTGCTTTTCCCCAACTTGAGGCTCATAAGTGTTTCTTTCTCCTCATTTGAGAGTCTAGGGAATTAAGGGAGTCCACAGAGGCAAACCTTTGGTATGCACACTCAGTTCTGGTTCATGGGGCAATTAAAAGTCTCATGGCTTCCAGGCCTGTGTTTTCTTCAGTATTTCACACTTGAATGAGAAACAGGATGGAGTGTATGTGTATATGCGGGGGAGTGGGGTGGGGGGGAGTGACAAGGGACAAGAATCTTTAGATCATCACTCTCTCACCACTTCAATAGCCACAGTGCCAGAGTTCATAAAGCAAGCTCCAGAGGTTTTAACCCTTTCTTCCCTGAGCTCCTTCCTTGTCTCCTAATTGGTGGTTGTTTTTACTCTCATAACATCTAGTCCCATCTCCAGCCATGTTTTATTTACTTCACTCTCTGGCCAACTCTCTGCTAACCATCATGTCCTCTTCCCCACTTCCTACCTCAAATCAACTTTGCAATTGCTTCTGGAAAGGGTGTGCTATTCTATTAGCCCAAGACTCTACTGACCACATCTCCCTCCCTTGCCGCTATATCTTCTATATGTGTTGTCTCCTTGAGGGCTTTGGAGGAAGGGAACGAGCATTTATTAAGTGCCTACTATGCGCTAAGCACTTTACAAAAATCTCATTTGATCCTCACAACAACCCTGGGAGGTGGGTGCTATTACCCCCATTTGAGGAAACTGAGACATACAGAAGTCACAAGGCTAGTAATTGTCTGAAATCAGATTGGAACTTGAGTTTTTCCTGGCTCCAGACCTAGGACCTTATCCACTGTGCCACCTGACTGCCTCTAGCTTGGCATTCAGGAGGACATAGCTCAGTGCTTCGAACATAGCAAACAATTAATAAATGTATTTTCATTCCCCTGGCAACTAGAGCATTACATGTGGTAGCTTTTAATGAAACAGTGTTGTTTGAGTGAATGAATGAATTAATGGACATTCTAAATGACTGGATCTACACAATAGATTTGTGAGTTAAGCACGATGTTTCCCAGAAGACTGGATCAAATGCCTACAAGCCAGTCAGTTGTAGTTATTTTACAATGGGCTACTTCAGATTCCTGAATTCTGAGTCCAATCCATCAAACCTTACAACCTACCTCCCTAAGATCATAACCAGAGATTGGTAAATAGGGCAACTGCCCCAGGCTCATCATACATGGAGGGGCCTGCCCACAGTATCTGCCAAACCAGAGCTTCTTCTCCTTGTTCTTTGCCTTGTGGTTCCAGATGCCTTCATTAATCCTGAAGTGTGAATTCAGAAAGAGAAGGAATGAAGTGGAAGGAGAGCTAGTGCATAGGGGGAACTGAGAACAGCTGAAGACTGAGATTGTGTAGGGAGAACGTGGTGGGGGAGCAGAGGGTTTAGAATTTGCACGGTGCAAATTCCTATTTAATTCTTCTCTTTCACAGTTTTGTGTACTAATACAAACATCTCTCACAGCTTGGAGAAACATTTTCTGTGTGTTCATTTAAATGAAGTAAGTGAAAAAAAGAAAGCGAAAGAGGCATACTGTTGGTTTTTTCTACCCCTTTACTCTCAAAATGGACTGATTGTAATGAAACTACATAAGCATTGTTCATTTATGATTATTCTCTGGGCTCCATCCCCCAAACACCGGAGGGCATCTTAGGGTAATCGTGAAGGAACGAATGAAATTTTATAAAGTAATTACCATGTGCCAAACCTCGTGCTAAGTGCTGAAAAAGGAAGATAGTCCCTATTCTCAAGTTCACATTCTAACTGAGTGTGAATTACATATAAATGATAACACATACAAAAAGTTTAGGAGCAGCTAGGTGGCACTGTGAATAGAGCACCAGCCTTGGAGTCAGGAGGATCTGAGTTCAAACCTGACCTCAGACACTTACTAGCTGTGTGAACCTGGGCAAGTCACTTAACTCCAACTGAAGAAAAGGATGAAAGGAGGGAAGGAGAGGAGAGAGAGACAGAGAGAGGAGGGAGGGAGGGAGGAAGGGAGGGAGGAAAGAAGGAAAGAAGGAAGGAAGGAAGGAAGGAAGGAAGGAAGGAAAGAAAGAAGGAAGGAAGGAGGGAAAGAAAGAAAATTAAGATACAGGGACAATGAAAAGGCCAGGAAATCCTAAGAGTGCATCAGTGGGAAAAAGTGGCAAGGCCTAAGGGTGCTTTTACCACTAGGTCACATGATAATGCTCAGGGACTATAGGGTATAAAGGCAGGGTGTATATATATAATAAGTCCTGGAGGACCTTTGGAGACAGTGGAAGATCAAGCAGATGGCCCTCCATCTTACTAGAAGGAATAAAGTTGGTGACATCCATTTCATCCAAGCAGTCTAGGTAGGTTCCCACAGGGCTGGGGGAAGAGAAGATAGAGGAAGATAAGAGAGAAAAGATACACAGTGATCATAACTCTTCTTGGCTACTGCTTGGCTATCTCAGATGAGTGAGTTCAAGAGGTTCTAGTGAAGATTCCAGTGCTAGAGAGGAATGTCAGTTATGTCTTATAACTCCTACATATTACAGTTGAGAAAATGGATCCAGAGGTTAAGTAACTTGCTCAAGGTCATACAGATACTAAGTAACAGAAGCAGAATTTGAATCCAAGGTCCTGTGACCTAAAACCCAACACTCTTTCCATTGCCCTATTGTGGCTTTCAGAGAGCCAGCTACTCCTCTTCCCGTTTGTAAGTGGCAGGGCTGGTCTTGTTAGACTAGAAATATGGTGTATATGGACTTAAAGGCTCTGATAAAGCTGCACTCCAAAGTTGGATTCTAAAATGTATTTGTAACTGCCCACATATATAACATGTATATTATATGCCTCTATAATAGCCTCTTGCCTGCAATAAAGTCACATTTATTATACTTGGGAGTAAAACAAGGATTCTCCTCTTTTATATTCCCCCTAGGATAATTTGAAGCATGGCATAGTTCTCTGGTATGAGAGGTGGTTTAGGGGATTTTAACTGGAAGATTCCAGGTATAATGTGGGAAACGAACACCTCAGGGAGCCTCGGAATAGTTCCTGCTTTTGAAGCACAGAGTCAAAGTTTCAGCTCCACAAGGTTTCTTCTTTTTCACCTCCTATTACAGTTGCCACATAGAAAGAAATTGTCCAGGCCAACAGTAGGGTTCAGCTGTAAGAAGATGGTCCTGATCTCTGAAAGGGCTTTGTTCACATAAGAAACTTCAGTATTACAGAATTTGAAAGAAACTCAGGGGTTATTGAGTCCAATCTGAACCTGGCCAGGAGTCCCAAATCTACATGTCCAGTAGTCTTCCAGCCTCCTTGAAGATCTCCAGGGAAAGGGAACTGATTTCTATAAGCACAGCACACACCCACTTTGAGACAGTTCTAATTATTAGGAAATTTTTCCTTCATATTGAACAAAAATATGCCTCTTTGTAACTTCCACCATTGTCCCTAACAAACCCATGTGGATATGTAACATATGTGGGCAACACATACACCCTACATTAGTTTTGCCCTCCGGAGCTTAGTAGAATGATGCTAATCCCTCTTCCTTAAAAGTCCTTCAAATACTTGGAGATAGCTGTCAGGTTAGAAAGGTTATGGAAAGAAGAGAAAGAAGGAAACTGAGGAGGCTGGCCCAGCTAAAATTGAAAGGAGGAAGACGGGAGAGGCATAAAGGAGAGACCACAGTTATTTGGGCCTAATGCCTTTGGAATCTCCATTGTCTCCATCAGAAAGCTCAAGCTTGTCTCACTGGCTCCCCCTTCTGCTATATTCCCACTCTTCTCTCTTCTCTCCAGGTTCTTGTCACCTAGCTTACATTGTGGCAAGGGACAGAGCGCTGATCTCTTCCTTTTCCTATCCTCCACTACATGGAAACAGGACACAATTCTTCTTTTAAGCTTGTTTTTTTTTTAATGGTTTAATGTTACAAGCTTCAGCTTTTCAAAAGATATATGAATTCATCAGTAAGAGAACCACTGTGCCACCCAGCTGCCCTAGCAGGTCATATGATAGGGTATATTTATCACATAAGCTCACCTTTGTGTATACAATATCAAAGGCAGAAAGGGTTCAAAGTTGAACAGAACAGATAGCTGCACATTCAGCAAGATTATTGTCACATATGCCCCAAGAAAACTGGCTAAGAAGCACTAGACTTACAGGGACCCAGGTGCAATCCTGGAGACCAGATCCCAAAGATAGTCAGGTTCTTTCTCTTACTTTCTCCCTACCACAGAGTAAAACTTCAAAAAAATTTCTAAAAATAAAGTTTATGTATGGGTCATATCTAGGATTTTCCCAAAAGAAGGAAATAGGGCCCTCTCTCTGAATATAATATGGGTTCCAGGAATAGGACAACTTCTGTTATATTTCTTCCATCATAGAAAAGACATAGGGGCAGCTAGGTGGCATAGTGGATAGAGCGATGGTCCTGGAGTCAGAAAGACTCATCCTTCTGAGTTTAAAATCTGGCTATGGACACTTACTACCTGTGTGACCCTGAGCAAATCATTTAACCCTGTTTGCCTCAGTTTCATCATCTGTAAAATGAGCCAGAGAAGGAGAAAGCAAACCACTCCAGCATCTTTGCCAAGAAAATCTCAAATGGGGTAATAAAGAGTTGGATATGACTGAACAACAAAAAGAAAAGGAATTAATGTGTGTATGTGAACACATGCAAAAATGTAAAACACTCCGTTAGCCTCTTACACTCATACTCCCCAAAAAAGGGAAAAACCCTTTGTGGTCCTGCTGAATAGATTTTGAACATTTACTACTGGAGTAATTACAACAGTTATCACAGAGGGTTAACAAGGTTCAGATTTTCTGTCCAGGCAGGCCATGGTTTTCTTTAGTTCTTCAGCTGCAGGTAACAATGACAGTTGTCCTCCTCTATGATATATCGTTATCAGAAAACATTGCCCTTTGATGAGTCAATGCTGAAATTCAAAACTCAGAAACTTTTGACCCACAAGGTAACCACTGGGGCTGGAAATATCAGTTTATCAAGATTGTTAATCACTGACCTCTGCTACAAAAAGGAAATAGATGGGCAGATAGATCATCATAAACTAGAGGTTCAGTAACTCCAGTCTCAGGCTCACCTAGACAAGCACATTTCGCTCTGTGCTTTCATTAAAAGTCACCATTACTACATCTGGTGAAAGGAAGGAAATCCCCCTGATTCCCCGCTGGAAGTCCAAAGAAATCTTACTACAAGAGAGAAGGGTCCACAAAAAAGCTCTCTTGTCTCACTCTTATAGAAAACAAAGGGGGAGGTTCCACCAATAAGAGACTGTGCCCCCTCACCTCCCAAAGTAGGTCTCCAGTCATCTCCAACTCCCAGGCACTACGGATCAATTAGAGGAGTTTGCTGTGTGTGTCTGTCCAGCAAGGCACATGTCCCTCAGCAAATGGTCAGTATTCGTCACCTAGTTGCCCATATGCTCTCTTTTAATACATACATACACACACACATATACATATATATGAATATGTGTGTGTATGTGTGTATATGTGTGTGTATAGATATATATGTCTATATGTCAAACATCTGGGCAAAATCTATAAACATAAGAGTAACCACAAGACAGACTATATGGAGAAATTCTAACTCAAACTTACCCAAATTTCAAAGTACCCACTTTCTTTCTTGTTTTTCTAGTCACCTCAACCATGGACTTCAACAAAAATCTCCCTACTAAACAGCTTTTTTCAACCCCACCCTTCAAGCAATCCTAAAAGACTCTTCCAACATTTAATTTAATTTGACAAACATTTATTAAATACACAATGTATACACAGCACAGTGTTAGATGCTGAGGGAGATAAGTAGTTTAAATAAAATATAATCCCTCTTTCATGGAGTTTTATATATAGTCTAGTAGGAGAATGAGCAACAAAGATAGTAACTTCATTAAGGAGGTACAAAATAGTGTTGTGGGAATCTGACTAAGAAGGGCTCAAGAGGCTTACAATTTAATGAAAGGAGAAATAAAGTACTGTGCAGTTATGGATAGATGGGCATTTGAACTGAGCTCTGCTATTTACTACCTGTGTGGGCACAGAAAATTTGCTTAGGCTTCAGTTTCCTCATCTGTAAAATGAGGTGGGATGTTTGGGGGGGTCTTTTAAGTTCACTTCCAAATCTAAATCTTACCTACCCAAATAACTATGAGACAAGAGAATATAAGATAATAGCAAAGGTGTTCATTTAGTATAGTGCCTGGTACTTAGTAGGCATTTAATAAATGTTTATTAATGCAAGACATCACATATATAATGGATATCACCTTTCTCAATGGATGTGGAAAGGATTGAAGGGAAGAAGAAAATTTGGAACTCAAAAATTTTTAAATGAGTGGTAATAAACAAATAAAGTGAAATAAATGCATACTGATGTATTGACATATTGGTCTTATACTATGCAAACAGCCAAAACCAGGAAGATTTTTCAAGTGGAGAACTGACATGGTTGGAGACGACAAAAGATGGTAGTAGTCAATGTTGCTGGAATTGTGGAAAATCGGGAATACTGATACACTATTGGTGGAGTTGTAAATTAATACAACCATTATAGAATGTAACTTTAAGTGAAGCAAATGAAATGATTCAAGCATCTATACCTTTTCACCCTGAGGTGTCACTAGCCAGTATATACCTCAAGGAGGTTAATGACAAAAAGAAAGTCTTCATATACACCAAAATATTTGATAGTAGCGCGCTTTTTTATGGCCACAAAAAACTGGAAATGAGATAAATGTTTATCAATTAACGAATTACTAAGCCAGTTATGGTATACAAATATAATGGAATATTTGTGAGCTGTAATAAACAGAAACTATGATAAATACAGAGGATGTAAAGACTTACATGAACTGATGAAAAGTGGAATACCCAAAAATCAATATGCAAAAGGGCTATCAAAACATAAATGGCAAAACAACCACAATAAAACAATTGAAAATGAATGTTGCAAAAGTACAAAGAGCAAATCTGGAATCAAAGAAGAGCTATGAGAAGACACCTCCCCCTGTTCCTTTTCAGAGATACGAGGAGGAGGGCTCTACAAATTCAGGGTAAATGCATATAATGTCAGTGTTACTGATTTTGTTTCTCTCCTCTTTCTCTTTTTCTTTTTTTCTTCAGCGTATTTTTGGGTCTCTTTTAGCAGGCTGTTGACTCGCTCTTCATGATTTCCTTGCATCATTCTCATTTCTCTTCCCAATTTTTCCTCCACTTCTTTTTCTCAATTTTCAAAATCCTTCTTGAGCTCCTCTATGGCCTATAACTGGTTCATATTTTTCTTAGAGGCTTTTGATGCAGGAGTTCTGACTTCACTGTCTTCCTCCCATTCCATGCCTTGATCCTTTTTGTCCCCAAAAAAAGGATTCTATGGTCTGTTTGTGCTTCCTCTGCTTGCTCATATTGCCAGCCAATTACTTGACTTTTCAGCTCTTTGCTACAGTAGAACTCTGTTTCCATAAGGGAGAGAGCTTTGTCCCAGATTGCTGGGGTTTTCTGTAGCCGCCAGAGCTATTAGGAGGGTGCCCTCTCTACAGCCCCCACAAGCTCTAGCTCACTGGCCACACACCCCAGGACTATCACCCAAGACCACAATCCAGATCCAAGCATGTTAAAGCAAGAGCAATTCCCCTCTGAACGGTCACTTGGTCCCCCTATGATTTACAGGCCAGAAGCTCCTGAAGCAGCCATCTGGCAGTGGTGGCTGCACACTTGCCACACCTCTACCACTTCTTACCCCCAGGGGAAGGGGCCAGACCACACTCTTCCTTTCCCCCCCCCCATTCCAACAGAGTTCCACACTGACCTTTTACTTTGTGTTTGGCATTTATGGGTTGAGAAGTCTGGAACCCACCACAGCTGCTGGTGATTCACTCTCCTGAAGTCTGCTCTCCTGCCACTGGTTGGGGCTGCCCTGGGGCCAGAAATGTGCAGCTCACATGGAACTATGCTCGGCTCCCAGCTCAGTGCGATAGACCTTTCCTGTCCGCCTACCAGGCTTCCTTCAGTGGGAGATTTGTTTCTCTCTGTCACCTTGTGGGTTCTGTAGCTCTAAAGTTTGTTTAGAGTCATTTCTTTACATGTATTGGAAGTGACTGGAGTGGGAGCTCATGCCAAGTTTGTGCTTCTACTCTGACATCTGGGCTCTGCCCCCTCTTTCTCTTTTTCTTAAAAAAAAAATCTGGGGGGGCGGAGCCAAGATGGCGGCGTAGCAGCAGCAACATATCGCAGCTGTCACATAGCCACCCCAAAATACCCATAAAACAGGACTCTAAACCAATCCTAGAACTCCAAAACGCACACAAAGATACTTCCCACTAAAGTCAGCTGAGCTACGAGGAACCATATCAGTACTGCGAATCGAAACCAGCCTGCCCTGAAGCTGCGGCTGTGCCCCGGGGGCGACTAGACAGGAGGAGTGGAGGAGCCTCTCAGGTGAGCGGATTAGCAGCAGCTGCAAGCGGGATTTGTGAAAGGGGGAGATAAGCAGTCTGGCCAGAAGGCCTCCAGAGTGGAAAAGCGAAAGGCAGAGGTTTTGCACCCGCCTCTGCTTTGTAGCTTCCCGCCCGTGGCCTGCAGACAGCAGGGGGACTTAGCGATTGTTTTCAGGCCAGTGCTCTCAAGTTGAGCGGCCTGGATCCGGATCGCCATCTTGGGCCTCAGTCTTGGAGTCTTTATTATCCAGTCTGCCGGAGGTGTTTAGGAGGACTCCCAGCATCTTCCTGAGAGCTACGGCAGCCGGGAGGACCCCAGCGATTTGGGACAGAGCTTTCCCTTCTGGAAGCAGAGTCCCACAGAGATTTAA
>CM053583.1:340425995-340441140 GCA_028627135.1 Pseudochirops cupreus
GAAAGACGGGGAGAAAATATGTAACTCAAAATCTTGTGGAAATGAATGATGCAAACTATAATAAAATTTTTTAAAAAATCTGTTCTATGAGATGGCTCTTAAGAACAGGGGGAGATAAAGAGAATGTTAAAAAGAAGAGAAAGGGGAGGAGACAGCATTTGAATAGCAGTACTTTTTAAAAAAAACAAATATTATTTCATTTGATCCTCACAACAACCCTATGAGGTAGATGTTATTATTGTCCCCATTTTGAAGAAGTTAAGGCAAACAGGAGCTTAAGTGACTTGTCTAGGGTCACACATCTAATGTCTCAGGTCCTATTTAAACTCAGGTCTTCCTGACTCCAGACCCAGGGTTCTATTCATTGTGCTACCACCTGACTCTAAAACAAAAATATATTAACAAAGCTGATTTTTTAAAAAAACTATTTAAATATCTCATGCTTGGGATTTGCTAACCCCCTTTGTTTAATTAATGGAAAAGCTTCCTCATGATTACAAAAACAGAGTGTGCAGAAAACAGTAAGAACAATGCCAATAATCATAGAAAATAAGATGACCCTGACATTGGCAGTTTTTTTCTCTCTATCACCAACTTTGTCCTGGAAACAAATACCAATCGGCTTCCTAAAGGAGGCTGCAAAATCTGCTCCAAGGACGTTGATCAAAGTGCTGATGTGCCTGTTCACTCTAGGCTACGTGAGTCCGGATATGGCCTCTACCTACACAGGTACCTGAAAGGGCAGAACGTTGATCACAAATCACCAAGAGTCTTCCTCGTTATAACTGAGATTGGGCTTCATGAAGCACGAAAAACATGCTACCTGGATTAGTTCCTCGATCCTTTTTAAGATTAAAAAAAAAAATCCCATACCTCTGATCCTTTCTTCATCCCTAGGACAATCTGTTAGGGTAGCAGCCCAAAAATGTTTCAATTGAGTGTGACTTTAAAAATAACTCCCTTCCCCTGGAGCCTTATTTTAACTATTTTAATGGGAAGAAAGCATCAAGATGGGCTGGAAGCTTACATTCACAAACTGCTAAAATTCCTCAGGAAACTATAAAAAATAATAGAAACAGCAACAATAATAATAGATAACATTTATAGTGTTTTAAGGTTTAAAAAGCACTTTGCAAGTATTGTCTCGTTTGATTTCTCACAACATCCCTTTGAGATAGATGCTATTATTGTCCCCGTAAATGACTTGCCCAGATATCACATAGTTGGTATCTGAGGCCAAATCTGAACTCAGAACTTCTCAACTCCAGGCCTAGTATTCTATCCACCGTACCACAGACTCTGTTACTTTTCAATATTCCATTGGATCCGTGACCTTCTTGACCATGGCACCTAGGTCAACAGATGAGGTGGACAGAATGTTTGACCTGGAGTCAGGAGGACCTGAGTTCGAGTCCTGCCTCAGTTATTTATTTGCTGTATGACAATGGGCAAGTCACTGGACCTCTCAACCTCAGTATCCTCATCTATATAATGGGGGTAATAATAGCACCTACCTCATAGGGTTGTTGTGAGAATAAGATGAGATATATTTATAAAGCACTTTGCAAGCATTAAAGCACCATATAAAAGTTAGCTATTATTATTCCTGATATGTGTAATGACTTAGACAGTTCATGTCTTCTCAGCAGCCTCCCACAAGTTCTTCAGAGAGCCATCTGTCTATTATTCCTCAATGCATGACAAGCCTACCTCCTTTTCTGATTACACATTTCCTAGTGTGCCACTTAATAATATTCACAAGCTATTATTAGCCGACTTAGATCCGTCATCCACCTTTCCATTGTTTTTTGGGTCACCTGCAATTATAATTCTTCAGAGAGTGTGGTGTTCCATGTTCACAATTGTGTAACAACACTAAAACAATATCATTGAGAGAAATTACCCAAGAAATTTCTGTGAATCCCCTACTTTTTCCTGAATTACCCACATTACTTAGCACTATTCCTTGAAGTGTTACAAGAAGGTTTGGAACAGCTGCTGTAGAGAAAGGGATAGTTAATCAATTAGGGAAGAATTGAATATTTTCCTTGCTACAATGAAAGCCCAGTTGAAATTAGATAACATCAATTTGCAGTGAACCCATTGAGCACAGTTTCATGATTTCCTCCAGCTCCATTCAGCAGTATGTGAATAGAAGCAAAGGAGACAGATGGCAGGAGTAATACAGGCTTGGAGTTTGGCTAGGAATGAATGGCAACAGGACAAAAGGTCAAGGGATTGGAGAGTAGAGAATAGCGTAGAGATCTGGAGTGAGACAGTGGGAGGGAAGGCTTGTGGTAGATAGAAACAAGGGAGTGACTAGTTGGAGAGGGAAATAGGGTTTGTATATCACTAGTCACGAGTTCAGGCTCAGTGGGATGAGGCAAGTATTAGGGGAGTGGGAAGGTATGCTAATCATTGAGCAATGAGTCCAGGCAGAGTTTCAGTGGATGGAAAAAGGTCTAAGGCTTGTGAAGAGACTGTTCAAGGTCCTCCCTTCAGGTTTAGTCTAACAGCATGTGTTCATTTAAGCCCCAGAAAGCCTACTCACAACAAACAGAAATAGGCAGGGTAGGAATCTAGTCAAGAGGCTAGGTCACCTTTTTACCCAGAAGATCCCGGGGAGGTAGGTGGGGGAAGGGGGAAAAGCGGGAAGGGGGAGTGGGAGAAGGTAGGACAGCAGAGGAGAGAGAAGTCTTTTACTCAAAGGATAGCAGAGCACTAGATATGGTTTTGGGGAAAATGATGTGGTTAGGGTTAGGGTTGCTCTGGAGACCCCAAAATACCAACATACCAGGTCCCGCTGAATGAATTTGACTCAAATCTTCTCTCAGCCAAAGAAAAGCAAAGTTTATCAAAAGTTCACCATATTAGGTAGGCTCTTAAGGAGCCTAGGTATCTGTGATGCTTGAATTGGGCAAGCGGGCCAGAGTAAGGCTGTCACAGAGTAAGTCTGTGCTAAGTCATTCTATGGCCCTGTCACACACATGGGGCAAGAAGGGATCTTATATATAGGAAGATTGTGTAAGGAATCTAGGGGTGGTCTGGAGGAGGAGTTTGGGGAGGGTCTTCAGGAGGAGTTAACAAGGTCAATGAGTGATTAAGGGTGGATTGATATTTTGATAAGCTCAAGGGTGGGAAGTAGATAGACAATGGAGGGCTAGGCTAGTAACAGAGGTTTGGGCCCAGCCTCAACGAAAAGTTTATGGCTTCTGCAAATGCCTCATCAAGTGGGAAGATTCAGAGATCAAGAGGGTTCCCAGAGCCTGTACCTCAAAGCTTCAAGAAGAGCTCAAGGAGGTTTCCAGAGTCTGCACCTTATCAGAATGGCTCACAGAAGTACTTGGGAAAGATACTGGAGTGGTTTGCCATTTCCTTCTCCAAATCATTTTACAGACAAGGAAATTGCAACAAACAAGGTTAAGGGACTTGCCCAGGGTCACATAGCCAGCAAGTATCTGAGGACAGATTTGAACTCAGGAAGATGTCTTCACAGCCAGCACTCCATCCTCTTTGCCATCCAGCTGCATATATGTATATTTATGTATGTATATTTGTATGTATGTGTATGTGTATAAATAACAGCATAACTGTATATATAAAACAGTATATGTATATACTTATGCACATATGTATCCTGTATGTAACTAATTATTTACAAGTCTCCCCCATTAGAATGTAAACTCTTTGAAGGTAGGGACTGCTTTTGTCTTTCTTTGTGTTTTTAGTACTTAGTACACAATAAGCATTTAACCCTGAATAACTGAGACTGTGAAGACTTGACCCTTTCCTGAAAAGGTTCTCAACTTAGACTACTGAAATCCTTGTGGTGGGGAAAATCTAGACTCCTACACGCACGCACGCACGCACGCACGCGTGCGCACACACACACACACACACACACACATACACACACACACACAGAAGACTTTCAACTGGCTAAGCAAGTATTCATCTTTAGATGGAGGCTTAATGCTTGAAATACATAAACTCAAACACTAATAAATGATCCTTCCCTATTTGGTTCATCCTATTTCTAATGTAAAATGAGCCACAAATTTGAAAGATATGTTGCTGGAGAAACAACCCAGCTTAATCTAATGAGTAGTAAAATGTTTTGAGGTCAGAAAGCTACAAGAAAAGTCATAACTTCTGTTTCTGTTTTTTTTTAACTTGTAAAATTAACAAAATAGTTTCACTTCATCTCAGAGGGATTAAAAGAAGAATAATGAGAAAAGCAGCATGTTATGGTAGATAGAGCAATATCTTGGAGTCATTTTCCTCATTTCTAAAATGGGAATAATAATTTCTGCTCCACTTTCATCGCTAACCCAGTTATTGTGAGGATCAAAATGTCATGTGCTAAAGTTCTTTTTAAGTTGCAAAGGCTACAAATTCAATTCACCAAACATTTATCAAGCACCTACTGTTTGTAGAGCACTGTGTTTATTGTTGGGGGAGATACAAAATTTAAATAAAACATGTTCCCTGCCTTCATGGAGTTCTTTGTCTACTAGGAAGGTAAGATACACACAGCTATAAAACATCATGTTGAATGATAAATGCATTAGGGGCGTGCAAAACAAAGTACAAAGTACAGATCAGTGGGTTGTGAGCTCCCTGAGGACATTGTCTTATTGTATGGTATGGATCCATGTTAGTGGAGGGGCAGGAAGGGATAACCATTACCATCCACTGTCCCCTTTCCAGTGTTAAAGAGTTATGAGCCCAGATGGGATGTGTAAGTCAGGGCCTCTACCAGAGAAACTCTCATACTTGGAACTGAAAGTGACTCTGGAAGTTATGTAAACCTTTGGCACTAATGATTGGTCATCTAATATTTTTTTTTCTTTCCCCTCCTTTTAATAAAAGTTTATTCTATAAAATTGTGGACTAAATGCATGGCACAAGAGGGGCATTTGGCCCAGTATACTGGGGGGGGGGGGGGGGGGCCTGGGGAGGACATAATTTGATATCCCAGGTTTCCTGGATCTAGCAAAAGAAAAAAATTCCTCAAAGTAATATACTGGGACTTTTCATATCATGAGAGAGTCTCTGACCCAATGATTACAAAATTAGGAAATCATTTACCACAAGAATTACTAAAAAGGTACCAAGTTCATCCAGATCACTGAGAAAGCCTGGAGATCAAAATAAATAGTTGCTTTTTGTAAAGAGAGACAACATGGTCCTGCAGTGTTTTAATTTAGACATACATTTGTCAAATGTCAAGGTCAGCAGATGGCCTGAAATAAATTTGTAGCTTATCCTCCTCACTTCAGTTCTCAGTCTGAATTCTGAAGAGCTGATATTTTATTGTTCCAAAGAAAACTATCTCGATTTATGTACTTGAAATATTAGAGAGCTTAGAAAGCTCTCTGAGAACTGGTTTGATTTTATAGACAAAGCCTTGGACTCAATGTCCAAACTCCTGCATTCAATTCTCTGTTCACCGTCTAATCTCCTTCTGACCTTGGAGTGTTATCTACTCCTCTCTTTTTAGTAGTTTAAAAAAAAAGGAGGTATTTTTGGAATTGTCGAGACATTGAGAAATGAGCCTTGAAGCAAAGAAAGGGTGATCAATCTGTTCAAAATACCAGAAGTTCTCCAGATAGAAACAGATGAGCAACAGCTGGGAACAGTGCATGGGGGAGGAGGATTGGATACTCAGTATGGAGGAAGGCTGACTGTCCTGGGAGTAATATCCTAAGGGTCAACAGATAACTTCCAAAATAACAAAATCTGCCACCCACTTGGAGAATCCATGGTTATTCCAGGAGAACACATATCTTTATTGAACTCTATTCACATTAGTAACAGGACCTTTCAGATTCTCAAGAATCTGACTTAACGTGAAAATTAGATCTGGTCGGGTGACTTATCACCAGGCTAGACAAATCAATCAGATTAGGTTTACTTTTAGGAGAGAGACAACCTCTCAGAAGCAGGAAAATTTTTCTTAAGATTTGGTTGAATCCAGCCTAACAGTGGTTACTTTGTTTCTTCCTTTGATAGGTCATAGTCAACATTTCAATGCAATAAACTTTTTTTAAAGGATTTTTTTTCATCACTTTCAGTTTTATTGATGTTTTGGGGTTTTTTTACATTACATATATTTACAAATTACTTCCATTTTGACAGCAATCTCTTGAAACAAAGTAAAACAGTTAACTAAAACTAATAATATAGTATCTTATCTGATAGTGCAACATTTCACATCTACAATCCTCTCCCACTCATCCCTGAATATTTAAAAAAAAAAAAAGAACAGAACTCTATTTTCTGGGGCAGATAGGTGGTGAAGTGCATAGAGCTCTGGGCTTGGAGTCAGGAAGACCTGAACTCAAATCTGGCCTCAGACACTTACTAGCTGTGTGACCCTGGGGCAAGCCACTTAACCCTGTTTGCCTCAGTTTCCTCATTTGTAAAATGGGCTAGAGAAGGAAATGGCAAACTAGTACAGTATCTGTGCCCCTCCCCCCAAAAAAACCCTCAAATGGAGTCTTAAGGAGTCGGCCCAAATAAACAACCAAAATTTTATTTGCCTCTCAAAATTAAAAAAAATTTTTTTAATAAATATGAATTGTCAAATTTTCTCAATGGCTATGTGACCCTGAGCAAGTCACTTAACCTCTCTGTTTATCTCAGTTTCCTTAACTGTGAAACAGGGATAATAATAGCATTTAGGCCCTTGCAGGGTTGCTGTAAGGCTCAAATGACAGAATATTTGTAAAAAAAAAAAATGCTTAGCAGGGTTCCTGGCATATAGTAGGCACCATATAAATGCTTATTCTCTTCTTCCCTCCCTCCCAACCACCCCAAAAAACCTTTCTTTAACAGATAGAACATTTCATCATTGGTCCTCTAAAATCACAAATGATCATTGTATTAACTGTAGTTCTTAAGAGTTTTTGAAAATAAACTTTTAAATCATCTACAAAAGAAGGGCACCATGTTGGACTAAGACAAGATTCTCATCCTTGCGTAGGCCACAGTTCACCCAAGGTCACATGGGTACCTCCTGAAGGAGGTAATAGCTGAGATCAATTTTTAAGGATGGGAATGATTTTGTCAGATTGAGAGATGAGGGGAGTGTATTGGGTCAATGAAGGGAGATGTGAGCAAAGCCACCGAGGTAGGAAAAGGCAAAGCAAGGAAGACGATTTGGCCAGAATGTAAAGTTTGTGAAGAAGCAAAGGCTGAAGGGCAGGTAGGAGCTCAGTTGTGGAGGGCCCTATGTACCAAACACAGGTGCTTTTGTTTGATCTTTAAAGAAGGAGCCTTTGAAGGCTTTTGAGCAGGGAAACAGCCTTAGCCACTCAGGGCATCTGGGCAGGGATGTAAAGGATAAATTGGAACAGGGAGAGCTTCAAATTAGGGAGGTGGCAAGGCTAAACAACATCTTTAGTTGCAAAGTAATAGGAAAACAGAGTTTGTTTTGTTTTAGTTTTTTACATTAATGAAAACTGAAGCCCCCCAAAAAACATTTTACATTAGGACAGCAGTTCTCAACCTGTGGGTTGCAACCCCTTTGGGGGTCAAACGACCCTTTCACAGGGGTCACCTAAGATCATCGGAAAACACACATTTCCGATGGTCTGAGGAACTGAGACACCACTCCTCTAGCTGTCTCCAGGTGGGTCCACCTACATGCAGATACACCCATAAATGAATATTAAAGGATCGAGGCATTAGGAAGGTTGAGAACCACTGCATTAGGAGAAAATGAGTGTCCTTTGTACAAGCTCTACTTCAGGGAGCCAGGGAGCTCTAGAATCAAGCACTAGAACCAGTTGCCAGGGAAGATCATGGTGTTGGGTCCCTGGAGAATTTTGAGATGATGCTGAGCTGTCTCAGATAGCATTATTACTGGACTGCCTTGGCAGGCAGTGTTTTCTAGTAAACAGAAGACTAGATTTGGACTCCAGAAGATAAGGGTTCAAACCTTGTCTCTGACATTTACTGGCTATATGACTTTGGATGAATTACTTACATTTTCTGTGCCTCTGTTACCTAGAATTTAGGAGCTCCTTAGTGTAAGGAATTGGTAGTGGCCAAACTCCTACTAATATATACATCAGCTGCTCTGCTGTTGAACAGTTGTCTTAGGGTATAGAGAGGTGAAGAGACTTGCCCAGGGACTCACTGGATCCAGATATTCATCCATTATACCATACTGCCCCTTATTGAGTCTAATAACTATTTATAATATTATTTCCATGGGAAAACTCATTGTAAGTTCCAACTCCAGGAATCAAGAATGTTTCTTCCCTTGGTTCAACTGGAAGGTAGCATGGTGCAATGGAATGTGAACTGGACTGGGAGTCAAAGGGCATGGGTTCAAATCCCAGGCCTATTACTTGATAACCACAGGACCTTGAACAAGTTCCTTGACCTTTATGAGCCTCAGCTTCCTCATGTATAAAAAGAAAGTGTTGGACAACACATTTTCTAAGGTTGCTTTCTGAATCTAGGATCTTAGAAATTCCAGTAGAAATAGCAGGAACTCCCACTGCTATAGAACCATAATAGTAGAATTCTGATCTCTAGAGGTTCTAGCATCAGCCTTGAGGGGAAGATGAACAAAAAGGTCCTGTACATAGTAAACAAGTTGATAGGAAGAAAATGACATATCCCCCAAATCCCCAGAAGTTACAGGGGGACATTTAGGTAGAGAAATGAAAGGGAGTTTCCAGGTCAGCTTCTAATGAGTGAAACCATCAGCAGATAAAGGATGTTTGGAAATCTGGCACTTGTAAGATAGAGGCTTGGCTGCTTGTAAGATAGAGGCTGCTCCATCACGATCTTTCAGAATATGGTGAAGAGTTTCTATATAGCTCAGTGTTAATCATTACTCAGTTCAAATGTTATCTCATGAACCACAGTGTCAAATAAGAAAGCAGGAGATAGGTTCAGGAGAGGGAGAAGTATCATGATGTAATGGATAGCATGCTGGGTTTGTTAAGAACAACTAGGTTTCAATCCTGCCTCAGATATTACTGGTTATGGGACCCCACACCAGTTATCTAAGACCCTCTTGGCCTCAATTTCCTTACTTGTAAACATGAAAGGGTTAGACTTAATGACCTCTAAAATCTGTTCTTGTTCTAAATTTTGTGATCTATGAAGATGACCAACATGATCTTTCTGACATCTTATAATATAGTTTTTCTGATAGATGTTTACAGGTTTTTGTGGCAGATTGTATACTGATTCTTGGGAGTTATATAAAATAGCACTTTAATACTTTAAAAGAACAGTCACACAGGGTCCTTGTAAGCTCCCGCCTATATTTTTTTAGGTGATAAGACCAAGAGGTTAGAAAGTCTGCTCAAGAGCACACTGGTATATGACCCTAGCAATTATCACAGTGACACTGGGGAATCTTGGGAAAGTACAAAGTATTTCTCAGGGCCCCAGGCTTACCTTGACTTCAGAAAAAAAAAATCCATAACACCACACAATGCCGTCCCTTGTTATAACCCTCCAGTTGACCTTTCAGAGCTAAATAAGAATGAGAAGCTTCATATTGGCAGGAGGAGGAAGGGAACAGAGGAGAGGAAAGAAACCTGCATTCCATGATTCCCTCAGGCTGAAAAGAGATAAATCGTCCTTTTTTGGATGGAGAATATTTTCAGGACTTAATTTCCTTAAATTTATGATGGAAATAAATTGTAATAACTGAAGCCAGGCAAAATATTAAGACCCCTCTCTAACTTTGCTAGTGCAGACACACTGCTTGAACTGAAAGAAAACAGTTATGGGTAACTTGATCCCCAAAACATATTCCTACTAATTTATTCAACAAATTGATTTTTGGTCAGAGTTGTGTTCTTTTGGGAAAGCTATTACCTACACGCCTAACTATTCTTGCCAGCCAGAGAGACCCCAATATGAACCACTTTATAAGCAGGATGGGAATTTCAGCCTGGTCATAGGTTCTAGTGCTGAGAGAAGAGGAGAGGCTTTGGGGATATCATCTGCTGGGATTGTTCATGTTGTCCTTGTAATGACAGAGGTAAAAAAGAAACTACAGTACACTTCCTACCAGAAATATACCTTGGAAAGAAGAGATGAGATCTAGGTCATCATGGGAGAGGGGAGGAAAAGTCACATATGAGTCAGTATTAATGAATTCCTTGGTCACACAGAGCAGCCAGATTAACACAAAAGAGTAAAGACTTAAGCAAGGGCTGGAGAATGGGAGAATCATAAGATTACAGAATTTGAAGTCAAAAGAACCTTAGAGATTTTCTAGTACAATTCCCTCATTTTATAGATGGGAAAACAAAGACTGGAGAAGAAAAGAACCATATCAAAAAAACCCATATCTTTTGATGGCAAATACAGTACTCTTTCCAACACACCAAGCTGCTGAAAGTCCCTTCCAAATCTAAATCCTATGGCCCTAAATGTGAGAGTCTCTGCACAGCCTCAGGGTACAGGAGAAAGAAGACTGGCTTTGAAGACAGAATCAGACATCAATGAGCATGTATTAAGCACCTGCTGCATACCAGGTGGAAGCAGCTAGGAGGTCAGTAGACAGAGTAGTGGGACTGCAGTTAGGAAGATCCAAGCTGAAAGCTGACCTCATACATTTATTAACCATGTGGCCTGGGCAAGTCATTTAACCTCTCTCTGCCTTAATCCACTGGAGAAGGAAATGGTAGACCACTCCAGTATCTTTTCTAAAAAAAACCCCACGGACAGTACGATCTGTGGGGTCATGAAGAATTGGACACAGCTGAATGACTGAACAAAAAAAATGTACCAGGCACTGTGCTAAGTGCTAGGAATATAAAGAAAGGCAAAGGACAGTGCCTTTTCTCAAGGAGCGAAGTCTAATGGGGAGATGAGGACTTGGGTTCAAATCCCACCTCTGACGTATATTACCTTTGTGACCTTGGACAAATCACCTTACCTTCCTAGGTAAAATGAGAGGCTGAATTAGATGGCCTCTGAGTTGCTTCTAGCTCCAGCTCACCAACTTCATATTTTTCTCATTATCCTTTGTTCTCAAAGTAGCTGAAGACTTGTTAGGACATAGGTCCCCAAAAGCCAATTGTGATTTGTGCTGATTGCCCAGTTGACAGCTGTCCCTTGCTATGCTGCCCAGTTGTTCCTGCTGCCTCTCCACCCTGCCCTGAGACTATGCTCTCCTAATTATTAAGACTTTACCATTTCCATTGGGACTTACGTCCAACTACAGCTGCACTCAGTCCATCTTCCTGCAATTCCTCCTTGTGCTTCCCCAACCCCATCCCCGTCCCCATTTCCAACTCTTGCTTTGGGAGAAGTAAACAAATCAGCACTACTATTCTGGGAAAGGCTGCCAATCGATTGCCCTAAGATCCCACCCCAACCATCTCTGTGATTTCACCAACCAAAACACTCCTCCCTGGCTGACTGAACAAAATTATATCTACAGTCATCTTGGTCACATACTACGGTTTCATTTTAAATTATGTGTGGTTGACAACTTATTTAAAGATAAAAGGATGCTTTTCGTATGCCTAGTTAAACACTTTGGTTTTTGCTTTGTTTTGTTTTCATGGACAAACAACAGATATAGTAGGACCTTGTATTCTTACCTCTGAGTTTATTGTGTGATTGTGGGAGATGCTCAGATCTCTAAAAATTATCTGTGAAAGCGTCTGTAATAAGCAGTAAGAAACAAGCCTGTGGAAAGTTGTCCTCCCTCCTCCAGATGGATGATCTGAGACACAGGCCATAGCCTTCCCATGGGGACATCTGGATTGGAGGGGCCTGTCTGAGCCTGATTCAGATGCTGCCCCTTTGACCTTAGGTTGTTGTTCAGTTGTGTCTGAGACTATGTGACCCTTGGACTTTTATCTATGGGGTTTTCTTGGCAAAGATACTGGAGTGATTTGCCATTTCCTTCTCTAGTATGTTTCAATTAGATGAGGAAACTGAGTCAAACAGGGTTAAGTGACTTGCCCAGAGTCACATAGCTAATGAATGTCTGAGTCCATATTAACTCAGATCTTCTTGACTCCAAGTCTGGTACTCTATCTACTACATCACCTAGCTGACCTTGACCCTATGGAACCTTCCTCAGGTGTTATTTTTGTTCTAAAAGCAATAATTTATTTTTAATACTGTGGCTCCAAGTGTACTTTTTGTATGAGATTAGAAAGAACCTATTCCTTGTAGAACAACCTGTCCCTTCCCTTATCATGCTTTCATCAAAGATATGTCAGTAAATGATATTCAGAAATCTCAAAAAGATTAAAGGGGAAGTATATGACTTGGTAGTTGCTGATATTTCTCAGTCATCTTTATCTTTTTTAATAAAAATATATTTCATGAACTTCTCTATTCTTTTGCAGTAACTTCCCCTCTTAAAGCTATCTTGAAAATTAATCCCCCAGTACCTTCAGTATGGATTTTCTCAGTACTATATGTATTTATAGCTCTTCCCAGCCTCATTTTCTTCAGCATCACAGTCACATCCTCAGTAGTACAATGGGTACTGATATCGTAGAATACAAATCTGTTAGCTCACTATTGCTTTTGATGAGAACAGATTGCTATGGAAGACAAAATATCTATTCCATCTTATATCTATTTGTTTTCCTACTTCCAGTTTCATCTATAAATATTTTTTTGAATGATCTGACTTAGCTGGTTGTTCTGCCAAGCTTCCTACAGGATCATTTTCCTTCAACTGCTATTATATGAGGGGAAGCCAATAGGAACATCCATCTTCTGCATTGTTTGCAAATGATCTTATACTAGAAGCCAGTGCTGCCTTCAACTGCCTTCAACCATGTCTCTGGTTGCAGGAGACAAACTGTTTGTAAGCTGAGGACGTTTCTGGGCTTTTTTGGCCTTCTTGCTGTGACTATTATTTTGTATTGGTTGAATTTCTCTAAGAAATATTAATAGTCAAAACCTCTACCTTTGCTCATTTCCCATTTTTTTTTAGTCAACAGCATGTTTCAACATGTCGAATTGGAGCTGCTTTAATCGCACTTAGTCGCTCTCTTCTCATCTTTATCCTTTCTTCTAATTTGGTATTGATTTTGGCCTTTGCCCTAACCAGTCAATAAACGAACTATACATAGACAACTGATTCTGGAACAACTCCCACTTCAGTAACCAATCATTTCCTACCTGTTAAACTATAGTCAATTTCATTTTCTATGATGTCATCCAGGGCTCATCATGTCAACCACCTTCCAAGAAAACATTCATAATGCACAAGTGTGAGACTTCTCAGTGGTCCATAAGCCTTTGTGCCCAATCCATATTTTCCAATATAATTTTTGCGGCTCTCTCTTAATCTCATCTTTACATTGCAGTCACCTGACTTCATTTGGAAAACCTTGTGGAATTATTTATATTATTTCTCTACTCCTTCGGTTTCTGGAACAGATGTTGGCGCATCAGTTTCAATTATGTTCATAATGGTCAGTTTGCTTATATTCATTGTGAGAACTGTAAGGCGTCCCATGAGGTAATGTTATTTGTTGTACGAACGCTCTGTGCCAGATTATAAATTAGTTTTTTCCTCAAACCTAGAATAGTAATCTTCCATTTAACTGCAATTTCTTTTTTTTCTTAATCTATTTTACACTTGTTGTTCAGTCATATCTAACTCTTCATGACCACATATGGGATTTTCTGGGCAAAAATAGTGTAGTGGCTTGCCAATTCCTTCTCCAGTGGATTAAGGCAAACAGAGATAAAATGACTTGCCCAGGGTCAAACAGGTAGTGAGTATCTGAGGTTACATTTGAACTCACTCTTCCTGACTCTAGGCTGGTACTCTACACACTAAGCCATCTCAACGCCTATATGTTATACTTCGCTATTAACAAAAGCAAACATTCATACTTAAATATTCATACCCCTTAGCCCAGTAATTGCATAATCAAGTTTATATTCTAAAAAATGTCAGTGACAGAAAGAGGATATTTACATATAAAAATACCATAGCACAGGCCAGCTAGGAGCTACTGTGGATGCAATGATGGGCCTGAAGCCTCATCTTCCTGAAGTTTCATCTTCCTGAGTTCAAATCTGACCTCAGACCCTTAGTAGCTGGGTGACCCTGGACAAGTCACTTAACTCTGTTTGCCTCAGTTTCCTTACCTGTAAAATGACTTGGAGAAGGAAATAGCAAACTACTGCAGAATGACTGGACATGAAACAAGCGAACAACAAAATACAACACATTTGTAAAAGAACTAAAACCAAATCATTTGCTCAATTATTGGCAAATGACTGGAAAGTCATGGTATATATAAATGTGGTGCTATCTTATTATATCATAAGGAATGACAAATATGAAAGATTCAAGGAAACATGAGGAAATAGAATAAAGATAGCAAAGCCGAAAGAAAAATGCCCATAACAACTCCAGTCACATAAACAAAGGCAGTGTTAAAAGGATCACACTAAACATATGGACCAATTACTGACGTTAAACATATGTTCTCCCTTTCTATTGACAAATAGTAACCTGCAAGCTTAATATGTTAACTCATCTGATCCACAGACAACCCTGGGAGGGGCTATTATTATCCCCACTTTACAGATAAGGAAAATTAGGCCCAGGTTAAGTGACTCGCCAAAGGCCCACACAGGTAATAAGTGTCTAAGGCTGGATTTGAACTCAGGTCTTTCTGAGTCGAAGTTCAGTGTTCTATCTGCTGCACCACCTAGCCGCAGGATAAGAAGAAATGAGAAGAAACCCACTCTAGATGAGAAGAGTTTAAAATATTCAAATATAAACGCCGTCTACCTACACATATATACGTATGTATATATGTATTATGTATATTTGTATACATACATGCATAAATATGTGTATGCATGCATATGCTACACATAGAAACACAGGTATATCAGTATATATGTGTATATATGTAGCCATAAATATATACATTACATAGACATGAAACAAAACTTCATTATTTATAATTTATTTTTTAAAGTGAGTGAAATTTAACAAAATAAAAACAAAAAATGTCCGGGGGGCGGAGCCAAGATGGCAGCGTAGAAGCAGCAACATATCGCAGCTCTCACATAGCCACCCCAAAATACCCATAAAATAGGACTCTAAACCAATCCTGGGACTCCAAAACGCACACAAAGATACTTCCCACTAAAGTCAGCT
>CM053583.1:340441640-340471758 GCA_028627135.1 Pseudochirops cupreus
TTTTCCCCTGAACTAGGTAAATGGTATTTGATTAATTAAAGTAAGATTGTTAACCCATTTTGAGTTGCTTTCCTTTAGAAAAGCAGATCTAAGAACCTGTGCTAGTAGCCGCCCTGGGTGTGCTGGGGTGCTTGCTGTTACACAGATGACAGAAATAAGGTAGAATAATTCAACTCTATCTCGCCTGTTTTTCCCCCACCAAGGACAACCATTTTCAGAGTAGGAAAGGTTAAAAAAATAATAATAATTAGGGTTTAAAACTCAAGATAAGGAAGGAAATGGTAAGACAGTTCATAATGATTTCAATGAATTCAAGTCACCAGGTCTGAATGAATTACATCCTAGGGTACTACGAAACAAAACAAACAAACAAAAAACCTAACAGGTGAGTGCTGAGTTCAAGAAACTTTAAGGAATCCTGGCAGATAGAAAAGGTTCAGCAAGGTTGGAAATGGGAAACAACAGGCCAGGCAGTAAGTGGAGAGTGAAGTGCATAGGTGGATTGGGAGACCACCTGGGAATACCAAAGCTGAAGGATAAAATTTAATGTTGATAGATGTTCATTCTTACAGGTGAGTTAAAAAATTTTAATTTCACTGGTGCAAGATGAGTGAATCATGGCTAGATAGAAGTATGTCTTAAAAAGATGAAGGGATGCAAGGATGTTGGAGGACTACAAGCTCAAGATGAGTCAATAGTTTAATGTGGCATCCAAGAAAGCTAATATGGGGAAGCAAAGGTCCTCTCATAGATTCTGCCCTGCTCAGACCACATTTGACATATTGTGTTCACTTCTGGGCACCACATTTGCAGAAGAACATTCACGAGCTGAAAAGTACACAGGGGAGGGCAGCCAGGATGGCAAATGTCCCCAGGTTTATGCCATATAAGTTTCAATAAAAGGAAGTGAAAATGTTTAGCCTGGAGATAAGAAGACTTCAATGAAATTGTCTCCAAGTATTTGAAAAGCTGTCATATGAAAATGAACTGGACTTCTTTTACTTGTCCCCAGGGGGCACAACTAATAGGCGGAAAGAGTTGCAAAGAGAAAATTTTAGATTTAAGGAAAAATTCCTAACAATTAGAGCTAGGCAGAAGTAGAAAAAGATACAATTTGGTGGTAGTAGGCTCCCCCTCATTAAAAGTCTCTGATCAAAGGTCAGGTGATGGATGACCACTTCTCAGATGTACTGATGTGGGCAATTCTTTTTCCAGAGTGGGTTGGATTAGATCTCTGTTGACCTTTCCAACAAACTCTGAAATTCTGTAATCTTGGAATTCTGTGACTTTAAAGGATGAAAGATTACTGAGGAACAGTGATAAAGGAATGGTGTATAAATGACAGTGAGATTAAAATATATATATATATATATATATATATATATACACATAAAAGAACCTCAGCACCTGATCCTCTAAGTCAGTGAAAAAGAAAAGTGGTTTCTAGTGGAAAGGGTTTTACAAGGGGAAACCAAGTTTCAATTACATTGAGGAAATGGAAGGTGCATTCAAGGATATAAGGGGATTTGTTAAGAACAGAAAGGGAATCCCAAAGTCACAGTGGAGTGGTCTAGGAAAGGGATAGACCATGTTAGAAATGATCTGGTTTACAACCAGTGTCTCTGATAAAGGCCTCATTTTTAAAATATACAGGGAATTAAGTAAAATCTATAAGAATACAAGTCATTCCCCAATGAAATATGGTCAAAGGATATGAACAGGCAATTTTTAGAGATAGAAATTAAAGATATCTATAAGCATATGAAAAAATGCTCTAAATCACTATTGAATCAAGAAATGCAAATCAAAACAACTTTAAGTCACCACATCTCACCAGTCAGATTGGCTAAGATGACAAAACAGGAAAATGACAAATGCTGGAGAGGATGTGGAACACTAACGCATTGTTGGTGGAGCTGTGAACTGATTCAAACATTCTGGAGAGCAATCTGGAACTATGCTCAAAGGGCTATAAATAATTGCATACCCTTTGACCCAGTAATACCACTTCAGGGGTTGTATCCCAAAGAGATCATAGAAGAGGGAGGAAGACCCCTATGTACAAAAATATTTATTGCAGCTCTCTTTGTGGTGGCAAAAAACTGTAAATTAAGGGGATGCCCATCACTTGGGGAATGGCTAAGCAAGTTGTGGTATATGAATGTAATGGAATATTATTGTGCTATAAGAAATGGGGAGGAGATGGACTTCATATCTACCTGGAGAGGCTTATACAGACTGATGCTAAGCGAGAAGAGCAGAACCAGAAAAAATTTGCACACAATCACAGACACATCATATGTGTGATGACCAATCTTGATAAACTGGACTCTTCTCAGCAACTCACAGTTATAAGACAACTCTACGAGTCTCAGGATGGAAGGAGACGTCTACATTCAGAGAAAGATCTAGAAAGACCAGAGTTTAAATGGAGACTGAAGCAATACATGCTATTGTTCTTTTTCATGTTTGGTTTTCTTTCTTTTTTCCCATTGTTCACTCCATTGGTTACAACCCTTCTATACAATCAGACTATTGTACAATGTGAAAGTACTTACAGATTCTATACTTGATTGCATGCCACCATGGGTGGGGGTGGAGGAGAGAGGGAGGGGAGAAAATTTGAAACTCAAGGATTCTGGAACTGAATCTTGTAAACTAAAAGTAATTAAATCAATTACATTTTAAAAAAATAAATAAATTTTAAAAAGAAAAGAAATGACCTGGGAAGAAAAAGAGCTGATCAGAATAGGAATATGATATATTAGAAGGGGCATGGGGGCAGCTAGGTGACGTAGTGAATATAGCACCAGCCCTGGAGTCAGAAGGACCTGAGTTCAAATCCAGCCTCAGACACTTAACACAAAAAAGCTAGCCATGTGACCTTGGACAAGTCACTTAACTCCAATTGTTCTACCTTTCCCCCTCCAAATAGCAAAAAAAAAGGGGCATGAAGCTCACCTATTAGGAAATAAGGCCGGTTCTCAAAGACTTGGAGAACAAGAATGAGCATGAACCACACAGATCCTAATTCAAGGAGGCAAATTTGCCCCATAGGTTTCACTAGGACTTGGTGGGATGGGACCCTTATCTTAAAGTTAATATCTTTTTCAAAAACAATAGGTAAATCTGGCATAGGGGCACATGCCTGTAATCCCTAATACTAGGGAAGAGAAAGCATTTAGGTGAGTTGGGATAATCACTGCACTGCCATCCTTACAGAGAAAAAAAAATTAAGAAGACATACTCTTGTCAGTAATAATATCTAACATTTATGAAGTGCTTACTATATGCCAGTCACTGTGCTAAGTGCCTTACAATTGCTATATCATTTGATCCTCACAACCCAAGGAGGTAGGTTCTATAATCACCCCATTTTACAGATGAGGAAACTGAGGCAAACAGAAGTGAAGTGCTTTGTTCAAGGTCATATAGCTAGTGTGTGAGACTGGATTTAAACTCAGGTTTTCCTAAACCACCCAGTTTCCAAGCATCTAATCTTAAGACCAAATATCAAGTATATTTTGATTAAGTACTGATTTATCAAAATTAATAGGAGAACACATCTCACTTTAAATGAGACCATATTATAATTTAGTTTCAGGACAAACTTCAACCAAATCAAATATGATTTACCATCACAAATGTTAACATTGAAAAATCTCAATTTTCCCAAGGGCCATGAGCTGCCAGCAGCTCAAATTATAAAGCTCTATATAAAAGCTTGGTTTGCTCCCTTTCAAAGATTCATGTGGCAAACTCATATTCCCACCCTCTGCCTAAAACCATGAGGCTTTAAAGATTGAGACATGCCCTTTTAATGGTCTTTCAAGGACAGAATTTTAGTATGCTATGTTCAAATAATTCCATGTTGCAAATTAATTACTCTTACAGGTACTTCTCCAAAAAATTTCTCATATTCTTATTTCAGTGAGATAAAAAATTTTCTCAAACCTCTTACCAAAATTCAACCTTTACTTTCAAACCCTCCATTTACACAGTTAGTGCAAAGGGACTCTACCTTTCTTTAAGGTTCCACCCATTTGCCTCTTATCTTTTCTTGTTTAAATCTTCTCTCTGGAACTTACCCTACCTTGGTCTAATCCCTATAAACTTCAAAAATGTAGCTTTTGGCCAAGATGGCGGCGTAGAAGCAACAAGGTTCTGCAGCTCCCACATAGCCACGTCAAATACCCATAAAATATGACTCTAAACAAACTTTAGGGCTCCAAAACTCACAGAAATACACCTGTCACTGAAGGCAGCTTGGCAGGAAGGGCTCATTGCAGCACGCTGGGAGCCAAAACCAGCCCAGCCTGAAACTGCAGCTTGACCTGGGGCAGCCAGGACTAGCCGCAGCTGGAGCCTTCAAGAGAGTGGATCAGCGGCAGCTGTGGCAGTTTCCAGAATTATCAAGCCATAAGAAATAAGGACAAAGTGAAAGGTCAGTGGAACTCAGCTAAATTTGGGAGAGAAAAGCAGTCCAGCCAAACTGCCTCCAGGGCAAGGAAGTAGCAGAAGTGGCGGCCCTGCAGCCATCTCCATGTGGCTGCTTCAGAGCTCCTGGCCTGCAGACTGCAGGGGGGCCAAATGATCATTCAGAGGCTAAGTGCTCTTGCGTTGAGCGGCCTGGATCTGGATTGTGATCTTGGGTGGTAGTCCTGGGGTGCGTTTTCAGTGAATCAAAGCTGGTGGGGGCTGCAAAAAAACCCAAAAAACCGGCAACCTCTTAATAGCTCTGGCAGCTGCAAAAACCCCAGCGATTCGGGACAGAGCTTTCCCCTCTGGAAGCAGAGTTCCACAGAGCTAAAAAATCAAGTAATTTACTGGCAACATGAGCAGGTAAAGGAAGCAAAGTCAGAACAACAATCGAACCCTAGATTCTTTCTTGGGGGACAAAAAGGATCAAAGCATGGAATGAGAGGAAGACAGCACAGTCAGAACTCCCACACCAAAAGCTTCCAAGAAACATGAAGACTTCCTACAAGCCATAGAGCAGCTTAAGAAGGATTTTGAAAACCAAATAAGAGAAGTGGAGGAAAAATTGGGAAGAGAAATCAGAATGATGCAAGAAAATCATGAAAAGAGAGTCAACAACCTGACTGAAGAAAATAACACCTTAAAAAAGAGATTAACTTAAATGGCAAAAGAGACCCAAAAAAGCCAATGAGGAGAAGAATGTCTTAAAAAGTTGAATTTGCCAGATGGAAAAAGAATCTCAAAAGCTTTCTGAAGAGAATAATTCCTTCAGAATGAGAGTGGAGCAAATGGAAGCAAATGACTTTATGAGAAATCAAGATACTATTAAACAGATCCAAACAAATGAAAAAATAGAAGGCAATGTGAAACATCTCCCTGAAAAAACCACTGACCTGGAAAATAGATCCAGGAGAGACAATTTAAAAATTATTGGGCTACCTGAAAGCCATGATCAAAAAAAGAATGAAAGCATCCTTCAAGAAATTCTCAAGAAAATTGCCCTGATATTTTAGAACCAGAGGACAAAATAGAACTTTAAAGAATTCACCGATCACCTCTTGAAAAAAATCCCCAAAAGAAAACTCCTAGGAATGTTATAGCCAGGTTTCAGAGTCCCCAGATCAAGGAGAAAATGTTACAAGCTGCCATGAAGAAACAATTTGAATACTGTGGAAACACAATTAGGATAACCCAGGATCTAGCAGCTTCTACATTAAGGGATCAAAGGGCCTAGAATATGATACTCTGGAGATCAAGAGAGCTAGGATTAAAACCAAGAATCACCTACCCAGCAAAAGTGAGTATAACGTTCCAGGGAAAAAGGTAGTCATTCAGTGAGGGGGACAACTTTCAAACATTCTTGCTGAAAAAACCAGAACTGAAAAGAAAATTTGACGTTCAAATACAAGAAGCGTGAGAAGGTAAACATGAAAAAGAAATCATAAGGAATTTATCAAAGTTGAACTATTTACATGCCAACATGGAAAAATGATAACTGTAATTTATGAAATTTTTCTCAGTATGAGGATAGTTGAAGGGAATGCAAATGTATATATACATAAACATACACATATGTCTACATAGGAGGGTTTATATATTCGTACAAACACATCTGAGTATGTGTATATATGAGTACATAGAGGGCACAGGATTAATTGAATAGGAATGGATGATACTCTAAAAGGTGAAATTCTGAGGTGGGAGAGGATTAGAATGAGAGGAGACAGGGAGAGACAGAATGGGATTAATCATCTCGTATAGAAGAGGCAAGGGATAATTGTTACAATGGAGTGGAAGAACAGGAAGGCAAAAGGAAAGGGTCAACCTTACTCTCGTTGAATTTGGCTTAGGGAAGGAAAGATATAAACTCTCAACTGGGTATCTTGCCACATAGGAGAGTAGGGGGGATGGGAATGAGAGGTGGGATGACAGAGGGGAGGGCAGGGTGGGGGGGGAGGGTTGCTGGAAGTACACACTTCTGTAAAGGGACAGAGACACGGACAGGGTAGAGAACAGAACAAGGGGGGGTGGGATAGGATGGAGGGACACATAATCAGTCTCTCACAATATGCCCACTGTAGAGATGTTCTGCATAATTACACATGAACAGCCTGTATTTAATTGCTTGTTCTTCCAGTGGGGGTGGGTGACCAGTGAGGAGGGGAAAGAATCTGGAATTTGGAGTTCTATGATCAAATGTTAAAAATATATATGTATATATGCACATATATATAATTATCATTATCATTATTATTATTATTATTATTATTATTATTATTATTAACTACATCCAACTGGGAATTAAGATATACGGGCACTGTGGTGGAGAGATCCATCTTGCCCCACCAGAAAGTTGGAGGGGTAAGGGGAGGACAAAGGAGAGAGCAGATTGGGGGAAGAGTTATACAGTGGGATGGCTATTTTGAGGTGTTGGGTAGGAGAAAGATGGGGAGAAAATTTGTAACTCGAAATCTCGTGGAAATGAATGATGTAAACAAAAAAATAAATAAATAAATTTATTTTTAAAAAACTGCAACTTTCATTTTACATTCTGATTACACATTTCATTTTATTCTTGATCCTTTTCATAAGTCCACCTCTTCTTATTTTAACCACATTCTATTCTGACATCCCACTGAATTTTTCCTGCACAAATTTCCTTATACAATAATACACCATTAATTGTTAAACTTTTGATTTTCCAGTTACATAACCTACTTCAGTCTAGGAGACTTTGCTACCAAATTACCTAAACAATTAAATAATGTTGAATCATTTCAAATTAGCTTCAGTTCTGCTCATTCTTTTGTATGTGAAATCTATCTTCTACTAGAATAATACATCTATCACCCTCTAGGAAAGGGAAGAGAGAAATAATAGAGTTGTGTGCTGTTTGTGTATAATCTTTAAATGTGGAATGCTGGTGTTTAGAAGTAAGACTAGATTCCTGGGTATACTACTAAGGGAATTCTATTCATGTCGAGGCAGGCTAGGGATCATCTAGGTAAGAAAATCAAGAAAAATACACAAAGCTAAAATTTCAGATTTCTGAAATATGACAACTGTCAAATGTTGTTTTTAATCAGTAATTGTTCTGAAGCAAAACTTGGGTGAGCTATGCATAGAACCTTTGTCATGCCAGAACTTTTGGCAGGAACCCCAATTTGCTCCTTCCCTTCCAGGAGTTCAAGTCCTTCTGGGTGGTGGGGGTAGGGGCAGGGAGTCTATTAGAGCTTCGGGGACCCTCTGATTGGTGGGGTGCTGGTTACCAGGAGCATAATATAAACTGAAATGATAAAAGAAAGGGGAATACCTATGTCTATTGTTAGTCTCAGAAAGGGTCAAGAGAGACTGATCATGTGAGTGGTAGTAGGAAATGAAAGAATTTCACTCATCTTAATTCAGGTAGGACTAAGAGCTATGGACTTTCCACAGAAGTAGTGAGTATATCACAAAATCTTACACAGCTGCCTCAACAGTCTTTCTGTAAACCAGTGGAGTAAAGGCTATTAGACTAGTTACAGAGCTTAAAATGGGTTGAAGCATTTAGCCCAGGTGATATGATTCTGAAAGACTGATAACATGATCCTAAGGCAACAGTAAGGGTTGGCAGGTAAGGAGCCCAAGGAGAAGCAGCCTTAAATGTTCATTACAGTGGTTCTCAACCTGTGGGTCGAGATCCCTTTGGGGGTCGAACAACCCTTTCACAGGGGTCGCCTAAGACCATCGGAAAACATTTCTGATGGTCTTAGGAACTGAGACACCGCTCCTTATCAGTCTCCAGGCGGGTCCACCCACATGCAGATACACCCACTTACGAATATTAAAGGGTAACAGCATTAGGCAGGTTGAGAGCTACTGGTTCAACAGATGATAGTTATGGCAGCAGTAGCAGATGTGGGGAAGAGCTAAGAAGGAATGGAATATTGATCTCCCCAAAGTGTGAGTGTGTGAGTGTGTGAGTGTGTGTTTTGTGTGTGTTGGAGGGAGATATAGGTAGACTAAGGTAGATTATTTCAGTCATTTGCTGTTTGGTGAATCATTTCAGTCGTGTCTAACTCTTTACAACCCCACTTGGGATTTTCTTGACAAAGATACTGCAGTGCTTTGCCATTTTCCTTCTCCATCTCATTTTACAGATGAGGAACTGAGGCAACAGGGTTAAGTGACTTGCTCAAGGTCACACAGCTAGTAAGTGTCTACTGCCAGATTTGAACTTAGAAAGATGAGTCTTTCTGGTTCTAAGCCTAGCACTCTATCCACTATACCACCTAGCTTCCCATTTCAACCACAATTCAAGGCAAACAGCTCTGAGGCCAAAGCTCTTCGTCGCTATGGAGCATCAGTTTTTTGGGAACTGTTATCCACTCCACCAAAGGGCAAGACAGATTTTATCTGTTTTTATGTACTTGGCACAGAGAATCATCTTATGGTTTAATTTTCCTTTGTTATTTATTTTGTTATCCAATCTAAATTAAATATTTTGTAATTTGATATATGGTTCCTACTGAGAGTATTAGCAAATAAAGTACTGGACGGGGATATAAGTAAACTTTTAGTCACTATATTGCATAGCAGTAACAGTTATTCCAGAGTTGAGTGAAATATCATAGATTTATATGTACATTTGTTTTTCTTATGACTTCAGTTATGAGTCTCATGTTGTTCCCTGCTATGTGTAATATAGATTATAAGAAAGAGAAAAAAATGTTAAAAATCAATGTCCAAAGATTAGGAAGAGTTCAATAGCATTTTATTGACCAATTCTCTTTTTCTCTCTGTATCACCACATGGATAATACCTGCTTCTAATCAGAGGGTGAGGGTGGTTAGTGAGGTAGGTAGTGGGGAAGACATTTAGTTAAAAGAATAAATCACTAAACAATCAGAATGGCAAGAGGAAGGCTGGGCTGAAGCCTCCCATTAATAGTCCATACATTTCTCCAATCTGTGTCAATACCGTTCCTAGGGTCTATGAAGGTTTCCATTGCATAATTATCTCTAAAGAATTTAACTTGAAGTTGTCAAGAATGAAAATAGTTTCATTTCAGTCTCTTCATTTTTTCAACCCCCTGCTGTCATTCCAAAAGGTATTCTTTGCATAGTAAAATTTCTTAAATGCTTTCACCACCATATTAAAGTGTTGTTTGGAAAATTTCAGAACAATTATTAACTGACAAGTGTGGGATAGATTGGAAGACGGAAAGAACATTTCTATATATTGTTGAGAAGCCAAAGGAGAGATTTTGTGCTCATACCCACATGACTAGAAGAAAAGTGCTCTTCAAGGCTCGACATTTCATTTATCTCCTTGCTTTTCCACACAACCCAATGAATACTGAGGATGGGCTGGTCTTACCAAGATACACCAGTCTTGAAGGTGATACAAAATTGACCTAAATCCTTGTTCTTTTCCTACTAAAGTGGGATAGAGGGGTGGCTAGGTGGAGCAGTGAATAGAGCACTGGCCCTGGAGTCAGGAGGACCTGAGTTCAAATGTGGACTCAGACACTTAATAAACATACACACATACAAAACTAGCCGTGTGACCTTGGGCAAGTCACAACCCCAACTGCCCCACCTTCCCCCTTCCAAAAAGCCAAAAAATTAAAATTAAAAATTAAAAAAAATTAAAGTGGGATAGAATCATTGGTGCTTAATCTTAAGTTGATAGCTTCAGGGGCCCATTTAATAGCTGCTACCTATGGATGTAGCCCTTCATGCTCATTTCTGGTACAAGGCTTCCACTGAACTACTCCACCATTGCCATAATTAATGACATCACTACGATGTCTCTTATGACAATATGGATATAAAGAAATATCATGGAATAGGGGAACAGGAAATGGACACATAGTCGTAATACTTGGAATCCTAGATTTGGAAGGGATTGGCTACCAAGGGTCTATGAACTCATGAATGTGGTTATTCCCTCAAACAGTATAGATCATAATCCACTGATGTCTGCCTATTTGTATACCTCTTGTTCTTGTCCTTCTACAGGGCTTTTCTTCTGCTTCTGTTTGTATAGTAATATATATTAAATGCATTCACCACCATATTAAAGTGTTGTTTGGAAAATTTCATAACAATTATTAACAGGATAATAGGAGTATAAATGGGTAATAGGATTATAAATTTAGAGCTGTCCTGAGAGAGACTATAGTACAACCTCTTCATTTTATAGAAAAGGAAACTGAGGCTCGGAGGTATAAAAGAATGTGCTCAAAATAAATAGTAACTGGGAAAGGCAGGATTAAAACCCAGATCTTCTTAACTCCACATTCAGCTTTGTTTTTCCTTTGCACCATGGTACTGCTGAAGCACACAGGCTGTCCATCAACTATCCTATTTTGTCACATGACTGGTTCCATCTTTTCTTTTCTTACCACATATCTATTTGATGACCTCTTTTAAACTGCCTCTCCAGAACAATTCATCATCTGGAACGCGTCACAGATTGCTCACAAACGCTACATATTCATCCTCTGTGATCTGAGTGACTTTCAATTTTAGTTCTTTAGAAACTGTAGTATTCTATAACTTGCAGTCATAAATGACCTTTCTACTTCTCCATATGGCATGTCTAGTACTTAGTAGACTTACTCCTTACCAAGGCTAACTTGTTCCAGCAACGGCATTCCATCTTATTTTTTCCAGAATCTCTTCTATGATACCCTCTCACTTATTTTCAATCTCTCCCTCTCTACTGGTTCATTTCCTATTGCCTACAAACACATTCTGACAAAGGCTTGACTTAATCCTTCCATCTTTGCATTGTCCTATATCTTTTTCTTCCTTTTGTAGCTAAACTCCTTGCCTACAATAGGTGCTTCACTTTATCTCCTCTCACTCTCTGCTTAATTCCTTACTAAATCTGGCTTTCAACTTTATCCTTCCACCAAAAACTGCTCCCTCCAAAATTACTAATGATCTCTTAGTAGCTAAATCCTATGGACTTTTCTCAATCGTCGTTCTCCTTGACCTCCCTGTGGCTTTTGATACTGTGAATCACTCTCTTCCTTAACACTCTCTTGATTCCAAGTTGTTAGGACTCCACTTTCTCTTGGTTCTCCTACCTATCTGAGCATTCCTCTGTCTCTTTTGCTGGATCCTCCTCCAGATCACACCTTCTAACTGCAGATGTCTCTCAGGACTCTGTCTGGGGCCCTCTTCTCTTCTCCCTCTATACTACTTCACTTTGTGATCTCATCAGAATCCACGGATTTAATTGCCATCTCTATGCTGATGATTCTCAAATCTACCCAACCTGGTCCAATCTCACATTTCTAGCTGCCTTTCAGACATCTCGAACTGGATGTCTAAGACATCTTACACTCAACATATCCAAAAGAGAATCCCAACTTCTTCCCTTCCTTTTTACTATAGAGGACAACACCATCCTCCCAGTCCCTCAAGTTCAAAACCTACGAGTCATCTTGAATTCCTCACTATCTCTTTCCCCCCACACCCCATATACAATCTGTTGATTCACTTTTCCCACATTTCTCCTATGCATTCCCTTACCTCCTCTGACACTGACACCACTCTAGTGCAAGCCCTCATCACTTCACACTTGGACTATTGTAATAGCCTGATAGTGGGTTTGCCTCTCCCCATTCCAATCCATCTTCCTTTCAATCACTAAGGTGATTCACCTAAAGCTCAGGTGTGATCAAGTCACCCCTCTCCTCCATAATTTCTAGTGGTTTCCATTGCCTCTAGGATCAAATACAAAATACTCTGTTTGGCACTCAAACATAATCTAGTCCACCTCCTCCTATCTTTCCAGTTGTTTTATACCTTAGCCCCTGATGCCTACTCTTTGGTCCAGTGACACTGGCCTCCTTGCTGTTTCACAAACAAGACACTAACTCTTAGCTATGGGCATTTTCTCTGACTGTCCCCCATACCTGGCACTCCCTCCCTCCTCTGCTCTAACTACTAACCTCCTGGCTTCCTTTTAGGCTGAACTAAAATTTCACCTTCTACAGAAAACCTTCCCCAACCTCTCTTGAATTTCAGTATCTTCCCTCTGTTAATTATTTCTATTTATGCTTTCTATTGTTTGCTTTTTATATATTTTTCTCCCCCATTAGGTTATAAGTTTCTTGAGGGCAGAGACTGTGTTTTGCCTCTTTTTGTATCCCCAGTGCTTAGCATAGTGCCTGAAACGTAGTAGGCGATCAATAAATGTTTATTGATTGATTGGTCCAAATGTAGTGGCTTCACTATCATTAATGGTGAAAAGAATTTGCTACAAGAATTTTTTGTTTTCTTCCTATTTTTCATCTTTTGTCCTTTTTCCTCCTTAAATGCCCTAACAATGGGTGTTGATTTAGCTATGTCTCTTACCAAGCTTTCTATAAATTTGTTTTTCTCGCTACTGATTTTTTATATTTTCTGAGGAGATATTGATCATAATTTTCTACCATCCTCCCCCCGTTTATATTACCAACCAACATTGCTGTGACTGCTAGATCTATTTCTTTGGTATGAAGATGGAGTTCTTTGCTAGCCAAGGTAGTTTGGGGGCTGGTTTTTTCCCCCCCTCATTCTACTACTGGATTTAAATTGATTAAATTTCTTTAGGAAATGTGGATGGTCTGTGTCAATGTCTATTCTTTTATCCAATTCCATTTTTTTTTTGGTATCAACAACTTGTTTAAGTAGGACAGGTTGACATTGTCTCAATTACTTACTATATCTTTTCATTTTTATTATTTTTTCTACTTTGAAGGTGATTTGATTTGCTCTAACAAATTAGGGATCTGACTACAGGACAGCTGATTTTAAAATGACTCCTACATAAGTAATGAGTTATTTTCTATTAAAATATTATCAATTCCATTTTTTTGTGATGTGATTTGGTGCTCACCATGTCCAACACATTTTGACTCTTTTCTTGAGGAAAACATTTATGACATACAGTTTTGAGGCTATGGTTGGTCTATAATTCTTAAAGTTATCTTTTTTCTTACTGCTGAGCAATACTTTCCAACATGATTTTCACTATTCTCTCACATGCCTATCTTTGTATTAAAGTCATTTAGTATTAGAATATTTCATCAAGTTTTTAATTTTTTACTTTTGGAGGCAATAGGGATTAAGTGACTTACCCAGGGTCACACAACTAGTAAGTATTTGAGGCCAGATTTGAACTCAGCTCCTCCTGACTCCAGGGAAGGTACTTTCCACTGCCCCTTTCATCAAGTTCTTAATAGAATCTCTCTACCTCTTTATTCACTTCAACATATTAGTATGTAAGCTTGATGGAATCTTAATAAAGCTGCCCCCAGCCCCAAAATTCTAACTTCCTTATAGGCCCCACTGAACAGCAGACTCACTTCACCTACCTAGCCACTCACCCACCCCTTCCCCAAACACACATATAATCAATATCCTAACTTCTTGTAACACCAATGTGATACCTATAGCAGCTGCTATGAATATGCATACATATTCCCAGGGTTTGTTTGCAAAATATAATAAATCTTCCTCTTCCAAGACAAAACCAAAGTATTTATTTGGGACATTGCTATTAGGATACCAAAAAGCAAGGTTTAGTAAAATACTCATCACCAATCCAGGAAGCATTGATATCACAAGCATTCTCTTTGTCAAGCCTCCCCACAAGCAAGTTCCCCTAGGCAAGTTCCTCCCTCCATCTGCTTCTTTCCCAGCTCTCTTCTCTCTCAGCCCACACCTCTCCCTCTAAGCAACATGATATATATACTGTTTCCAATCAAAGACTTGATTGGCTGAGAAGCTTGGAAATTAGCACTTAATCGGAAAGGTGTGGGGATCCCTGTGGCCCAAAGCCTAATTGGTTCTATATCAGGGCTCCATATGAGGCCTATTAATGGGCAGGGAAGATCTTATATCCCATTAATGTTATACTTCTTCATATATGCCTCACCGTTCACCAGAACAGCAGGCATGCCCATGAACTCATATTTCTTACTGAACAGCAAGCACATCCAATCTGGCTTTAACTATACCTCAGGCCCCCAGATTCAATATAGTCACTGCCCCTAGCTAACTATTGCCCTCAGATCCAATTCACATATTTGAATTGGTATGTTCTTGTACTCAATCACAATCACATCATTCATTTAGGCCAAGCCAGGACCACAATACCTAACTATCCATCTTGACCAGACAGGACCACAATAGCTAGCCAATTGGAGGGCAGCATGACCAGAATGTTTAACCATCAAACCATAGAAGGGACCTCTCCTCTATTACCTAATCCCTTAACAAACTCCTCCTACATTTTTAATATTCATAATTTCTGTTATATAATTGCATCTTTACCCTACAAAAATCCATCTTGCTTTCTCTGAAGTTTCTGATTCCTCTTAGAACTTAGCCTGCTTCATGAGAGACATCAGTCTCAATAAATGCCTATACATGGATTAGAGGTTATCTGACTGAATTCTTTGAGATGGTTCCATCACAACACATCATGAAACCCCAACAGATTTTGGTGTCCCTCAGTGGGCAGAGCCTAAATCCCAAGCCTGGGTGGGCAGAGTTTAAACCTCAACAAGTTGATTATTTGTATTATAGTCTCTTTGTAAATATTTATAATGAATATAACATTGTGACCAGATATCCCTTGTTTCTTATTTCCTTTAAACACAGGAGCAAACTGAACCTATCAACTACTTGATTTGTCTCTCCAAGGACAACCTACCATCCATTCTTTTATTTAGCCACACCTTTCTCTTGCCTTCTAGTTCCAAGTAAGAGATGATACCGTGATTTATATGATTCAGTTCCTCAATTGGTATGTCCACTTGTTGTCTTTTTGCCCAGGGCCACACAGCTAATTAATGTCTTGTAGACAATGATCTCACATTTAGAATGCTAACAAAGAAGTAATTCTTAATACTCTTTGCCCCACTTCCACCTCTCTACCATGATCACAGAAGCAGAAGGGGACCACACAGGTATGAAAACCATTATGTATTTTTCACTGTTTAATAGGTTGCTAGAGTCCCAAAATTTATCTTCACAAGGTCAGTCTACTGATAATGGACCTACTCATACTTTGTAAGGCTGGTTCTTATAAAGTAATATAAGTAATAGGCATATATAAGTGATACACAGCCAAGGCAGGAAATTTAAAGAGAGAATTAAGAAAAATTTGAAGGACTTATTGGGGAAATGTCTATCAAACCAGGCTCTCTGCCCTCCCACAATCTGTTACAGCTAGAACTTTGATAAGCAGGCAGCATTATGTATGTAATGCACTTTATAAACCTTAAAAGTGTTATAAAAATGTCTATTATTATAATCTCTCCCATACAAAGCTCATTCATTCTCATAACTCCAACTGGCACTTCTAATGTGAATAACTCCTAAATCTATTTCTCCAGTTCTATCCTCTCATTTGAGCTATACTGCCTTGTCTTCAATTGTCTACTGAAAATTTCTACTTAAATGTTGTGCTGCCACCTTAAATTCAACATCTACAAAAACAAGCTAATTATCATCTTCCCCTTTCCACTATACTCTACCCCTACAAATGGTTCCTTCCCAAATTCCCTATTTCCCTAGCTGGTACCACCAAGTCACATAATCTCAAAATTTTGTAGTCATCTTTAACTCATTCAATTAAAGTATAAGGAAAGGTGCAATTTAGACACAGTATTAAGAATACAGAATAAAGGTTACCTGTTTCACTGTGTTCTCTTCAGTCTTGCTAAGTGAAGCTCTAGGTCAGGGGTGGGGAACTTGCAGCCTCAAGTCGACGTGTGTCCTTCTAGGTCCTCGGGTGCAGTCTTTTGACTAAGTCCAAGTTTTACAGAACAAATCCTTTTATTAAGGGAATTTGTTCTGTGAAGTTTGGGTTCAGTCAAAGAGCCACACTTGAGAACCTTGAGGGCCATGTGTGGCCTCCAGGCTGCAGGTTCCCCATCCGTGCTCTGGGGAAAGTTTCATGAATCTGGCATTGGCAACCACTTATGAGCTGAAAGGAATTTATTCACTCCAAACCAGATAAAGTATGATCACTTTTCTAAGGCTCCCTTCAAGAGGCTAGAATGAACAGAATAGGGCATAGAACATATAGGTAGGTATCCAGGGCAGTTGGAGATATGGGATTAGAACTATGGGTGAAAGGTCAGGACAAAATTTTCAAAAGAGCTCATCGGGGGTGGCTAGGTGGCACAGTAAATAGAGCACCAGCCTTGCAGTCAGGAGGACCTGATTTCAAATTTGATGTCAGACACTTAACACAAAATTAGCCATGTTGCTTAACCCCAATTGCCCTTAAAAAAAAAAAGAGCTCATCCAGCCTCTGACTGAACACATTTCAATTCAGCAAACATTGATTAAGGCCTCCCTCTGTGCAAAGGACCATGCTAGGCACTGAGGATACAAAACCCACAAAGAAATAGTCTCTGACCTCAAGGAGAATCCAAGGAGAAAACATATAAACAGATTGCCAGGTACATACAAAGTGATTTGAATGAAAGAAGAGCAGTAAGGACTGGGAGCAATCTGGAAAGTCTTCATGAAGGAAGTGGAACCAGGGCTGAGCCTAGAAGGAAGACAAAGCTTCTGAAAGGGTGGGCTGAAGAAGGCTACTTATCGAAGCAGCTAGATGGCTCAGTGGCTATCCTGAAGTCAGGATAAAAACCTGAGTTCGAATGTGACCTCAGATACTAGCTGTGTGACCCTGGGCAAGTCACTTAACCTCTGTTTGCCTTAATTCTCCAGAGAAAGAAATGGCAAACCACTCTAGTATTTTTGCCAAGAAAACCCCACACAGGGCCACAAAGAGTCAGACATGACTGAACAACAGCAACTCTTAATGAGGCAGCCAAATCCTTTCTTGAATAGCTCTAATTACTTTAAACTAGTTCTTGCAAAAATTGAGCCAAATTTCCTTTCCTACAACTTTTACCCATTGCTCCTAGTCCTGTGCTCTGTAGCAAAGCAGGATAAACTAATCCTTCCTAACAATTATACCCCTTTAAGGTTTACAAAAAATTTCCTTAACAATAACTCCATTCTTATGGAGGTATCATTATTTCACAGATGAGAAAGTTGAGGCTCAGAAAGGTTGTATGCTCTGCATACAGTGGGTTAAAAAAATAAAGTGGCCTCCTTACCCAGCTAGTAAAGGGTTAAATGTTCTTTCCACTGCCATGTTCTTCCAAGTGACAGCCCTTTATGCTTCAGAGGAAAATTCTCAAGTAAAATATTCTCTATTCTCTTGCCTTTTCCATGATACAAAATATGGAGTTTCTTCCATTGTCTATTAAATTGGATTAGAAGTGTGTGTAAGAGGGGGCAGCTAGGTGGCGCAGTGAATAGAGCACCGGCCCTGGAGTCGGGAGGACTTGAGTTCAAATGCGTCCTCAGACACTTAACACAAAAAAACTAGCCATGTGACCTTGGGCAAGTCACTTAACCCCAATTGCCCTACCTTCCCCCCTCCAAAAGGCAAAAAACAAAAACAAACAAACAAAAAGAATTGTGTGTAGGAGAAACATTGATGGATTTAGAGTCAGAAGGCAGTGGCTCAAATGCTACCTCTGAAACTTACTAGCTATGACCCTTGGCAAGATATGAAGGCAGGAAGGATGGTAGCTGACGTTTATTAAGAATCTGCTATGTGCCAGGCATTGTGCTAAGTGCTTTACAATTTTTATCTCACTTGATCCTCACAACAACTCTGGGGATCAGGTGCTACTATCATCTCCATTTTACAGTTGAAGAAACTGAGGCTGACAGAGGTTAGGTGACTTGCCCAGGGCCACACAGTTAATTAATGTCTAAAACTTGATTTTATCACAGGCCTTTGTGACTCCCTACCAAGATCACTGCTACACCTAGCAGTCTCTAAAGTATGGTCTTTGAGCTTTAAAATTCTTATCTGTAAAAACTTGGCAATCTTTCAGGCTTGTGGTACAGGAAGATGTTTGTGAAGCTTCGAACTTTAGGATCCTGGGATCATAGATTTAGAGCTGGAAGGAACCTCAGAGGTCATGTAGTCCAAGATCTATACCATTATTTTCCTACAATCCATTTTCTCATGCTCTCACCTTCCGGACATGCTCTAGCTTGTCAGTGGTCTTCTTAATGTGTGGCCCCAACCTGGCCATAATTCTCCAGGTATTTTCTGATCTCAGAACAGTGGGACTCTCACCTTCCTCGTTTGGGACACTAGACTTCAGCCTAAACATAGACTGATCACGTTAGATTAGCCATGTCACACTGCTGGCTCTTATGGAGTTTGCAATCCACTAAAATCCATAAGTTTTCATTTTTTAAAAAAAGGAAATAAGTTTTCAACTTTAATATTTCCAAAAGTGTTTTTCCTTTAGAAAGGAGGGGAAAAGTTAGGACAATAAAAAAAATACCACTTTATTTGAGTTTCTTGCAAGAATACCTCTGAAAACAAAACCAAAAAAAAAAAAATCACACAACAATTCTTCTAAAGTGCTTCTTTTTGTTTTATGACAGTAAAAGCAGAAAATAGGCACCATTATCAGAATGATCAAAGGCCAAGTGAACAAAGTCAGAGGGATTTAAAACCCCAATTACTGTGCTGTCAGTCTGTGTAACTTGGGTTCCTTCCAGAGAAGAGCAAAAATGGATTTGGGGAGAGGGAGGGGACAAGGGGGAAGGGAGTAGCTGAGAGCTGCCAAAACACATAACAAGGAGGATTAGAGCCATTTCCCCTTACTTCTCTGGCAGGAATTTCATGAGGCAAAGCTATATAAATTCCATGCACCAATTCCATTGTGTAAGCTCTCTTGCAAATTCAACTTCTGGACTTCCCTTTTTGTTTGGAGAGCTGTGCTTGAAAAGGGTCATCCAGAGCTAAAATTCAATTTCATTCCTCCATGGAAAGCTGACTACATTTTGTATAAAAGGCCGTACTTTCTCAGGTCAGAAAAGGAATTCCAGAGCCAGAAGGGTCTAAGGACTATGTGGGTCATGCTAAGAAAATTACCCAAAAAGTGACATGAGAAACTTCTCTACTTTACATCTCTGGTGCCTACACAGACCAGCCGCAAGCCAAACAATAATCACAGACAAATGTTTCTCTCTCCCCTGGAGAATACAATGAAGGTGCAGCTGTTGTCTCTTTATTAAAAGACAGACAGCCATCCCTTGTTGGCCCTCCAGCACAGACCAAAAGTTCAGCTCATCTTTCTGGTTTTAGCTACCTATGAGTCCATGTCAGGAAAAACAACAACGACAAAATATTGGGGGAAAAAACTGCCAGTCATCCTTTCCACATGCTAGCAGAAGGAAAAGATTCTTGGGCACAAGTATTGGCTTGTGCTCTGTAGGTCTTTTGACTTTCTTAAGCTAGGTATAAGCTTTATGTACCTCATTTAAATATCTTGCTTATACTCATTGTGGAGCTTATAAGATGATGCTAAATCTCTAAGTTTAAAGATTTGGTTTAATTAAAGTTAATAATAAAACTGTTAAGGGGTGGCTACACGGTACAGTGAATAGAGCACCAGCCCTGGAGTCAGGAGGACCTGAGTTCAAATCCAGCCTCAGATACTTAACACAAAAAAACTACCCGTGTGACCTTGGGCAAGTCACTTAACCCCAATTGCCCTACCTCTCCCCTCCAAAAAAGAAACATAATAATAATAATAATAATAATAATAAAAATAAAACTATAAGGATATTTTATGGAACCTGACCATACATTAGGTTGATTTCCCCATTTCCAGAACTCATTCTGCCCTTCCCTGCCCCCACACATTTACAATTCCTGGAATTCTCTCTCCTTCTCTGACTGTTGAAATATTACAGATCCTAAAAGACCCAGTTCCACAAAAGGTCTCCTCAATGAAGTTTTCCCTTCATCCTTCCATCTGAAAGTGATACTTCTCTTTGAGTCACTCATAACACTTAATGCCCTTTCCTATGTGTTTGGATCCCTGATCTCATCATTGCTGTAGCTCACAACCCTTCCGGGCCACCTCCTCCGGGATTCTTGGCTTTCTCTTTCTGTAAAGCTGCCACAAAGGATCTAGCCAAAGAATTGAAGGCTTTCCTTCAGTTATCACATATTTTGTCCAAACTTGTGCACTCTGGCTGTTCATCTGTTAGCTTTCACTCTTACTTGAGGGCCATCCCTCCTCCCCTTCCACTCATGCATGTCCTTGATGATTTTTATGCTACTTAGAGAGAAAGAGACAGGGGGAGAAGAGGGACCCTCTGAAGTAAAAGGAGAAGGAATACTTACAAAGTAGGAGAACCAGAGCAGAGTGGAAGAGTATTAAAATGAAAGGCCATTTCAAGAAGTATGTGGGTGATCAGGCACGTCAAGTAGTAAGGATGTTTTTTTAAAAAAGTTGGTTTTTTCCCCTTATCTACAGGGGTTATGAGTGACTTTTAAAAGAGCAGGACATTTGAGTGTCCTGGGGCTGGGAGGCAGAGAGTGATACTCTCATGAACCTTGCTGAGTGCTCCCGCCATTGCTTAGCCCATTGGAAGATAAGACAACAAGTGGAATACTTAGTTCCCTTTGTGTTTCCAACCGTGTGCTTAGGAGTATCAGAGAGCAGAAACACTGACGCTCTGAAGTTGGGTTGGTGGCTACAGAACCTGGCTTTTGTAGGGTGATAGAGAACGGATGCAGCAGAGAGTAAGCATTGCTTGATGATGCTAAGATGTTAGATGAAGCAGTAGACAGGAATAGGAAAGAGACTGGAGAGGCTAGATACTATGGGGCAGAAGTAGGACCCCACAGTACTTGGTTTTGGTTATCCTAAGCTTAATCCTAAATGCTACTTCTGAGTAATCTTTTTAGGTCTAGAATACATTTCCATTATAAACTTCATTTCTAAGGCTTACCTTTCCCTTCCATTCACCTTACCCATTACGTGTCCTTATGATGCTGAACCTGTGGCTCTGAGCACCAAGTTCTTCATTTTTAGGTAATAGATTCAACTTGAGGGGGGCCTCTTATAACTATCTCTTTGGCTGTATCTTTATCTAGGCTTTCCCTTGGGAACAACAAAATGTAGCTCATGTTTAGGTCTCTGATGATGTGCATAAGAGGGTTCCCAGTCCCCATGCAAGCATTTAGAGTACCAATGCATACTTTATAGAGTGCCATATTTATTTCACCCCATAGAAATGCAAAAAAAAAAATACAAGAGATCACTGTAGCTCATATACAGGGAATAAAATTTTGTTCCCTCTAGTAAGTTCCACTTATAAACTCAGAGACTTAATCAAGACATCCTGTCTCACAGCACTAACCTAAGTATTCAGACTCCCCTTTGAAGGAAATATACTTGGAAATTGCTAGAGTAAAAACCTCACATTCTGGTGAGTTACATTGTAGGCCCTAAGTTTTATCATGCAACTTTAAGGATCTGAAACCCCTAGAAGGGAGAATTTTACATACCCAGAGAGTTGATCCCTCATGGTCTGAATCCCATTTTCTAACCCAAGGGCCTATACTCAGAATTTGGTTTAAGGTTAGTATTATTTCTTACAATATTTTAGAACTTATTGCAATAATAGTATTTAGTATATTCTGGTATTTTGGAATACCCTCAGAAGTGAAATAAACTTGGGGTTTTTAAGGAGTCAATCCTTTACATTCCAGGAACATGAAGACTTATAGTAGTACTCTAAGGGGATGGACTCCTCTCAGAAAGGAAATATATGTTCCTAGAAAGGTGATCTCTCACATTCCTGTGAGTCCAGCTTTCTATCCTAAGGAGACAGACACAATGTACCCTTACTACTCCAACAATCTGAAATATTTTCAAAAAGGAAACAAGAGTTCCTAGAAAGGCATCAACCCTCATCTCATAAACCTACAATATCTGAATAATTTATGTAGTTAGTGGAGGATAAAGTCCAGGTTTGGCTCCTCTGCATGACATCTCAGTCCTTAACGCCTCTCCAGTTCCAGGACTACATGCTCAAGCAGGAACTTCTGCTGCTCCTCCTAAAGGTTGTTGCTCAGGAATATGCATTATTAAGCCACAGAATTTTTCTTGCCATGATTACTACCTCTGGATCTGAGATGTTCTGCTACTGCCTTACCATATCTTGATCCAGGGACTTGGGGTCCAGAAACTCTAGTCATCTTACCACTGCCCAAAGGCACTGCCATTTTGGGGGCCAAAGTCTTTGATTTTCTATGGCTGCCAACTGCTGGCTTAGGGGATGGGATAGGGAAAGTTCCCTGCAGATTGGTAAGGCTGCCTTTACCCCACCCTAACCCAGAAATCCAGTATAGCTTTCTGGTCTCTTATATCTGGTCTGTATTCAGATCTATCTCTATTTCCCTCTGACTGAACTCTGGAAGATCTCCTCTCATCCCTTTAATTCCCACAATGGTGGTGTGGCTCAAAACCGGTCATAGTCTGAGCCAATTAACTCATTCCCAATTCTGAGACAATCACTCATTCTCTTTGAGGTGTAAGGTGATTATGGACATTTCCATGGGCATCCCCCCTTCCATGGAGAGATCTAAACATATTGAGCCTTATTCAATTTACTTTTACCCATGATATACATGTGGGAATACATACCACTATTACTGTAGGCCCAGCTTCACAGCTTATTCAGTTCCAATTCTGATACACAATATAGACCAGAAGAGGGAGCAAATGAAGATGAAACTGCACAGTCAGATCTAATCCTGCACTGACAGTCTGAATTGTACCTTAACTTAGCTAACAAGCACTTACTATGTGCCAGATAATGTGGTAAATGCTGGGATTACAAAGAAAAGTAAAAGATAGTCTTTCTCTCAAAGAGCTTACAGTCTAACAGGGGAGATAACATGCAATTACATACAAACATGATATATACAAGATCCTTCATTTAGAGATAATTAACAGAGGGAAGGCATTATAATTAAGAGGGACTGGGAAAGTATAATGGGAATGGGAATTTGAAGATCTTCCCTGCCCCTTGATAGGCTTAGGTGAATCTGAGAACCTTCCCTGATTTGAAAATATACTCTGCCCCCTAATAGGCTGATTGTGGTCACATGGAGCCTGTGGTGGGAAGCTAGCCTTTCAGGAATGCCCACACCTTGTTACTTTGTGATTGGAGAATGGGTCACAAGGGTTGTGATGTTCTCTGACCATGGAGAAGACTATATATACCCTGATGTGAGGTTTTGCTTTAGGGCTCACTCATGGGAAGAGTTCTGCGATTTCTCCAGATGAGCCCCGACTTTGAAAACTCAGATGTTGGTGCTTCTCTCTCTGGTAACTGACTAGGTATGGATGTAATGGTCAGACAGCTAGAAGCCCTGTCTGCTGGTCTGTTTCTCTGTCTGCATTTTTTTTGTCTGCTTGTAACTTCTGTTTGTATTCTCTGAAGTTCAGGGTGTTGACTTTTCCCCCTGAACTAAGTAAATTATATATGTTTGATTAAAGTAAGATTGTTAATCCCTTTTTGAGTTGCTTTCCTTTAGAGAAGCAGATCAAAGAACCTGTGGTAACAACCATCCTGGGTATGCTAGGGTGCTTGCTGATACAGAAAGGCTACTTGTAGAAGCTGGGATTTTAGCTGGAATTTGAAGGAAGCCTAGGAAGCTAGAAAGTGATGATAAAGGAGAGATTTCAGGCCTGGTAAACAGCAAACAAAAATGCCTGGAATAAGGAGATGGAGTCAGGGCGGGGGTGGGGATGTGTCAGAGAAGGGAAGTATATATAAGAGATGCTGTGAAGGCAGAAGTAACTGATTAGATGTGGTTGCGTGAGAGTAAGAAGTTGAGGATGACACCTAGGTTGGGAGCCTTGGTGATCAGAAGGATGGTGGTACCCTTCATAATAATAGGGAAGTTAGGAAGAAGGTAGGGTTTTGTAGATAAGGCAATGAGTTCTACTTTAGACATACTGAGTTTAAGATGTTCCTTTCCATAAAGAGCTTGTGATAGCACTGAACATTTATAAGAGAACACAGTAGGAACCAAAGCCAGATTTCAAGAAGTAAGAAGAGAAAAAGAGTAAATGAAAATTAACTACTCCTTTGAAAAGGTAAGCAAATGAATCATTCATTCAACAAGCCCCTAACAGCCAACTTAGCATAATATAGAGTCAATTTTCATATTCAATGGCTATCCTTCATAACCTGACTCAGCTCCCTCCCTCCTTGGCAGTTTCCAAGGCAGGCATACATACCAACTCACACAACTAAACTATGATAAGGAGCAAGGTGAAGTGGGAGTATCCCAGTATTTTGGGCACAAAAGTTCCCTCATTCCTATGATACTAAAAATGTGCCTGCCATGAAATCCAGTAATATTTCTTCTAACGATAGCTTGTGTTGTCTAAGTGATGGCAGATGGTCAACCAGATCACCAATTCAATTCAATAAGCTGGTAATACTTACTATGTACCAGTTAGTATATTAAGTGCTGAGGATACAAAGAAAAAAAGAAACGAAATGGCCCTTCCCCATAAGGATTCTTCTTCATGAGAACAAAATGTACTTAGCTAAATTAATATATACAAAGAAAATGAAAAACAACTTCAGTTGGGGGAGAAGCACTAACAACTAGGAGGAGATCAGCAAAGTTCATATGTAGGGGATGGGATGGGATGTGAGCTGAACCTTGATGGGAGTTGGGAATTCCTAGAAGCGGAGGTAAACAGGGAGATCATTCCAGGTACAGGGGGTCAGCCTGTGCAAAGGTACAGAAACAGATAATGGAATTTCAAGTACAAGAAATAGAAAGGTCATTTGGCTTGCAACATAGAGTGTGTGTGTATGTGTCAGTGAGAGGGAGACAGGTTAATATAAAATCAACCTAGAAACATAAGATCGTAGGAGCATAGATCTGGAGTTCTTCTCGAAGGAACCTCTGAGTCCATCTCCTCAAACTCCCTCATTTTATATTTGAAAGATGAGGTTAAGTGACCTTTGCCCAAGGTCACACAGGTTTTAAGAGTCAGAGGTGGGAATTGAAGCCAGATCCATCTGACTCCAAAGCCAGATCATCTTCCACTGATCCACTGGACAGGGCAGATAGCTTGGAGTCAAAATGTGAAGGCATCTAAATACCAAACAGAGAAGCTTGTATTTGATGCTAGAGGCAAAAGGGAGCCACTCAAGTTTCTAGAGCAGGAGAATTATATATTCAGATCTGTGCATAAGGAATATCAATATGGCAGCTATGTGAAGGTTGACTTGGAAAGGGAGAAATAAAGAATAACTCCAATAGCTCGAAGAATATTAATGCTTATGGGCTGCACCAATAAAATAAAAATGACAATACTATCGAAGTGAATTTATACTTTTAATAATATAACAATCCAATTATCAAAAGAATACTTTACAAAACTTGAAAAAATAATAAAGTTCATTTGGAAAAGAAAAAAAAATCTAGAATATTAAGGGAATGATGAAGGAGGCAGGGTATTTACTAATCTCAAGTTATATTACAAAGTAGCCGCACTATCTGGTAGTGGTTTAAAAAAAATATAGAAAAACAGATTAGATAGAAGGGACTGGACAAAGGAGAATCAGAAACAACAAAACTCAATAAATCAGTGTTCAACAAATTGGAAAACATAAGTTACTTAGGAAAGAACTCCCTATCTGACTTTTTAAAAACCGCTAGAAAGACTGAAAAGCAGTCTGGTAAGGAATGAGTCTTAGGCCAACACTTGATCCCATGTTGTTGTTCAGTCATGTGGTCGGACCCGACTCTTTGTGACCCTGTGGGCCAGAGCTCTCCAATGCTGTCCATGGGGTGCTCTTGGCAGAGATCTGCAGTGGTTTGCTATGTCTTTCTCCGGTGGATCAAGACAAACAGAGGTTAAGTGACTTGCCCAGCATCACACAGCTAGGAAGCATTGGAGGCTGGATTTTAATTCAGGTCTTCCTGACCCCAGGACCATTGGGTCATCTGGCTGTCCACCTCAGACCATAATCTGCAACAAATTCAAAGACGAATGAACTCAATAGTAAATGCCATATTAAAAAGTAGATCATACACCTTTCATAGGTCCTGGTAAGAATTTGATATCCAAGATATAGAATTAGCAGATAAAGATGTGTGTGTGTGTGTGTGTGTGTGTGTGTGTGTGTGTGTGTATCCCCAAGGTCTTCTCTACTACATATGTGAGGTATTAAGTATAAGACTAGGACTCAGGGGTGGGGAATCTGCAGCCTCAAGGCCACATGTGGCCCTCGAGGTCTTCCAGTGAGGCCCTTTGACTGAATCCAAACTTCATAGAACAAATTCTTTTATTGGAATCAGTCAAAGGGCCTCACTTGAGGACCTAGAGGGCCACATGTGGCCTTGAGGCTGCAGATTCCCCATCTTTAAGTCTTCTAATATAAGGAAGCAGGGAGGAGAAGGTGTAGAAGGTTTGAGGAGAGAAGTTTTAGAAAAAATGCTATGGAGAGTATGATAAAGACTCAATCACTAAAGAATTAAAGGATGACCATGTAGTAGAAAGGGCCCACATGAGATCAGACAACAAATTTAGTGGGTCTAGTCAGCACGTTTGTGTGACTTCCTCCATTATTGTTCAATAAATAGCATAGGAGTAGAAGCAGAGAAAGCAAATGGTGATTGTAACCGAGGGCTGGGATTGAAAAGGGATAAGAAGCCAAAGGACAAGAGATTTCAAGGGCAGCAAAATGCAAAAAAAACTCAACTAATTAACTCTGGATGTAAGGATTTCAAAGGGAGAAACGTGTAGGGATGCTTGACTTGGAAAGTAGGGAGAGGTTTAGTTACTGGAAGTTGAGGGAACAAAGCACAACTGATTGACTGATTTGTTAAAATAGTAATTTACCAGATATGCTTGCATTATTAATAACACCTGAGAGGCACTGTAGCAATTAATTCCCCTTCCTAGTTAATTTGTCTTTATTATTTCCTGACAAAGCAATATTACTAAAATGCAAATATGGCCATGTTACTCCCATCCTCAAGAAGCCCCCAGGGCTCCCTATTACCTCTAGGATCAAACACAAACTCCTTCATTTGTTATTTAAAGCCATTCACAATCTGGATCTAATTTACCTTCTCAGGTATATTATACATTACTCCCCTTCACATACTCTTCATTCCAGCTAAAATGGATTTTTTTCCTGCTATTTTTTACACACAACCTCTCATCTTTTATCTACATGCCTTTGCAGAGGCTGTGCCCCTTGGTTGGAATGTACTCCTTCCTTACTTTTATCTTTGAGAATTTCCTAATTCTTTCAAGCCCCTACCCAAGGTCTAAACATTCACCAGCACGCCGCTGCTTACGTGTTACCTTGTATTGCCAGGCCCTAGTATACTGCTGATTGTTAACATTTGTTGACTCACTGTATTACTTTCACATCATAAATTACACCTTCAAGCTGATTTGAAGACACATTTCTCACTACTTGCCCCAGGGGGTACTGCTTTTCTGCTGCACCAAAATGGGCCCCTTATGAAGTAGTTAGTGCAAAGGTAAGAGTCAAGTTTTAGAGAGATTAAGGGACTGACCCAGAGTGACAGCTAGTAATCAGTTCATTCAAGACTCAAGCCCTTTTCTATTGCTCAGTGATACTCGGTCCAAAAGAGGAGGAAGTCCATAGATTTGGGAATGTATCTGTGACTTTGCTATGGTTGAAAAAGAATCTGAAAGATGCTGAATTCCAAGTGAATCAAGGATATGGTAACCTTGAGTACAATGCCTTAAACACACTAGATAATTAACAAATGTGTGTCAAATTGAAGAGATTTGAATTATTAAAACATCTTACATGAGATTCTGTAAGACCTCTGCCAGCTGGATCATCACACCCCCCCACCAAGAGGTAGAGTCAGTTTACACATACGTGCTACATCCAGCTTCCTCAGGGTGGAGTTAGTCAATACATCAACAACCAATCAATGGCCCGTTTGCCTCTGTATTCAGTCCTGCTCTCACCCAACCCCCTTGGCATTTTAGTTTTGTCTTTTGATTTCCATTTCCATTTTCTCTTGTGATAGGCAGATTTGAACTGACTCTGTGCTCACTTCCCTGGGGAAGGCTGACTCTGTGCTGTAACTCTGCCCCAGTGTAGTATAAATCCATTGTATATTTGCCAGGATGACTTCCTGGGAATTTCCAGCAGAATTTTCAAGGGTCTTATGCTACCCAAAGGCACAATCTAACTCTTCAGCCAGAAAAACTGTTTAGTGCCATTAAAATAGACTGTCTTAGCCTGCAACCTCAAGAACAGAGTATCAAGAAAGGCCCTGGTGGACACGGTTTGGGTTTGTACAAAAGAGCCCATGTGATGATGGAGAAATCCAGAAGAGTGTTGAGAGGTGGGAAATGAAGAGATGGCTGACCTGGATACCCTCTTTCCGAAACAAAATCTATAATCCCTTGATAAGTGATTCTAGACGCAAGTCTAGAAAAGTAGATTGGGCCTACAGTTGGAATTTATAAATGCCTTGAAAGAAAAGCAAGGAATGTCACATCTGTAAAATGAGAGGGTGAGACTTTTTAAGGCAATCAGAGTTAAGTGACTTGCCCAGGGTTACACAATAAGTGTCTCAGGCTATATCTGAACTCACTCCACACTCTATCCACTGGAAGGCCTAGTTGCCTTTCAACTCCAATCTTCAATCTATGATTCCTTAAGTGTCCAGCAAACCTGTAGGACTCAATTTTCTAGAGAAGCAGTAGGGGCCCAGGAAAGAAAAATTATTTTTAGTGCTAGAAGAATTTATTTCAAATCATAGTTCTACCACTTACTAGGCAAACAACCTCAGGTAAGTCCCTTGTCTGGATTTCATTCTATTTATCAGTAAATCTAGGAGATTGGGTTAGGGGTCCTTCAAGATCTGGGGGCCTTCTCCAGTCATCCTGATATATATCTTGTCACTGGGCCCAGATGGCTCTGGAAGAGAAAGTAAGACTGGGGACTTTGTATATCCCTCCCTCACTTAAATCCAATTCCCTTTCAAGTCATGCATCCATCCCCTTTCTGATGTCATGGCCCTCTTCAAGAATGAAGGACAAACAACAACAAGAGCCCATGGGGCTATAAGACACCAAAGACTCGATTCCTTTACACTGGTCACAACCATTCCATACCTTTCATTGTTGTTGCTTAGTCGTGTTGTCATGTCCAATTTTTCATGACCCCATTTGGGGTTTTCTTGGCAAAGATACTGTTGTGGTTTGCCATTTCCTTCTCCAACTCATTATGTAGATGAGGAAACTGAGACAAACAGGGTTAAGTGACTTGGCCAGGATCACACAGCTACTAAGTGTTTGAGGCCAGATTTGAACTCAGGAAGATGAGTCTTCCTGACTCCAGGCCTGGTGAAGGGGGCGGCTGAGGTCTTGTAATGTTTTGGGGTGACTTTGTCTTGAATCTCATCGGTATTTGGGCACCTGGGTATGTGATATCAGCCTGTGGAAAGGTCACCTTTCCCCCTGGTGTAAGTCATTAACTCTGTCCCTTCCCCTGGGGCCCCCAGCCTGTAAGTATCTTCCCTGAAGATCGTTAACTATAACAGGCCACACCTAAGAATTCTTAAAAGGATTCCTTAGAGAAAGGATTACCCCTTTTGTTCTAGTGGCCAGCTGTAAGACAACTCCTAACAAAAGAACTTCACCTTATCAAAGGGGGACCTTTCAGGGCAGACAGGCTGGGTGCTCCTCCCTAACTCCACCTCT
>CM053583.1:340479500-340504497 GCA_028627135.1 Pseudochirops cupreus
TTTTGTACATATGGCTCTTCCTCCCACTTCTATGATCTCTTTGGGATACAACCCCAGAAATGGTGTTATTGGGTCAAAGGGTATGCAATTATTTATAGCCCTTTGGGCATAGTTCCAGATTGCTCTCCAGAATGTAAACCTGTTTTTTCATCTGCAGAATAGGCTAGTAATACTCATATTATCTGCCTCAGAGAGTGTGAGGAAAGGGCTCTAAATACTTTAAAGTATTGTATGAACATGAATGATTATTATTCACAGAAGCCTGTTCAGAGAAACAAGAAAGGCGGCCTGAAGATCACACAAAAGACCCAAAGGATGCAGGGATTCTGTCCAAGTTCGGACCCTGTTGAACACCCAAATCTGAATAAGACAGGGCTTGGCTACTTAGACATATGAAAAAAAAAAAAAGACCATTCCCATGTCATCTCATTAAAATAGTTAGAGAACTCATCAAATTGATCAGGGACTCACTTAATCAACCATCCTTACACTTGAACCCTAACCTTCATTTCACACTCTTTCATATTGTAGATACACACTTTTTTGGTGAGCTCTGGAAATATCTTTTGTCTCTAGCCATGATTTGCTTTATATTTTGTAGTCTCTCCTTAATAATTGACCATTTATGGAATTAAACTTTGACTCTCCAATCCTGCCTGATGATGATAACTTGGTCTATAGATCTCAAAAGCATGAAGGATTCTTGGTCCTCTGTTTCTGGCCACTACTGCCCTGCTTCCTGAGAAGTAGTTCCCCTGCTAATGGATGATCAGAAAGGAAATTTTTTTAAAATGTCCCATTATGATACTGCTGTTCCACATAAAAATCCTAAAATATTTTTTTCCAATCAGTTGTTTACTTGGCAACTGGCTTCTCTAGGTACTCTTGGTTCCCTCTTTCAATACATTCTCTGGAAATAAGCATGCAATTAATAAACTTTACTCATTAAACACTTTTGGAAAATAGCGAGTTTTACAGACTTTTAACAGCTCAGCTTCTGTTTTATCATCAAAGGTCTAGAAGTCACTAAAATTCTTACTCATGCCAAAACTTTTTTAAAAGAACATATTTACATGGCACATAGCAAAATTTTAAAACAGAGAAACAAAATAATTTTCTCATATCACATATGCAAACAGCTGGAGCCAGTAAAGGTTTAACTTGATTTTCCTAAGGGATAGACCCTTCATCAGGCCTTGCTTGTGAGGTCATCTGCTAAATACTTTGGGCATCAATAAGGTTTCAGTTTGTTCTTCTTGAGAGTACAGAATTATACAAAGCAAAGTATTCAACCATAATCCAGAGCTACTTACTCACTCCTTTTAAGAGATGATTCACTGTAACCTAGTTCCTCCCTCCTTGTTGGTCTATGCCACCCACTTCGCCACCCCTTCTGTAAAACAAATTATTCATTGATACAAATGATAATACATATTTGATGAATGCAAACCAGTTATAGTACATAGTGAGCCTACATTGACAACTACTGCTGCGCCACAAATTTTAGACAAAAATACATTTTTTCCCCAGGAGATTGTCTCTTTGTACTGTTAATATATGTGGATTTCGGGGGAGCATTTGACAAAGTTTTTCTTGCTATCCTTGTGGACAAGATGGAGAGATGTGGGTTAGATGATAGTACAATTAGGTAAATTTGGAACTGGTTGAATGGCCAAACCCAAAGATTAGTCATTAATGAATTGATATCAATTGGAAGGGATCTTTGATCCTGCTCTATTCACTATTTTTAAAAAATCAAATTATTTGGATAAAAGCATAAATGGCATTACTAAAAGATTTCCAGACAACATGAAGGTAATCACATATTAGACAACAGAGTCAGGATGCAAAAAGATCTTGAAAAATTCAAAGTGGTCAGATCTAAGGAGATGAAAAATAGAGATCAATGTAAAGTCATATACTTGGATTAAAAAACATAAGTAAGTGATGGTAGATATCAAATAATATTTGTAAAATGCTTGACACATGGTAGGGGCTTACTAAATACTCGGTCCCTTTCTCCCATTCCCCCTGAGGTATGACTAGACAACGGTTCATATAAATAAGACTATATGCTTCTTAAGGACAGGGACTTATTTTTTTGGTTTGCTCTGTCATCAAGGAGTTTACATTCTACTAGGGGATGCAATATAAACGGGAAAACATACACAAGGTAATACAAAGTATTATATGTTATATAAATTCAAAATAAGTTCAGAGGAAAGGAATAGCTGTGACCATGGAGGGCTTCAGGAAAGACCTCTTATAGGACCTGGCCTCTAAACTTCAAAGGGACAAGGTATTCTAAAGAGGCAGAGGTGAGAAGAGACAGCATTCTAGGTATAAGGGACAGCCTATGCAAAGTCACTGAGGTGGGAGACGGAATGCCATGTACAAGGAATGAGGCCAATTTGGCTGGAACACAACGGGTGTGAAACTTCTATCAAAACTGAATTGTTGAGGCAGCTAGAGTCAGGAGAACCCGAGTTCTAATGTGGCCTCAGATACTTAACACTTACTAGCTGTGTGACCTTGGGCAAGCAACTTGACCCCAATTGCCCTGACCTCCCCCCTCCAAAAATTAAAAAAACACTTTTTTTTTTAAATTTGAATTATTGACATGAACTCTACAAGTGGGGAGGAGAGGGGAGGGACAGAAGAGATATACAACATGTACTCAAATAAACACAAAGTATTATGAAGTACCTTTAAGAGTGTTAAAAACTGACAGAGATGGTGTACAATTAGGAGAGATCTCAAAAGGGAGGCAGCACCTCAGCTAAGCCTTGAAAGAAGAGAGAAGTTTTAAGATAATGAGAGAAGGCATAAAAGTATGAGATGATATCATAAAGAAAGGCCAGACTGACTGGAATGAAGAGTATATGAAAGGGAGTAATATAAAATGAGGCAGGAAAGGTAGCAAGGAGTTATAGTGTGGAAAGCTTGAAAAGTTCCTGGGTTTTATTTATTTATTTTTGTACTTATATTCACAGTATCAAATACAGTTCCTTGCACTTAGTCCTAATTCAATCTGGCATGATCTCCTACTACTTGATTCTGGTGCTAGTTCACTGTATTTCATAGTCTGGGCAATACTTTTTTCATCCAATTTGTCTTTGCATTGTGAATGGTTACACTTATCTCTTTCATACTGATGTCTAGTTCACTGAAGATGTATTCTGTGACTAGTAACATTTCATCTGTGGAAAACTTTAAAATCAATACAGAATTCTTTCATTTGCATTTTATAAGACATTTCTATATACTGGTAAACACCTCAGGTAAGCATGCCAACCAACTCCAGTGTCTTCTTATTGCTTCTGTAATAAAATATAAGCACCTCTGTTTAGGTTTTAGAGTCCTCACAACCTGGTCCCAACCTAACTTTACAGCCTTGTTGCACATTATTCCCCCCTCCTAACATACTGCAATTCAGCCAGATTGACCTTCCCTCTGTTCCTCACTCATAATACTCTCTCTCTTGTCACCATGCTGTTGCACTAGCTCTCCCTCATGCCTGGAATGTAATACCTCCTTAGCTCTGCCTTAAAAGGTCCCTTTCTTCTTTTAAGATCAACTTTTAAGAACAACTCAGACATCATTTTCTGCATGAAGCTTTTTCTGATCCCTTCACCTGCTAGAGCCCTCTCTCACACAGGACCTTGTATTCAATTACTTTCTCTGTGTTAATATCTATCATATGTATTCACTTTTTATTTATGCTGTATAAATATTTCATATGAACTTGTCTCCCCATTAGAATGTAAACTCACTGCAATTTTATATACTTGAAAGTCCAGTGTCTAGCACAGGACCTGCCACACAGTAGGCACTTAATACTTAATTGATTGGTCAATCCATTGTGAGACAAAATTATCTCTGTATTTGTATCTATTATAATCTGGCACAATGTTAATGAATACATAGGCAAAACATTGGTGAAGAAGATCCTCTAAGGCTGCATTTTGTCCTACTGAGTCAAACTTTTTAAAAAATCAAAAACTGATAAGGGGTCTTTGATGCTTTACTACTCTTTTTTCAGTTATGTAACTGTAAAGATGTGGCTTTCCATAGACAATTATCTCCAAAAATCTCTTTCCTTCTCATTGTTCCAGCAAAGATGCCCTTTATGCACATACAAACTGTATAAAAATGTTATACCCATAAGACAAATAGGCATCTAAGTTTCTAGTTGCTATTGCTTCTTTGGTCATAATTTTTGGGTAAAAGTATTATAAATGGTTATTTTTTTTCTTTCCCACCTTTTAGATATCCTTAAAGTTGACTTGAGTGTCTTTACAATTGTTTTGTTTCCATTATAGATTTTTTTTTCTGTATGTATTTAGTTGTCTCCATTCTTGACCTTTCACATATACAAGGCCATCCAGAGACATATGTTCTGGTTTATTTTTGCAAGATTACAATATGGATATAGATCAGATCCTTTAATGTCACTCCACTAATATTAATAATACCAACAGTTATATTTGTGTGTGTAGACTAAGAACTATATGATTCTTAGCGACTTCTGACCCCTTTTCTAACTTCAACAGTCATGGGGGGATTGGAAAGACTGAGGGCCATTTTGATATTTTACATGTGTCATGTATTACTGTCTCCAAAAAACTTCATCACTTCTAGCCTGAGCTAAGACCTTCAGAGAAGATGAAAAGTAGATTTCTTAAAGATGGGGTTTTTTTTCAATAATCATGTTGATTTTGTTTTAAGAATATATTGATGAGAGCATGTTATCTCAAGGACAAGGGAAGAAAACACAGACTGCTCCTGATTGAATGAGAAAGAACAGTGATAAGCATGTAAAGAGGAGATAATCAAAGAACAGAGCCTGACTATTATAGTATGGTTGGAGAGGCTTGGGACTTCCAAGAATATGAAGTCAAATATGGGGCCAGGCTAGCAGTGAGGCTGCGAGTAGATATTAGAAGGTGAAGTATAATTGTGAGTGCATGGCATTCCCTATTCCCTTGACCAATCTGAGTCACATGGGAATAAAAGACTTCTTAGGTGACTCTTTGAAAGTTTTGATCTCTACATTACTCTGCAATCTCCACTGTCCCATGGGAGGCAGTAGAAAAAAAGGCCTAGACTAGACTAAAAAAAAAAAAGGTTTGAGGGCTAACACCTGACTAGTGGTTAACATTCAGGTAATGAAATTCTTGGTATTTAATTATCCATGGTTTTGGCAATTAACATAGTAATGAAAAAGCATTTATTAAGTCATTTTATTCAGATCCCTATGTTAAGTATTAAGGATACAAAGGGAAAAGTGAGCTAGTTCCCATTCTCAAGAAACATACATTCTAATTGGAAGAGATCACACATACGACAGTTTAGCTGTAAGGCAGGGAGAGAGACTTGGTGGTCCTCAGGCTTTAGTAGGAGCATAGATGGCAGGGCCCAAAGGCTCTTATGGAACATCAACAGGGCATATAGTGATACTTGGGGATCTGGAAGGTACATCTGCAGAGCTGATAATCAGGCAGGCACAGTGGCCTTCCATTTTATCAAAATAACTGGTTGCTAACACCTAGCTCACTGAATCAGTGTGAGTGGTCATGACTGCCCAACAGTCAGGGTGCTGGAAGTGGGAAATGAGTCCAAGGATCAAAGTAGAGCAGGTGCTTTGTCAGGGTGTGGGAATGTGAGAGAGAAAAGAGAAGGAGACATTGGTAGAAAGGTTTACAGGGAAAGAGAAATCCCACTGAGATCTGTTCAGGGTCATACGGGGGGCAGGAAAAGGGAAGCAGACACTCTGTCTCCAAGGCCTTACTCAAAGCCTTTCTAGTTTGGCAAAACTTGCCACAGCTTATGTTCTCCTTAAAGGGGCACATCCCTTCACGCCACAATGAGATATCAGATTTTGAATTTTGTGGTATTCTAACATTGAGAATATCTTTGCTTAAAATATGAGAAGAGGCAGACTTTTGTAGACTATTTTCTATAGCAAACCATGCTCTATCTCAGTCCCACATACTTTTAATTATATTCTGTCAAACATTATATTTACCACCTCCCTTTAGGGGTAGATCATTAGACAAATTTAGAAAGCCATGCATTCAAAAGGAATCAAATTATGAATCTATCTTGGCTATTTAAGATTTACCAAGAACTGCTCCATACCAATAAAACCTATTCTACACTTATATCAGAATAATCATCCAGTGAGACAAGGCTTAGGGTTTAGGAAACTATTTGCTATTTAGATCCATGGTAGCTTTTTGAGGGAAGGCTATTTAAGAGTACATTTCTAACTTTGAAATTGGCATCTGAGAGTACAACCATGCTCTTACACAAAATCCCCTGTGGTGCCACTATGAAATACTAATTAGGACAAGGGCCTGATTCAATATATAAACATTTTATTTCATTAAACATTAAACATTAAACATTAAAATATGGCTTCATTTCCTTGGTTCACTTCTTTATATAACACTAGAGGTGACCTTGACTCTGGATGTCAAACACGGCTTTCTCTAGTCTTAGGAAAAGGCAGATAGTTATCAATTTACAGTGGTATAAATTTGGTACGTGTTCCAAAATTAATTTTAAAGGAGTTGTTTGGAACTTGGAATGTTACACATAATGGCAAGATATAACCGATCAACCCAGAAAGCCTATTTAACCCAGGACTCACCAGAAGTATATTACTAATAATACTATTAATAAAAAAAAACAACTAACTACTACATATAAATGTTTCTATGGAAAATGTACCTGGAATTCCACATAGAGAAACCAAAAATACATCTCCCCTTTCTATAGCCCTGCAAAAAAGGATAGGCTTCTTAACTACAGAGTTATAATTAGGACTATAAACTCTCTTTCCCATCAAGTTGCATTGGAGGCTCCTATGGATGAGAAGTGAGGCTCCAGCACAACAGGAACAGGATCCGCAAGTCAGTTTAATAAACATTTATTAAGCACTTACTATATACAAAGTACACAGGGTTTAGATGAGGTTCTGCACGGGCAGAGTAAAAATTGCTCTTCTTTGATGAATACCTCTTTGGCACTGAGTTCTGAAAAACAGAACTCAGACTGGCTAGGAGTTGGGAGGCAGGGTGGTGAGAAAGGCTGTGGGACAATGTGTGTGCTTGTGTGGTGAAGGGTGTGGGGAAAGGGATTTCCAAAGAGCATTAAGGTCTACAGTGAATAAGGAGAAGCAGACCAGAAATCATGAAATCCCCATTAACAGGAGAGAGGAGAGAGGAGTGATGTAGCCATCTAGCCCGGCTGGAGTCGCAGTTCATACTTTTTAGCTGTGTAATGGTGAATGAGTCATTCTCCTTCTCTGAGCCTCAGTTTCCCACTTGTAAAATGGGGATAACTTCAATCCCCAAGATGTAGTGTTATTGAAGAAAGTGCTTTGTCAGTCATAAAGCATGATACCAGTGTGAACGCTATAAGGTATATACAAATACAAAGCATACATAAGTCAAGGATTGTTTCTCCACAGGAACTAAAGAACATCACTTTGTCTCCATTTGAACCATTGTCACACATGTCTCCCAAGAAAGAATAAGCAGCTGGTACACTGAAGAACTACTGTGAGATGACCCAGTGGACAATCAAATAACAACTCTAAAGAAAGAATGTGTGCTTACCAAGTCTTTGCCTCTGTAGTGATATTTCCCCTTGCATGTACACTAAAACAAAGTAGAACATCCAACTAGACTGTTCTTGTGGATATTATTTAAGAGGCTAATAGTTTTTGCCATAGACAATTACTGTGATGCTTGACAATACAGTGATAGACAAAATAGTGATAGACTTTTAACTTGTTTTTCTTCTCTTTTAAAATAGAATTGTACCAAAATGGCTGTACTCCATTGTTTCATGCAGAAGAAAGACTGCTAGACTGGAAATGAGAGAACTTAGTTTCCAACTCCAGCTCTGCCACTTAAGACGGTGGGCCCATGATCAAATCCCTTACACTCTCTGGGTCTTGTTTTCCATATCTATAACATGAGGAACAGAGACTAGACGCTAGGGGGACTTCTAGCTCTACTGCATCTCTAATCTCATATCTCTTAAAAATTCTTATTGTCCTAAAGATAACTAGCTATTCTGTCTCTACAGACTTGCTGAAATTAAGTCCAATTTCAATATTTAATCAATATTCTCTCACCGGGTTTGCAGGATGATAAACTTTTTAGAAGAGTGAGGCATGAAAATTAGCAGGTCAGAAAATTATTTCCCCCCCTTTAAAATGGTACATAAATTCTTCAAAAACAAGGGATATTTAATGACAACCGACTAGAAATACTTTCTATGCAAGGTTTGCTTCCAAAAATGGTAGTAACATTTATATAGATTCCAGTCAATTCTCAACATATATTCAATGCTGGGCCCTGGAGACACGAAGATGAAAAAAAACCATTCCCTGTCTTCAAGAAGGTTATGACCAATAAAGGGATATGAAAGAACATTATTAAGTAGCATACAAACTACAACAGCGTAAGAGCAAAGCAGGGATCCTGACAAAGTCCTTTTTTTTGGAAATTTTTTTTATTATATTTTAATTTCCAAACTGTCTCCCTCCCTCCCAACTCTGCACTAGAGAAGACCACCATCTCACACACACACACATACACACTGCTATTTATCAGTTCTTTCTCTGGAAGCGGAGAACATCTTCCTTCATAGGTCCTTTGTAGTTGATTTGAATACTTATAATACTCAGAATGGCTTAGTTATTCACAGTTATTTTTCTAACAATATTGCTGTTATTGTATACAACATTCTCTTGGTTCTGTTCGTTTCACTCTTTATTATTTCCATGATTTTTCTAAAATCAACCAGCTCATTATTTGTTATAGCACAATAGTATTCCATCACAAGCATATACTACAATTTATTCAGTCATTCCCCAATTTATGGGCATCCCCTTAATTTCTAGTTTTCTGCCACCACAAAGAGAGCTGCTATACATATTTTAGAACATATAGGTTCTTTTCCTTTTTCCCTGATCTCCTTGGGAAACAGACCTAATAATGGAATTGCTGCGTCAAAGGATAAACACAGGACGTAATTCCAGATTACTCTCCAAAATGATTGGAACAGTTCATAATTCCACCAACCGTGTATTATTTGTGTCCCCAATTTTTCCACATCCCCTCCAACATCTGTCATTTTCCTCTTGTATCATTTTAGTCAATCTGATAGCTGTGGGATATCTCAAAGTTGTTTCAATTTATATTTCTCTAATCAATAATGATTTAGAGAATTTTTTCATATGACTATATATATAGCTTTGATTTCTTCATCCAAAAACTGCCTATTTATATCCTTTGACCATTTATCAACTGGGGAATGACTAATATTTTTACAAATTTGAAAAAGTTCTCTACATATTTTAAATGAGACCTTTAATCTGAGAAACTGTCTGTAAAATTTCTCCGCCCCCAATTTTCTGCTTTCCTTCTAATCTTAACTACATTAATTTTTTTTGTACAAAACCAAAGCATCTCACAATGCTCTCTTATTTATTCATAGATTCCTCTCTTATCCGTTAAGTGTGATAGGTAATACATTCCATATTATTCTAATTTTCTTGTGATATATCCCTTTATATTCTAGGTCATATATCCATTTTGACCTTATCTTGATAAAGACGTAGTACCTTAGAAAAACTGAAGAGAGAAGCATCACTATCAGATGAGAAGATCCAGGAAGACATCAAAGAGCTAGTATCACAGAGCTTTGCCTTGAAGGAAGAGAAAGATTTAAATAGGTAGTGTTGAGTAATGCACCTTCTTGAAGTCATGAAAACAGAGCAATACTGAAAAACATTCAGTCAAACAGTTCGACTGGAAGATAAGATGCATGAAGGGGAATAGTGTGAAATAAGAGGGGTATGGTAGACTGGACACAGATTGTTAAAGGCCTTAAATATCAGGCTAATCAGTTTGCATGTTATTCTAAAACTAACTCACTAAAGGGTTTTGGTCAGGAGAATTATATCAGATTATGCATTACTAAGATTATTTGGGCAGTTGAGTAACAGATGAATTGAACAGAGGACAAACTGGAGGTAAGAAGCCCTCCAGTTTTGTCCAAGGGAGAGGTGATAAGAGTCCAAATCGGAGTGAGGGCAGTGTAAATGGAAAATATGATATATATATTGTGGAAATAGTACCAAGAAGACTATAAAATTAAGTATGGGATATAAAGAACAATAAAGACCAAGTTTCTATAACTATTAATACTTCCATAGCAGAATAGATTTTGTTTCTTTATCAAAGCAAAAATTTTGTTTCAATACAATGAACATTACTGAGTGCCTGCTATGTATAAGGCACTCTGCTACAGGCACATAGGAGGCATAAAGACTAAATACTAGAACACTAGGATTAGAATCGGGAAGACTTGAATTCAAATCCAGACTCAGATACTTGCTAGTAGGCCACTTAACCATTGTCTGCCTCAGTTTCCACAATTGTAAAATGTGGATCATAATTGGACTTATCTCAAAGAGTTGTGAGATACCTGTAATGAAATATCTTAAAGGGCTTAGTACAGTGCGTGGCACATAGTAGACACTTAAATTCTTGTTCCTTTCCTCTGCTATACGTTAAAAATGTATCTTTGTCAAACATTTAAAGGACAATCCTGACTCTGTAACTTACTGCTTATGTTACTTTGGACAAGTGACAAATTTTCCATCTCAATTTTTAATCTGTAAAATGTGGGGGTTGGATTAGGTAACCTCTGATGTCTTTTTCATCTCTAAATCCCACAGTCATATTTCACCTGGACTCATTTCTGTGGTTTCTTTAACCTCCAATTATTGACATTTTCTATCCTTCTTAATAGCACTATGGAAATGACAATGGATGCCAAAACTAGCACAAAGCACAATATAAGACAAAATAATGCAGTATCCAAAATTAAGTTCATTGATTGTCTAACAATATGATGCAAATATTTCACTCATGAAAGGACTTTAATTCTGTGCCCTGGGAGCCTGAAAACTTAGGTACAATGAGCAAAGAGAAAAAAACAATTCTGGAAATGTGGTGCCTTATTAAAAGCCTCTCATAAGACATTGTGAGACAGGTAATATAAGTGGAAAACAAGATGGAAAGAAGTCAAATAAGTTGTCCAATGTCACAAATAGGAAGTGGTAGAACCAGGACTTAATAGATGAATCAAATTGGTTTAAATCCCTTATGTCTTGAATAGGGAAAAGCTTAGTTACCATAATGCTACATCTTCACTAAAAGAGAAATTCAAGTCTTAATTATGTCCTGCTCCAAATGACCACATAATATCAAGTTAATATACACTGAGTGTAAAGGTCTTTTCAAATAGCATGGACTATGTAATATTGGAATAGCATATTATTGTTAAGGTTGGAACTACAGACATCTGTAATACATAGCAATTTGCTAATTTGTGAATTGTGCTTCTGTTTACATTTCTATTCCCAAAGTTAGATATTGTTTATGTATTTTGGAGTTTGTAAGAAGTACGAACTTCTGCTTTGACTTTAGCTTCCAGAATAAACAGAAAGATAATCCAACTTGCCATTATCCATTACTAGGAATGCCTGGTGACATTGTCTTCTCCTTCCTCTGACATCCACTCTAAAAGAGCAACCAATCTTCTCATGGGCCAACAGCGCTATCTGGTGGCAGGAGTGGAGAACTATCTACTCCACCAGCAATTTCCCACCGCCCCCTTTGTTTCCTCTCCAGGGGACAAGGCCTATTCCTTTTTTCCTTTGTTATTAACTGATCACAAATTTGTTAAATCTATCTTATGTAACTTTTATCACATGGAAACAATTCAACAAATAGTTATCAAAGACTATAGAATGAAGAATGACATGCGGGACGTGGGAAAGAAGTACACGGCGAAACCCAACCCCTCCCTTCCCGGCGCTGGCCTGAGAGCAAGTGTAGTGTCGTGGAGTGGACAAGGGAATGGATGTCAGGAGACCTGGCTTCCAGATTTTTCACTAACCAGCTGCATTACTCTGGGCAAGTCACTTTGTGACTCTTGAGTTTGCTGCTTTACTCATAAAGGTCTTTTCTGCAACCATCTCTAAGGTTCCTTCCAACTCTAATTTTCAGATATACCCTCTTCCTCTTCTCTGTCTTCATAGTTAACCCAAGAAAAATCTCTTTCTTTTTTAATTTTTCCCTCTTCCTCTCTTCATTCCATCCGTGACCTCACAACACAACTGACTAAGAGTGAACAGAATAGAGCTATACTTAGATCAAGGAAAATAAAAGCAGCGAGTATTGTTGTGGAGTTAATATAATAAAGAATTTCTAAAGTCCTTGAAATAGCTCAGAAATCCCCTTCAGAATTCCAACAAAAGTTTCTGTCTGCCTCCTCATCCTCCTTTAATTAAACCTGTCTTTTCTCCCTCTTGAAAGAAAACTGTATTGCACAGACATCACAGAAGGTCAGGGCCAGAAGGGCCTTTACCAGTCATTTAGTTCAATCCCTTCATTTTAGAGATGAGGAATCTGAAGTCCTTAAAGGAAAGTGATATGCCTGGTTTCCTAGGTACTATATTAGCAAACCCAGGTTTCCTGATTCCCACATGTTCTTTTAACTATTCCTCCTCCTGGAGTAAAAGACCTAGGGGTTCTCCTGACAGAGAAATGGCCTTAAGTTACAGAACAAGACTTTTTACTTTTCTTTTTCAAAAACAGTCAATGTGGATGTTTGCTTGCTTGATCAATTATGCATATTTATTACAAAGGGTTTTTTTTTTTGTTCGTTTGGTTTTTTTTTGTTTTGTTGGCAGGGTGGGAAAAGAAAAGGGGAGCCAGGAATAGGGTTGCCAAAGAAAGAGAAAGGAAAGACAAGCAGGTCATGGAAACATGTTTTTGAAATGCATAGATGAGAACTTAAAGAAAGGCAGAAGAAATTGTAGATAATCAGGACAGCTTTGAAAGTAAAAAGCTGAATTTATTTTAGACTTGAAAAGCAAACTGCACAATAACAGATTTGCAATTTTGTGCATATCCTCTCTCTGTTCTATTGTGCATATGGAAATGCTTGGTTTAGCTGATGTTTGTTGATTCTGAATTTATAAAAATGAAAGGAGGAGAGGAATTGGTAGGTAGAGGTATAGAGGTATAGGAATCTAGACATGTAGAGATGGAGCAGTAGATCTGGACCTGCCAGGGAGTGATTGGCCAGGGGATACAGAGACAAAGCAACCAGGGTAGAACCAAGCCAAGAAGCTGAGTAACAGGTTCTAAAGAATAAACATCAAGATGTTCCCTGATAGTCAGCCTCTTCTGAGATGAGGTCTTCATGAGGCATCTTCCACCCTGAACCTTCCTTTCTTTCATGGACACTGCATGGTCTTCCCAGGACAATGTGTATCATAAAAGACACCTGCAATAATATCATATTGGGTCTGCCTACGTGTAGATAAAGGCTATAGGCAACAAGCTTAGTGGGGCACATGCCTAGCCAGAAGCTACCTTCTCTTCAGATCCTAGGAAATTAAGTTAATTAAACTCAATCTCTCCTCCCCAGTGAAGGAAGGCATTGCCCAGAGACATCGCACTGAATATTCTGTTCCCCTCCCTGCTCACAATTTGGTCATTATATCCATGGGAGGGGAGGAGATCAGAGCTGTTTCTGTTGTCTATAGGGCAGACTGTCAGAATATTGTGAGAAGTACCTTAAGGCCAATCTATTCTTAACACTTCCCAAAACCTTACAAATAACCTAAATTTTCAGAGCTAAAGTTCTGTTTTTAGCCTCACATAGATCACAAGGACCTTCTGATATTATCAACATGTCTTGTATTCTGCCCTTATTCAGGGTGAAATATCTGAATTTATCTGGTTTCTGGCACTCCACAATGGGTATTTAAGTTAGCTCACTTAAGAGCAACCAATAAGCATTGTGAACATAACAATTTTATTTCAAGTATATCAAAACACAAACAGGACTCACCTCCAGAGCAGTAGCAGGGTAATAGGGCCATTCTTCCTTTCCCTTTGCAGGAGGTTCAATTCTTGACGCCCTCCCCCACTCTTTCCTCCTTATCTTGTATAAATAATCTCACTGTTTCAAAAGCAAAAGTCTCATTAACCTAAATGGAATTGGAGAATTTTGGCAGAGTCACTATCTTTATTTCTTTGCATGGTCTGTCTCCCCTACAGCCCTGGGCTTCTGTGCTGGTTTTCATGTTGCACCTCTGTCTCTGAGCTCCTACCTGTCTCCTGACCACCACTACCTCTCTTCTTGATTCCACAACTTTAGAAACCTTTCTCCTGTCCTTTAGGATGCTGACTTCTTGCTTGCAGCACTCTACTCTCCTACTTCAATCAGCATCTGTGCCTTGGACTCCTGGCATTATGGGAAACTGACTGCTTTTTCATACTCTTCTCCATTGCACTAATCTGCTACAGCAGATACACAGCAGAGGTATAATAAATGCAACAAGGGAAAGCCAACTGTCATTGATCTAGCCAAGTACTTTACAATCCCCTGTGACTAAAGTTAGTGACAGGAGCACAGTTACGGGTACTCACAAACTGATTCCCCTCTTCAGAGGCCACAGGAAATCTCTCATCCTCTGATCCCTCCAAGCGTTATCCTGTCCATTACTAATTACCGCATAGATGTAGATATCTTCTATTTGCCTTTCTAGTTGTCTCATAACAATTACGATTTGGCTCCCCATTAGGCAATTAATAGATATAGCCTGGGATTTGGGGGTGAGGAAGACCTGAGTTGAAAACCTGTCTCAAGTGTTTCCTAACTGTGTGATGTCAAGCAATCAATCAGTCAATCAATATAACATTTAGTAAGCACCTACTATGTGCCAGGCACTGTGCTAAGGGCTGGGGATACCAAAAATAGTCAAAGATGGTCCCTGCCCTCAAGGAATTTGTAATCTAATGGGGAGAAGAAAACATGCATGTTTGCTTTTGTAGGGAAAGCACTGGAATTAAGATGGATTAGGGAAGGAATCCTGTTGAAGATGGGATTTTAGTTGGGACAGATTAATTTCTCTGGGCCTGAGGGTCCTCATATTAAAAATGAGGGGGCTGGACTCAGTGACCTCCAGATTTAAATCTCTGATCCCATGATCCTATAATTCTACGGTCATTACTGTTTCTCTGGCGTCAACTAAAGAAAGTCTGGGGTTTCTTCCTTATCCTTGAGATAAAGCAATAATATTGGCAATAATATATTAAACTAATTACAACTGGGTGGCTTCTATTTCACATCTTGGGGTGATGGAAGAGGTTAGTACATGGTTGGAACTGAACTCACAAATGAGGTCAAGTAGACCCATTTGGATAGAAGTGAAGTGTGAGAGAGCCAGGCAGTTTCTAACAGTTTCAAATACATGAAAAGGAAAGCAGAAGAAAGAGAAGGGGCAACCTCTGCTCAAAATACTTCTACTGGGGACCCAAGGTCATCCCATTAGCTACAAAATACACTTTAAGATCTGGAAGAAACCTGAAAGGTCATCTAATCTGAGACTGATTAAGGTTCTGCTCAAGATCACACAAATAGCTAAAGCAGAGACAGAACTAGAACCCAGCCTTAGCCAACACTCATTCTGATGGGGTTTAGCCTCTTAGAACCCCCTTGAATCTTCCCACTTGATGAGGCATTTGCCTGAGGCCATAAATCTTTCATTATAGCTAGACTCAAATATCTGTTACTCTTAAACTAGCCTAGCCCTCCATTAGCTGTCATCTTCAGGTAGCCTTCAGTTATTTCCCACCTTTAATCCCATTCCTGGAGTCTGACCTAAGTTCCTCAAGATCCTCTTTAGACTCCTCCTCAAGACCCTCCCCAGACCCCTCCTCTAGACCACCCCTCTCCTAGATCCCTCCCACAGTCTTTCTGTATATAAGATCCAGTTTGCCTCCATGAAGGTTCTGAGATTAATCTAGCACAAATTCACTCTATATCAGGTTATTCTGGCCTGCTTGTCCAATACAAGCATCACAAATACTTAGGCTCCTTAAGACTCTACCCATGATGGCGAATCTTTAATAAACTTTGTTTTACTTTGGCTGAGAGAAGGCTTGAGTTGAATTCATTCAGCAGGACATAGTGTGTTGGTATTTTGGGGCCTCGAGAACCCCTAAAACCCCAAACTTCAATTCCATTAGCCCATACTACTCAAAGCAATACAGTCCTAACTTATCTCTTAACTCCTCTACAAACACTTAGGACAGAGAGAACATTCACTGTTAACCATTTATACTCTGAACTTTAATGCCTCTGTGCCTTTGTTCACCAATTTTTCAACAGCTGGAAATCTTGTACTACCATATTTGTACCTCTTGAAATTCTGCTCATCCTTTAAGGCCTAGCTCTAATACCATCTTCTTAATGAAGGCTTTCTAGACTCTTCTCAGTAAATTTGTTTTTGCCTCTACAGCAATATGTTGAGTCTTACCTTATGACATTTATCACCACCTTAAGCAAGCTACCTTATCTAAATTCTCCAAATAAAACCTTAGTTCCACGAGGCCACAAAATATGTCTTATTCATCTTTGAATCTCTTTAGTACATAGCAGGGTAGGTATTCAACAAACAGTTATGGAATTGTATTGAAGTGATACACTGGTAAGCTTCTTCTCTCTAGTTCTGGTTCATGTCTATCTTTTATTGATCCAATCAGAGTCATGAAGTTGGGAGACTTTTTTGTGACCAGTTGAAAATGTAGTTAGAGAAAAACACATGGAAAGAGGTCTACTATAAAAGCCAGTCCTCTCACTGATGTGGATAGCTGCAGCTGGGGGTGGGGTTGAATGGAATATAGTTATTAGAAGAGTGTGGAGAGAAGACACACAGTACAGGGGGAACAAGAATGGGAAATGGAGATAAAAGATCTGGCCCTCAGGAGCAGACCTGGTACATGAACTTGGGTAACATTTCATCTCTTTGGGCTTCAATTTCTTCATCCATAAAATGTGGGTAACAATGCTTGTCTTACCTAGATCACTGGGTGGTTGTGTGAGAAAGAGAAAAGTAAACTACACAGGGCAATATTAATGAGCTTTTTTCTATCAGAATAATATATATAGCAGAGACACCAAGATCCTGCATGGTTGAAATTCTGAGGTAACTACAAAAAAGACCATGAATTAGTTAGAAAAAACTAAGTTCTGCTTTTAATCAATCTATCAATCGATCTCTAGGTCCTCTAGGCCTCTATGTCTTCAGGTGCAGACCTTTGACAGGATCCAAACTTCATAGAACAAATCCCCTTAATAAAAGGATTTATGCTGTAAAACTCGAACTTGTCAAAAAGCCTCACCCAAGGTTCCCCACCCCTGGACTCTGGGTCAAGCCCTCAAGCTAAGAGGAGACAAAAAGAGACAAAAGACAGTCCAGGCCCTTAAGAAGCTAAGAATCTAATGGGAGATATACCAAATAAACAAATACACAGAGCAAGCTACACACTGGATAAACGGGAAATAATTGAGAGGGAAAGCACTATAATTAGGAGAGGTTAGGAGAGGCTACCAGTAGAAGACAGGATTTTAACTGAGACTTAATGGAAGCCAGGGAAGGCCTTAAGAGATAAGGAGGGAGGGCATTCCAGGATTGAGGGGCAGTCAACAAAAATGCCTGGAGTCTGAGATAGCTCAGGGTGGGTGAGAAACAGCCGTAGGCCATTGTCACTAAATTGAAGAATATATGGTAGGGGGTAAGGTATAAGAAGACTAGAAAGACAGGGGAGGGCTAGGTTATAAAGTACTTTGAACACCAAGCAGACAATTTTGTATTTAATCCTAGAGACAATAGGGAGCCATTGGAGTTTACTAAGTAAGAGGGTTATGTGGTCAGACCTGTGCTTTTAGGAAAATCATTTTAAACGACTAAATTAAAAGAGAATATGCAAATTGATTTATGACCTTATCAAGGTCTGTTCTAGCTCCAATAATGCAAATCACAGTCCATCCATGCAGTGTCAATATTATTCTACTTTGATCTATATCCTCTGATTAAAAAAAAAAGAGAATATAAAGAAAGGTACACAGTTGCATAATCTTTTGTTTGTAAGACTATGGTAAAAGACAGTAACAAATAAAATAATGAATTACATATTATAGGTTTGTAAATTAAAAATCTGCTAAGGAGTAACTATTACTTTTTTTAGTTAATAGAATTGAATGGTTTAGAAATATTTTTGAGTTTCTTAAAAATTCCTCCAACTGGAGGAAACCAAAGACTGCTGAGACATAATAGCAGTTTTATAATATAAAACTATTTCCTGACAGCAATTCTTTGAGGTAAGCAGTACAGGCATTATCCGCATTTTATGGGCGAGTAAACAAGCTCAGAAACATTGAGTTATTTGCTCATAGCCACAGAGACACTGTATATGTAGCAGAGCCAACACTCAAAAGTCTTCTGACTATAGATTTAATATTCTTTTCACTATCCCAGGATGAGATTGCCAAGGGAAAGCATAAAGAAAGAGAGACACAAATAGAAACTTAGGAAGTATCTTCCTTAAATATTTAGGAAGAAGAAATGGAGCCAGTGAAAGAAAGGGTGAAGAGGCAGAAGAGTCTTGGAAGCAAGAAGCAGAGAATATATCAAGAATTATATCAACAATGCCAAATGATGTTAAAAGGTCAAGGAAGAAAGTGGCTGAGAAAAGACCATTAAATTTGGCAGTTCTCATTTCACTGATTACTTTTGGGCAAATAGGTCTAATAGAACATTAAAGACAAAAAAATTTAAGATAAGTAGTTGTGGAAAAAAATAGGAGTTTTTAAATGCAGCCACTTTCTAAAGAATTTCAGTGGTGAAAAGAAAAAAGATAGGAGTAAAAATGTAGAGGGAAAGAGAAAGGTAGTGAAATGGCCAGGAACTAGTTAAGTGAAAAAACTTCATGGGCTTAAGATAGGAGTCAAGAAACTGTCCCAAGAAACAGTTAAGTGATACTTTATGAAATTAGAAATCAGCCAAGTAAAACTTCATGAACTTGAGATGAACACGAGGTAGAAATCAGCGAACTGGCCTGGGAACCGGCCTGGGGTAATTTGTCTTTTTCTTCATTTTTCTTCTCCTTCGTCCTCAGATTGTCATGCCCTGTGTCACTCCCCTTATCCATCCCCCCCCCCCCCCCCCCGCCTACAGATGTAATCACAAACTCCCTTTGCCTTAGTAATATATTGCTCAAACCTTCACAACAATTAGCTTAGTGACAAATTATGTTAGTTAGCAGAACAATGAAGCTGTACTGTACATAAGATTCTGCAATCCTGAGCTATGGGCTGCTCTCCCTTCAAATTGGCGTGGAGAGATAGCCCCAGCTGGTAAATTAAAGCTCCTAAAACCTTTTATTCGGACTCTGTGGTCACTCTGTTTAGACTTGCCATTTCAGTAGAGGTAGGTCTTTAAAAAAAAAAAAAGGAAAAAAGGACTGAGGAGATCTAAGTGTATTGTAGGCAGGAAAATGAGAGCCAGTAAAAAGGAAAAGATTCAAAATACATGATGGAGTTGTCTGATAGACCTAAGAGAAATGGTATATGAGATAAGAAGCTGGTTTGTGAAGTTAAAAGAATGGATTCATAATTAGTTATAATGACGAGGGGTGCTTCTGTATCATTTTGGTGGGGCTTTTGTACCCCAGTTTGTAAAAATCTCACTTGTGGTTGGGTAACTATGTATGTCACATCAGTTTGTAACAAGCCTGTGCCATTAAGCTGTAAAAGTCATGCTTTCCTTCAGCCATAAAGGCATTCACTCTGCCCCTTCCCCTGCCCCCAGCCTCAAAGTCTTTTCCCAAAATCTGCTAGATAGTTTCCCATGAATCAATCACTCAATATTCTTAGAGAAATACATAACGCCTTTGTTCTTAGCGGCCAGCTGCTCTTTAGAAACCTTGAGCAACTTTATCAAGGAGATAACTCCCTCCTGAGATGGTCTCTAATCAGTCTAGCTTCGAAACTTGGCACCTCCTGAAACAATCAAGCCTATACTCCCAGCAGCTATGATGGACCTATGTCATTCATCCTTGACCAAAAAGTTACCTAGTGATTGTCAAGGCAAAAACCACACCTCTCCCTCCACCTCCCATCGGATTTTTCGAGTGAATTATGGGCAATTCGCCTGTGCAGTTGATATTAAAAATGTATGGCCCTTTAAGCACTTAACCACTCCCAGACTCCTCCCTAATCCTACCTTTGCCTACCTAGTTAGTATAATGAGCCTCCCCCCCCCTCCCCCCCTGCCGGCCACTGAAAAGAGTAACTTTATAACTCTGCCTTAAATCCCTTTCAGCTTGCAGCACTTGCCTCAGTGAAACAAAAAACTTTTATAACTCTACCAAAGGACAGCTGGGTCCAGTAAATTCTTTTTCTGACAACAAACCTAGAATAGATTTCATTAGAAATCCCACATCCCTTCTCCCTCATCAATATCTAATGAATTTTTTCATAAAAGCAAATAATCATCTTCCAAAGTGCTGTGAATCTGAAGTTCTACATATCAGTTTGTCTAAAGTTGGACATGCCTAATTGAAGAGGTTAGGGGTGCTAGAGATCCCCAAATACCAACACACCGGGTCCTGCCAAATGAATTCAACTCAAGTCTTCTCTCAGCCAAAGAAAAGCAAAGTTTATTAAACCCATAATGGGTAGACTCTAAGGAGCCTGGTATCTAGAGGTGGTCTAGGGGAGCAGTTTAGGGAGGATCTTCAGGAGGAGTTAATGAGGTCAGACTCCAGTAAATGAGTGAAATTGCTGGAGGCTACCCGGAGAGGACAGACAATGGTGGGGTAGGCCAGTTTAAGGGTGTAACACTTGATTTGGGTATAGATATTTTGATAGGCTCAAGGGTGGGACGTAGATGGACAATGGAGGGCCAAGCTAGTAACCAAGGTTTGGGCAGAGCCACAATGAAAGGCTCATGGCCTCATGTAAATGCCTTATCAAACAGGAAGATTCAATCAGAGTTCAAGGGGGTTCCCAGAGCCTGTACCTCATCACAATGAAACAAGAAAGAGCAATTAGTAAATTCATTTATGGCATCTTGTTTACATGAATAATGTAAAATATAATCCCTTAATTGAAATGTTCTACCTTTGTTGAAACAAATTAAAGTGCTTACATTTCCTAATTATGTATACATTGTATACATTTTTTACATTGATGTTTAAAGATCCATCAAGGGGTCCTTGCAACATTTAATCTGGCAAATTATCATGCTTACGTTGCAAACATAAAAAGAATCTTAATCATGAATTTGCCAATTCTTCTTCTCTACTACTATATATCAGTCAGGTTTCTGGTTATTAGATATAAGGCATTATCTAAGTTTTATAATTGCTTCATTTTATTTGTTGAATTATTAAAGTTCTTTTCAATTCATGAGAATGTTTTCAATACATCTGACACTTAAAATTTGTTATTCATTATTTTATATTTTAGTGTCTTCAATCAATGCTTTTGCAAAGCGCTGCTTATAAGACTTGTAAAATTTGCAAACTGAGCATGGACTCTTAAAAATACTGTATTATTTGACCTGACCTTTCCAAGCTATTTAGGTATAGGCAACAAATTGCAGCAGACATGTATAATGCAGTTTTGAGTTTTTCCCCCTACAAAATCTTACATTTTTTCCTTCCCTAAAAGAATTGTCTTCTGTCTATTGCCAGGACTTTAAGATTTAAGTACTTAACAGAAAAACTGTAAAACTTCATAACATATTTGACTTGTTTCCTTATAAAGCAGACATATGAAGTTGCACTGAAATTGTGAATAAGAGGTTTAGGGAGCATTCTTGTTGTTATTTTGTTGTTATTCAGTCATTCAGTAGTGTCCAACTCTTGGTGACCCTGTGGACCACACTGTCCCTGGACTTTTCTTGGCAATAATTCTGGAGTGATTTGCCATTTTCTTCTCCAATGTATTAGGTAAATTACTTGCCCAGGGTCATATAGCTAGTATCTGATGCTGAATTTGAATTCAGGTCTTCATGACTCTAGGCCCAGTGCTCTATCCACGGAGCCACCTATCTGCCTTCTAGGCAAACAGAGGTTTGACTTGCCCAAGGTCACACAGCTAGTGTGTCAGGTTACATTTGAACTCAGGTATTCCTGACTCCAGTTCTCTATCCACTGAACCTTCTAGCTGCTTCTGCTGTTATTTTATACTTATATAATAGTAGCTTGTGTTTTGCAATAAGCAGTTATTTCTTCCATTCAAAACCCTAAATTGGAAAGTTAAACCATTTTCTCTCAAAAATGAAATGCTGCATTGTAACAATGCATTGCTCTCAAATTATTAAATTTCGAATTAAAATTCCAATTCTGGCACTGGACTCTTACAACTGAACCAGCCTAAACAGGGCAGAGTTAACAAAGATAAGCAGGAACTGTAAAACAAAATGTTAGACATCAATGCTGTTAGGGAAAGTCCTATTAGATAATTTAACTTGGATATTTCTAAATAAACCACTAAAGTTTAAATTATCTGCACAAACAAACAGTATAGCAGGACAAGAGACGTTTTGAAGGTTTTAAACACTGATGTGTATAAAAAGACCAATGCTTGAATATCACTAGTTCTTTGAACAGCACCAAATGCAACACAGCCTTCTGCCAAGAATGTGGGGTTTTCATACACAACAGTCAGCAGTTTTCTTTTCCTGACAGAGCCCCTGGCTTTCCAATGCAGCTATGTGGCAGCCACAGGTGCTACTGTCAGCTACACCAACCACTGAGGTTGGGAATCCTTTCCAGATAATTCTTTGCTAACTGGCAGCATAAACTAAATCAACTAGTTATTCAATTACATGGAACTTGCAGTGAAGCATCTCAGGACTCCACAGACAGGAAAACCTCATGGGCACCTGAGGTTTGGGACCTAGAAAGACAATCTCACAGTAATTGTAAGTAATGAACCCTATAACACAGGCTGTGCTAGAGAGACACATGTTCTATAAACTCCAAAGTTGGGGATTTTTTTTGCTTTAAGTCTCATTAATATTTAATATATGTCCCACTAACTACTGTGTCTAACATATTTGGTATAATGTATGATCATATTTGGTGTAATGAGCTACATGATGCTATCTCACAAGCATATTAATTATTTACTATGTGTAGGGCACTTTAAGTATATGATAAATCAGTAGTGTCACTGAGCTATTTACCATTTACCTGCAAATGATAAATAGCAATAATGAGAAGTTAAAGAAAAAGTTAACTAAAGGTAAAGATGTAAGGTGAAAGATATGCATCCCTACTTCTAAGGCTAAATTAGTTAGAAATTAAGTTAAATGGAGATTAACTAGTTGACTAATCAAAAGTAAACTCCTGGTTCTTGAAAGATGATATAATATTGTCAAATGGATTCAATTCAATGAAAAGATGAGTAAGTACTTACTATGTGCTAAATACTGTGTTAGGCACTGAGAAAAACCAAAATAGGAATGAAATTGTCCTTCTTCCCAAGGAGTTTACATTTTACTACATTGTATTGAGGAGCTGTATTTTAGCATTATTTTCATATGAAACCTATTCATTGCTTTTTCAGCTTGCTTTACCTGAGAACAATGATAAAGTCTCAGAATAATTTACCTATACTTGTGTTAGATTGCCAGTCACGTGAAATGCTTTATAAGAAATCAATAAATCACAGATCCTCCAAACTAACCAAAAAGGAGATATTCATTCTGAAGTAACAAATGTCTGTTAGAATTTTTATTGCTCAATGAACATCAGAAAGGCATAAAACACAACTAAATTAACATGTGATGTTTGAATACAAACAAAACAGCCCGAAATGAGAAAATGAAGATGAGAATATTCAACTGCATAAGAGAAATTATTTAAACCAAGTTGCTGAATTTCAATAAAAACTGTAGTTCAAAATTTACACCTAGCAATTTTCTCCCTCAATTCTACTACTGAACAATTGCTCTACACTGGCAGATGTGGGAATGAATGCCTATCATATTATGAATAGTGGCAACATATCACAGATGAGAAGTAATGCTGTGGTGGGGTGTTAGGCCTGAACCTCATTAAAATTTCTGAAGCAGTCCTGGGCTTCACCTTCCTTACTTGATCCCTCAGTAATAAACAGGTTGTTTTCCTCATAGACTACTACCCTAACTTCTTTTCTCAGTATCTCCTCATCTTTAGCCTGGTGGTACCAGAATTTTAGTACTGGCACAGTACTACAGACGAAGTTACAGTTCATATATTTGAGAAGAAAGTAAAAAATGAACATGACATTTTATTGCACTGATGAAGCCTCTTTGCTAGTAACCAGAAATTTTTATAGTAACTACCTCTTTTCTAATCCAGTTAAAAGCACCCCACACAGGCACTGAATTCAATGTTAATTACAGTTAAAAGTGTTGGAAAAAGAAGTCTCATATAAATTCTACCATCTCTGAAAACACTGTGTTTTTCTGCAGTTGGTTCGACCAGGTTAGAGAAAAAACAATTAAAAGGAAAGATTAAAATATATTCCCTATAATGATGAAAACATAGGCCCCTACTCTATGATCCTCCCACCAAAAAAAAAACCAACCAACCAAACATCCTAACCTTTCATATATTGTTAATGCTCCATTACTAACAATTCTAGGATGTCTATATTTTAGAGTCTTTTTTGATATATCTTTATCTAGTGTAGAGAAAGGGTGGTACAGGAGGAAGAAAACTGGATTTAGTCTCTAGTAACCAAGATGCACTAGAGCTGTGTGTAACTTTGGGCAAATCGGGGGTGGAGCCAAGATGGCGGCGTAGGAGCAGCAACATATCGCAGCTCTCACATACCCACCCCAAAATACCCATAAAATATGACTCTAAACTAATCCTAGAACTCCAAAACGCACACAAATATACTCTCCACTAAAGTAAGCTTGGCTACAAGGAACCATATCAGCACTGTGAACCAAAACTAGCCTGGTCTTGAAGCCCTGGCTGAGCCCCGGGAGTGGCTGGACGAGAGAAGCCCAGGAGCCTCAGGTAAGCAGACTGGCGGCAGCTGC
>CM053583.1:340504997-340524578 GCA_028627135.1 Pseudochirops cupreus
CCACTGTAGAAAATTATATAACAATGAGACTACAGATATATTACATTTCATAAAAATTAAGTTTGTACAGAGCAAAATACAGCATTCAAGAATAAAAATAAATCAAATTTAAAGGGTAATGATTTATTTACATGTATTCAAATACTGGAGCGACTAGGCAGCACAGTGAATAGAACACTGGCTCTGGAGTCAGGAAGACCTGAGTTCAAATTTGACCTCAGGCACTTAACACAAAAATAAACTAGCCATGCGACCTTGGGCAAGTCACTTAACCCCAACTGCCCTACCTTCCCCCCTCCAAAAAATAAAAAATCAACCAAAATTTTATTTTTATTCACTAAGTTTAGAATAATTATTTTAAGTTTAATCCTTGACTGACTTTAATATTGTATTACTTTACTCATAAATTATTCAAAATAAGTATGGGTTGGGTATAAGATTTTTAACAACCTACCTCAAAACCAAAAAAAAAAAAAAGAAAAGGTTTCAATATCACATTTCAAGAAATTATCAAGGAAAAGTGCCCCAATATTCCAGAACCTCAGGGTAAAATAGAAACTGAAAAATCCCACTGATCACCACCTGAAAGAGATCCCAAAACGAAAATTCCGAGGTACATTACAGCCAAATACTAGAGCTCCCCATGTAAAGGAAAGAATACTATAAGCAGCCAAAAAGAACCTATTCAAATACATGAAGCCACAAGATTTAGCAGGTACCACATTAAAGGAGCAGGGAGTTTGGAATATGATACATTAGAAGGAAAACCAAGTAGGATTACAACCAAAAATAACATCCCCAGCAAAATGAAGTATACCCCTTTAGGAGAAAATGAGCATTTAGTGATAAAGGATTTTCAAACATTCCTGATGAAAAGCCTAGAGCTAATGAAATAGATGACATTCAAGCATTTCTGGTGAAAAGACCAGAGATCAATAGAAAATCCGACATTCAAATACAAGATTCAAGAGAGGCATACAAAGGTAAAAGAGAAAAGAGAAATCATAAAGAACTTAAGTAAGTTAAACTGTTTATGTTCTTACATGGGAAGATGATACATATAACTTCTAAGAACTTTATTATCATTGGGACAGTTAGAAGAGGAGTCTATTCAGACAGCTGGCATGGGCAAGAGATTATGTTGGGATGATCTCAGGAAAAAAAAATGGAGGGGTGAGGAAGAGAGACGCACTAATAAAGGAGAAAGGGAAAGGTAGAATGGGGGAAATTTTCTCACATTAAAAAAGATGTGAAAGTTTTTACAGTGGAGGATAGAATGCAACACTTGAGCCTCATTCTCATCTGAACTGGTTCAAAGAGGGAAGAATATATAAACTCATTCACTTTGGTTATTAAAAAAGACTATCTTACCCAACAAGAAAGTAGGAGAACAGGATAAAAGAAAGAGGAGACATGAGGATTGTGATAAGAGAAAGGGTGGATTAAGGCAGTGGTCAAAAACTTCTGAGGAAAAACAGTTTTTAAAAAAGAGGATAAAGGTAAGAATAGGATGGGGGGGAGGGGGAGGAAGGCAGGGAATAACTATAACTGGGAAAGTGAATGGGATGAACTCACCATAAAATGGAAGTGGGTAGTGAAATGTATTAGGAATCAGAATCAGAAAACAATATTCCATTTATAAAAAGCACACTTGAAACAAAAAGGTTAAACACAGAGTTAAAAATAAGGGGCTAGAACAGAATCTATCTTGCTTCAACTGAAGTAAAAAAGGTAGGAGTAGCAGTCATGATTTCAGATTTAAGCAAAAGCAAAAACTGACCTAATTAAAAGAGATAATTAGGAAAACTATTCTGCTAAAAAGTATACCATAGACAACAAGGAAATAATAAAATATATATGCCAAATGACATGGCATCCAAATTCTTAAAGGAAAAGTTAAAAAAAGTTGCAGGAGGAAATAGTAAAACTATTCTAATGTGGGGACCTCAACTTTCTCCTCTCAAATCTAGACAAATCTAACGATAAAATAAGAAATCAAGGAGATGAATAAAACTCTAGAAAAAGTTAGATGATAGACCACTAGAGAAAACTGAAAGGAAATATAAAGGAATATACTTTTTTCTTAGCCAAAGAAGTCACCTTCACAAAAACTGACCATGCATTAGGGTATAAAAATGTCATTAACAAATGCAGAAAAGCAGAAATATTAAATGCATCCTTTTGGGACCATAATGCAATAAAAATTACATTTAATAAAGGACCTTTGAAGCTGAGATTAAAAATTAATTGTAAACTAAATAATCTAATCCTAAAGAATAAGTAGGTCAAAGAACAAATCATAAGAGCAACCAGTAATTTCATTAAAGATAATGACAAAATTGAGACAGCATACCAAAATTTGTAGAAGAAAACCAAAGCAGTACTTGGGGGAAAATTCTTATCTCTAAATGCTCATATTAATAAAAGAGAAAGTACAGATCAATGAACTGGGCATGCAACTAAAAAAATATATCAAGATAATTAGCTGTCATATCTTCATGATCACTTAACTCTTTGGTAATTTTAACATTAAGCAAATGAACTGGGTTTTTAAAGCAATTAAACCAATCAACACATGCAACAAAAATTTCATTATCCTCTTTAATTTATATTTTCTTTCAATGTCTTAAATAAACTGAAGTTTTTGTTTGAATGACTGCTCTACTAAGAGGAATGTGTTTTTGATGACAATTTTTAATCCATATGGCTAAAAGATGTTTCAGTTCTAAAACTGTAACACTTCTATTCCTTTTAGTTATTTGCAAACTACAAGAAGCTGATGCAATTTTGCCTTTTTCTTTTATGCCACCTATATGTGTTTTTATAATATTCTATACTGTAGGTTCAGGCTTTATAACATCTCATCCTATTTTAGAGTTACTATGACCACACACATTTTGTTCAATTACAACAAATTTTCATTCTAATGTAATAACAAGCCTCATCTTTTTTGGTCTGACAGTATCTCCATCTGAAGTATGCCTCCTTTTGTCCATTCTGTAAAGCAATCTTTTTTAAAAAAATATTGCCAACTATTGGTAATATGGTACACAACAGTGTATCACATTCATACAGAATGATAGACAAGTGCAAGATGACAACATTAATTGTGTTAAAATTCCTGACTAGCTCATATATACATATGTCACATTAGGTGCATTTTGATCTGCATTTAATGTGACCTAGTATCATTTTATAATCTGCACTAAATCAAAACTCGTATTATTTGAACTCATGCTAATTATGACCTAACTCTATTTCTGATTTGTTATTCACAAAGATGGAGAAAACATAATATCCTGCTTTTATCTATTTGTGTCTAGATTTTGAAAAGCCTTTGACTCAGAAAAAAATGCCAATTTGAGGTCTCACTACTAAGAGTATTTCTCTCACATATTTATTTAAAAAAAAAATACAAGTTCACATGACAAATACAACTAACAAACCTGCTCACTAACTAGCTGAGTAGCAGTATTAAGTGAGGCATAAAGTGAACATGATCATCTAAGATAATGGAGAATGTTCTGCTTAAAGCCCAAACAGAAAGGTTGTCTTTAGATGGCAAGGTTTTCCAAATGCTCCTATTCACAGATGATATTATACTAATTATATCTATCCCTAAAATATTATAAACTGCCTCAGTGAAATCCATGATTATATTTAATCATAGACACCAGAAAACAAAACAAAACATACTGCGCAGAAGACCATTCAGCTCAGCTGGACAGACTGCACTAATCGGTTGGTTGTTATCTTTTGTTCTAGAAGAGGACCAAAATGATATCACTATGCTACAGTGTGTCCAACTATGGCAGATCAGACCAACATGAGCTCAGAATGCTGTACCACAGATCGGGCACAAAATAGTCCATGTGAGTATTTGGAGTGGATTCTCTAAATTTGTGTTTCTCACATCTCTTTTGAGCTACACTTCAAATTCTGCTTTGTTCACAGCACGCTGCACCTTCTCTGATGAGGGTGCTCCACGCTGGGTGGTCCTATGATGGTGTCTCCCATGTCACACAATCAGTTCCAAAGTTCTTAATAGAGGCCTTGAGAGTCTTTGTATGGCTTGCCCTGTGTGGGTTCTCCAAAAAACAGCCTTTTTGGTAAGTGTTCATTTTGCATTCAAACAACCAATTCTTCACTAGCTCATTGGAGCTGCTGCATTACTATGTACTGATATCCACACAGACACACATACAGAGTTATTATAGCTGTTGTCAAGAAAAGAACAGGCCAGGATTAGATTGTAGAATATTCAAGAGAAGAGCTTTCAGGACTGCTAATCTGTTTCTATAAAATCTCTTATCTTTGACACACACACACACACACACACACACACACACACACACAAAATGGGATGACCAATGAACTTGGAATAAAAAATTACATGTAACCAAAAAGGCAATGGGGGAATTCATGGTGGGCATGAGTAGGACTCTTGGAGTTGGCAACAATAACTTAAAGGCAAGAACTGTCGCAAAAGTCATTATTATTGAGGGCATATAGGATCAGAAAACGGTATGTTGTGAGAAAAGAAACAGCTGGAGACCTGAGGGGTACATTGGAAGCACTGGAATATTTTTTAAAGGAAGAAAGGGACAGAAAGTTAGTGAGAGAGAGGAAAGGAGAAGGTGAATGAGAGAAAGCACAGTTGTTTGCATAAATCCTTCATAAAAGATTCATGAAAAATTACCCACACGAATCACATAAGATGAGGAGCACAGAAGCACTGCTTTAGTAGTAATATCCATGGTGATGAAATGGTGAATCCATCAAAACACTAAAATTGCTTGTTATATTTCTTTCATTCTTCTTTTAAAGACAGGATCTCCCCATCTCACTCAGATTGGAAGTGCAGCAACCACTAATGGGCTTCATCCCACTACTGAACAGGAACAGAAGTTCTGACTGGCTCCTTTCTGACTATGAATGGCTCAACCCTCCTTAGGAAACCTGGTGGCCTCCCTGGTTCCCAGTGTCTGGGAACTGAACCTGAACTTAGTGCAAACACTCAACCTAACATCAGCCGTTGCAGTTTGAAACTTTCAAACTCAAGTGATAAACTTTAGTGACTCCCAGGAAACTGGGATTATAGGTATGTGCCTCTAATCCAATTATTTTTTAAGTACATTTAAACCCACCAGTGCCATCCCAAAACATGGTGGCTATGTCTGAATACCAGTAATCAATCTCTGTTATCTATTTATTGTCTTAATTAAGTCATTAACTAACATTTCTTAAACTTTATATATTCTTCTCCCCTCTACCATTGTATATAATAAGTGAATTAATAAAATGTAGCACTATTCAAAATAAGTATGTCTTCCATAAGTAATGTAGTGTAGGAGGAAAATGTATTAAATCAGAAATCAGGAGACCTGAGTTCAAGTAGTTCAGCCTTAGGCCAAGTCACTCAAATATTCTGGGCCAATTTTTCCATTTACAAAATGAGAGGATAGGATTAAACTACCTCCATAGTCACTTCCAGGTCTAAAATTATCTTAAATTAGATGCCAAAATACAATGAAGTTCTATGAAAGTACAAGAACAAGCTTATAAATAACAAATTGTATTCTGCTGATTAGCAATTTCATGATTTCGTATGCTGCTATCTGGCTATTACTCATCCCAAATTATGCAACACGACAACTTCAATGTAAAACTAGCAACAGAATTCTCTATGTCTGAATTAGTAATTTTTTTTAACCAATATTCCTTAAATAATAGCCCAGGAAACCTTCTGTACTTTATATGTACACCAAAAATAAGGTTAAGAGTTTACTAAAAAAAAAAAAAAAAAACAAAACAACAGGAAACATTCTGTTGCCAGTTACTTTGTGCCGCTAAGAATAAATGTATGAAAAAGCATTTATTAGATACTCAGTATGTGCCTGGCACCATGCAAAGAGAGGAATACAAACACAGGACAATCCTTGCCAACAAGTAACTTACTTGGAGAGAGAGCACATATGGGAAAGTGATGGCCAAGAAGGGGTGTTTTGGATAAGAAACTGGAGTAGAAGGACAAATGATCAGCACGTCCTCTCTGGGAATGGTAGTATAATCTGAATACTGTTTTCAGAGTTAAGTTGGAAAGTATGAGCAAGAAAAGCATGGAGATGGTAAAGAAGTGACATGGTGGTTTTTAAACTGGACAAGATAAGGTGAACACTCTGTAATCAGAACTTAAGGTCACAGAGATAGGAGATGGGTGCAGAAGGGAGGTGGAGTCTGAATAACAGGCAGTATGGAATGGAAATGAACTCAATGTTCAAAAGAAGAATAAGTTGGTTGTAACAGTATTTAACTAAATTAAAAATCAAGACATGAGCTGTGATATTAGTAACTCTGAAATGTAAGATTATATAGAACGAACATCCTTAGATGTTTCGGTGCAGATATGTAGACTTTAATTCTGCCAAGAAAATAATTACAACAAAATGGCAAGGTCTTTTGTACAGTAGAGTCTCTGAATGGTCTGGTTGGAAAGCTTCCCTTTGGTCTGAGGAAGGATAAAAAGGTTTGGATAGGCAGCTGTGCTGAGTGGGATAATGAACTGATTAGGGAGATGTAAAAGGATCGCCTTTTCTCAGTCATGGTTTAGTTGAGAAATTACTGAATATATTTCATTTTCTTTAAAGAATGTTTTCCTACTATCTCTTCTATTCCAACTGCTCAACTTTAAACTTTACCGGTACTTTGCATTTTTGTACCTCAAATGCCAAATAAAATGTGGTTATGACAATGTTGTTCATCTTCTTTCATCTGAATTAGCTAATTCTGCCTTCCAGAGTCAAGCAGGACAAGTCTAATTAATCCCTTTTCTAACACTGAAGAAGTGCTTGAAAATATTTATTGTAATTCCTTTAAATCTTCTCTTTTCCAGGTTAACCATACCCTTTTCCTACAGAGATCCTAATAAGGAATAATCTCAAGGCCTTTTCACATCCTAATGGCCTTGTTTTGGATGCTGTACAAATTGACATGAACACAATATTCCTGATGTGATCCAAGAAGGGTAGAATACAGAGGAAATATCACCTCCCTAGTCCTGGATGCCATGTCTCTGTTATCTCACTCTTAAGATGTCAACAATTTTTTGGCTGCATTATCACATTGCTGATTCATAGTGAAACTTCAGTCCAACTAAAGTCATCAGATCTTGTACAGACAAACAGTTTAGCTATTTCCCTAACTCACTGTATTTGTAAGGCTGATTTTTAAAAATTTCTATAAAAATTTTATTCTATTACCTTGGCCAATGTTTTAACTTGCAGAGATCGTCCCCTTTTCTCACTCTCCCCTGCCCTCCCCTTCAAGTCTCTGTCCAAAACCTTCATTTGATGAATAAGTAAATAACAGAAACAATAAAAATACATTCTAGGTAACCATTAAGTCTGAGGAAACAAACTCACACAAATCACTCTTTCAGTAGATTACTAACAAAACCAGCAAGAAGAGACAGAAAGATAACTGGGGCTTGGAACCTTGGTATCGTTCATAACTCACTGCTCACACGTGTATCCAATCTGTTGCCAAGTCTTGTCATTTCTATCTTCACAACATCTCAGTTTCTTTTCTTCACTCACACAGCCACAGCTCACATTCGTGTCCCCACCGTCTCTCACCTACACTACCTCCAATGGAGGCATATATGACATCGGGGAGTCTATCCAGCAGGACATACCTAAGAACTATATGAACACAACATCAAACATTCTTTACAGAAATACAGCCAAATAACTTGAGATTAATTACGCATGGTTGGGCTATGCCAATAATAAAAATGATACTACCACCTAAACTGATTGACAGATTCAGCCCCATATTAAACTACTAAAGGGTTACTTACTTTATAGGACACAGAAAAAAAATATTAAAATTCATGCAAAGGAGGAAAAGGTCAAGAATGGAAGAAGGAAGAAATGGCACCAAATCTCAAGCTTATACCATCAAGCAATAATCAATACTACTTGGCAATCAGTTAAAAAACCGAAAAGTTGATTAGTGAGATAGATTAGGTACACAAGGTCCAGAAGCAAATGATGAAGAGCCCAACTACTGGGGAAAGGATCCACTATTTGACAAAAACTGCCAAGTTATGAACATACTTTAGAAAAATCACCTTGGCAGTGGAAATGGAGAATGTACTGAAATGGGGAAACTTGACAGGGAAGGGAGACCCGTAAAGGATTGTGGAGGTAGTACAGGTGAGAGATGATGGGGACACGAATGTGAGCTGTGGCTGTGTGAGTGAAGAAAAGAAACTGAGATGTTATGAAAATAGAAATGACAAGACTTGGCAACAGATTGGATACACGTGTGAGCAGTGAGTTATGAACGATACCAAGGTTCCAAGCCCCATTAAAGGAGAGATGTTACAAACAAGAGGAATACACAACTGACTAGATACTAGGGGTATGAGAATAAGTGAGAAATAGAGAATGACACCTAGGTTGCAAACCTGGCATATATGTGATTGGAAAGACAGTGGTATAACTAACAGTAATAGCGAAGTTTGGAAGGAGGGAAGTGTTTTTGGGGAAAGATAATGAGATTTGTTTTGAACATGATGAATGAGATGTATCCAGTTCCAGATTTACAAAATGTAGCTGGGTATTTGGGATGGTAGCTCAAGAGAGAGACTGGGACTAAATATTTAGATCTCAGAATTGCAAGACTATTTTTTTTTTAAAAAGTGGGTGCCCATCAATTGGGGGAATAGCTGAAAATGTTTTTGTGAATATAATGAAATATTAGTGTTTCACGAAGAAAACTATGAAAGGGACAGATTCATAGAAATCTGGGACTACTTATATGAACTAATGTGACTACAATATTGTAAAATAAATCAATTTTGAGACTTAAGAGTTATGATTATGTGCAATGAGCAACTATAACTTTTTTTTTTTGCTTTTTGAAGGAGGGAAGGTAGGGCAATTGGGGTTAAGTGACTTGCCCAAGGTCACATGGCTAGTTTTGTGTTAAAGTGTTTTGAGGCCAAATTTGAACTCAGGTCCTCCTGACTCCAGAGCCGGCACTCTATTCATTTCACCACCTACCCGCCGCCCAACTATAACTCTTGACTAATGATGAATCATGCTTTCCTTCTCTTTGACAGGGAAAAGGACTAAAGTGAAAGAATGAGATACATTTTCCAGACTCAGACAATGTGTGGATGTTCTGCTAAAAAAGGCTGTCCTTTAGCAAGTAGGTATAGTCAGAGGAGGAATAGTAACAATGAACCTCCAGACCAAAAAAGAAAAAGGAAAAATCAACATTTTTCAAAGTACTATGTTAAATTATAATTTAAGATGATAAAAGCTATGCGTAACAGTTTTGCAGTTTCATATACAATCCTTATGCAATTTTTAAAATTGTGTTTGTTGATGATTGTCAAGTTCTTAAGAAAAACGTTAAAACTTCACTCCAAAATAATGTTAGGAATTAAAGGTTAAACGTCCTAATCTTTGGATTGTACTCTTACCATACTTTTTGGGAAAAACTATTAAATTGGGACATTTTTTTCCCTTAGCCCTGCAATATGCCTCTTGCATGATTTTTTTTCTTTTTGGATGGGGGCAGGCAGGGCAATTGCAGCTAAGTGAGTTGTGACTGATCCATTTTCCTAGTCCAGGGGTGGGGAACCTTTGTCTTTGAGGCCACATGTGGCCTTCCAGGTCCTTGGGTGTGGCCTTTTGACTAAGTTCAAGTTTTAAAGAACAAATCCTTTTATTATGGGGATTTGTTCTGTGAAATTTGGATTCAGGCAAAGGGCAGCACTTGAGGATCTAAACCAATGGTTCTCAACCTTTCTAATGTGCTCCAACCCTTACTCGTATGTGGGCATATTCACCTGGAGATGTCTCAGTTCCTAAGACCATCAGAAATATGTGTTTTCCGATGGTCTTAGGTGACCCCTGTGAAAGGGTCGTTTGATTCCCAAAGGGGTCAAGGCCCACAGGTTGAGAACCACTGATCTAAAGTGGATAGAGTTCGGGCTCTGGAGTCAGGAATATCTGAGTTCAATAACCTCAGACACTGTGTCTTACTTAGCTTGCTTACTTAGCTGTGTGACCCTGGCCAAGTCACTTAACCCTATTTGCCTCAGTTCTCATCTGTAAAATGAGCTGGAGAAGAAAATAGCAAACCACTGCAGGATCTTTGCCAAGAAACCCCAAATGAGGTCCTGAAGAAGTGAAAAGAAAGACGGAGTGATAAACAAAACAATTAGGAAGCTACTACAACAGAAGAGGCAAACAATGATGAGGGTCTGAATCAGGACTGTGTCAATATAAACGGAGAAAAGGGGATAGATACAAGAGATATGGAGGCAGAATCAAAAAACCTGGCAACTGATGGTTTATGAGAGGACCAAAGAGAATGAGTAACCCTGAGGTTGAGGACCTGGAGGATTGGAAGGATGGTGACATTCTTGACAGAAAATTTTGGAAGAGGGGTAGGTTTAGGGAAAAAATTGAGATGCCTATAGGACATCCTGTCTGCTAGTAATTTACGTAATATGAAACTGGAGTTCAGCATAAAAATAAGCTTGATGTACAGAAATCAGTTAATAAACTGCACAGATGCCCACTGTATCCATGGAAGTGATGAGATCACCAAAAGAGACTACAGGGAGACAAAGAGACAGCCTAGGACAGTGTCTTGGAGGCACTCCCAGACAGACAGAGACCCAGAAAAGAAGGCTAAATGATCAGACAGGTAGGAAGGGAAACCAAGATAAAGTAATGTTGCAAAATCTCCAAGAGGGCAAAGTATATAGGAGGAAAGAGTGGTCAAATGTTAAATGCTTTTTGAGTAAGATCAGATCTGTGCATAATAAGGGCTAGGAGCACTAGATTAAAGTAAGAGATCTCAGGTTAACCTCAGAAAGACTTCAGTTGAGTGATCTGATCAGAAACCAGATCAGGAAGTGTCTACTACTGTAGTAAACTGTTTCCTAGAGACAGGGTATAAAATGAAGGAAAGATACACCAGGATAGGTTGAGAGGATGGTATAAAGTATAAGTGAATACACTTGCTTCCCACTCAGCTTATTCTCAAATTAGATTAAAAGTCAGCAGAATGAGCAAAGCAATCACCACTTTTCAACCTCAATTACTTACTACTGTCTTGACTCTCCCAGGATTGCTCATTTTCAAGTTTAAGCAATGCTTTACTTCATGCTTTTGTCTGGTTCCTTCAACTGGTGATTTTATGACACCTCAGAGCAGTTTTTCTCTTTTTAATGTTTATTTGTATACTTAAAAAATCATGTTCAACTTATTTCCTCTATTACTAAGGAGAGAGACTTTTAGTACTTCCCTTAGCCCCTAGCTTAATTCCTTGTTCACATGGGACAATGAGCAAATGAAAGAAAAAACATTTATTAAGCAATTACTACTTATGTGACAGATCCAGAATACTGGGAATATAAAGTCAGAAAGTCACTGCCCTCAAGGAGCTTATATTCTAGTATGGGAAAACAATACATTATGTCACTGGGGAATAGTGGCCAGTAGAGGGAGATTTAATTTGGGAAGTCAAAGGAATGGCAAATTCATCCACAAAGCCTGGCCAAGTGACTCGCTCCATCTAGAAGCAAAAACATTTAAGTTGTTGGTTTTGTTGGCATATAGTTGGGCAAAATAGTTTCTAATGATATCCTTTACTTCTTCATTTGTTTTAAGTTCTTTTTATTTTTTCTTTAATTTTGGTAATTTAGTTTTCCATTTTCTTCTTTTTAATCCAAACTTAGCTGATGGTTTCTCTTTTTAACCAGATTTTGTTTTTAAAAAAAAATAAAAGAGCTCCTATTAATTTTTTTGGTTTTTAATTTTGTTAACTTTTTTCTTTAATTTTCAGAATTTCTATTTTGAGGTCCCCCCCACCAAAGGCAGGTAGGTGGTGTAGTGGATAAAGTGACAGGCCTAGAGTCAGGAAGTCTATCTTCCTGAGTTCAAATCTGACTTCAGACACAGACCCTGGGCAAGCCTCAGTTTCCTTGTCTGTTAAATTAGCTGGAGAAGGAAATGGCAAACCACTCCAGTGGTACAGAAAATGCCAAATGGGGTCACAGAGTCGACATGAATGAAATGACTGAACAAAAGAAGACTTCAGAAATATTTTTAGTGGCATTCTCAACTCATTAACCTGTTCCTTCTCTTTTCTGTTAAAAGTAGGTAAAGATATACACTTTTTCATAAGGACCTTGAATGTAATGTAAATATAAATCAATAAGCTTAAAAAAAAACTAAGCAATGGCAATATATTGATTTGACTATTGTGCCTAGAGCAAGAAGTAACACTTGTGGTATGAAGATTAATTCTACTACCTTACACTTCAACTCAAAATCTTTGGAAGATGCAACACATGCACAAATTATATAAAGATTACACTTGTGCAAAAAGCCAATCTGTCATTGTTATGTAACTGCTAACAAGTAAAATCATTTAAATCATGATTTACAGCCCTTAAGGGACTAGTGCGACCTACTCTTTAAATTTTGAAGAGATCAGGCCTAAAACACCTAAATGACTTTCTCAAGGTCACACTACATCAAGTCATGGATCCACAGTTAGAAGTTATACTTCTAAAATGTTAGGTTTAATAGAGGTTAACAGCCTTCATTTCTCCTCCTGGATTAACAAATTGGGGTCACAAAGGGCTACAGGTGACCCTTTGCAACATTTAGATGAACTAGCTGAAAGAAAAATCTCAATTATCCTAGTTTAGTTTTTAGGAAATAAACTAAATTATTTGTATAACTTTTATACAGTACAACTTTCAAAGCACTTTTCTCAGAAAAATGTAGTTACTTAAAGTATTTCTCCCCTTTTACAGATGAAGAAACTGAAGTTCAGAGTGGTGAAATGATTTTCTTCCCCCAGGTCATACAACTAGTAAACTTCTAAGCCAAAATTTAAAAATGAGTCTCTCTTTAACTCCAACCCCAGTACTCTTTCCTGCAAGCCAGACATGCTTCTAAGAAAGGCTTTAAATGGTAGGTATTGAATAATCAGTCAGAGAAGGCAGGGTGAGAGAGCATTGTATGATGGCACATTTTGAATAAAGTTGAGGATATAAATGAGGGACACAGAAAAGGTATACTACTGCCTTTTCTAATTTAAAAGCTATCGCTAAAACTGTTTAAGAAATCCAAATGCTAAACCCCAAAATTTCACAATATTTAATGCTAAAAACTAGAGATAACATAATTAGCTGGCTAAAGTCAACATTAAATATCTGGATCTACTGATACATTACATCACCACTGGGGAACCTGCAGCACTCTAGGGTTTTGGGTGCAGTCTTTTGACCAAGTCCAAGTTTTACAGAATAAATCTTTTTATTAAGGAGATTTGTTCTGTGCAGTTTGAATTCAGTCAAAGGGGTTGAACTTGAGGACCTAGAGGGCCATATGTAGCCTCGAGGCCACAGGTTTCCCACTCCTGATTTAGACTATGTGAAATAATGTATACAAAAACATTTAAAGTCAACAGAGAAAGCACAAAGAATCAGAGATGTAAGCAAGTGACAGCTGAATGATATTAAGAGAAATAGTGTACTACATCAAGCTATTTCCAATTTTTGGAATGTCCTCTTCCCTCTAGCCACCCTCAAGATACTGAAAGACTATATATCCTTTATAGCAGTTTCAAACTTAAACAGAAACTAGCCATTACAAGATCTGCATCCCTACTGGCCTATACTGACTTATAAAACCACATATTGACATTATTTATGTTCTATTGTATTTTTATTTAAATTTTTGTATGGTTCAGATCCACTCAAAGTATTGAAGGCCTGAGGCTTGCATGCTGCATGGGGTATGAAATAACTGTAAAGTGACTGCAGGGAATTTGGAGGTAAATAAGTATATTATACTATCAAAATTAACCAATCTATTTGTTTGTTATACAGATTTATGGTAAATGCTAGAAATGATTTCCTTTCATAAAGAATAGAAACCCCAAAATACAATAAAACAAATACTGTTCATCTGCGGTTTTCTAAATCATTATGCAGTTGCAGGGATCCCTTTCTATTTGAGTTTGATAGCACTGCTTTAAAGCACCTATTAAATACAACATTCTGCATGAAACATTACCATTCTTTCACATTTCAAAAAGAATTTTCACCTCTTCACTTACATTATCAAGTAACTTTAACTTTTATCATATCTCTCTACTAAACTACAAGTTTTTTCTTTTAAGGGGGGGGGGGAAGCAAGGCATTTGGAGTTAAGTGACTTACCCAAAATACAAGTTCTATGAATACAGAGCTCACATCTAAATTTTCTCACTTCCAGCTTCTAACCTAGCACTCTATATAATGGACTTAATAAAATATTTGTTGAATTGATTTTGTTCATATCAACACACACAAAAATTGTTTTTCTACCTGTTAGAAACAAATAAAGAAACAATTCAAGGAGATTTTAAGTGATTCCCAACTCTTAACAGGGTATCAGTAATTATTCCAAGAGGGAACAAGAGAAGCCAACAAGCATTTATTAAGCGTCTAGCATCATGGTATGCACTCTACAAATATGAACTCATTTGAAACCTCACAACAACCCTGGGAGCTAGATGCTCTCCTTCCTCCCATTTTATAGTTGAGGAAACTTAAGCAGACAGAAGTTAAATGACTTGCCTAGGCTCACACAACTAGTAAGTGTCTGAGATCTGATTGAAACTCAGCTCCCAGCCCAGTGTATCATCAATATTCACTGTATCCTAGCTACTAGAAAACAAAAAATTTTCAACGCAAAAATGATGTTTTTAAAAATAAATTTACTACTCAAAAATCATATTGAACGTTGTCACAATTCCAGGTTAGAAATTCCTATACCACATATTTTTTATATAAAGCAGTTAACGGAGTAGCGGAAGAGCAGGGTAGGCCTGGAGACAATGAGTCTTCCTGAGTTCAAATGTGGCCTCAGATGCTTACTACCTAGGTGACCCTGGGCAAATTATTTAACCCTCATTTGCCTCATTTTCCTCATCTGAAAAGTGAGCAGAGAAAATCCGTAACAGGGTCACAGAAGAGTAAGACACGACTGAACAACAAGGCTTTATACAATTATCTAAAGGCTTAGACAGGATTTTAATATATAAAGCAAGACTAAATATTTAGTCCTTACTCATGGACCAAGAAGGGTGGCTGTCTAATAAAAAGCATGTATTAAATCACCAACTTTCTTCATTAAGGAAAAAACAGTATTTTTCATTAACATTAGGATTACCACAATTCAATGAGTCATTTATTAAGTTTATGGTCTGCCAGATGTTAAGGTAGATTCAAAGATATAAAGATAAATAAGAGACAATCTAGGAGATGAAGGAAATTTACAATCAAGAGGGCTAGAGATATGTACAAATAAATATAAATTAGAATGTTAAGTACAAAAGCAAAAATTGTCAAATCAATTTAGAACAAATAGGAAGCAACTACTTCCATCTGGATAAATCAAGGCAGGCTTCACATTTGGTATGGACAGTTCCAAAGCATAATTGGTAAATCTATGTCCTCAGTACTTCCAGATACTTGGAATAAATTTGTAGTGACTTCAGTATAGTGGACTGCACCTAACTCTCTTAGCTGTCACAAGTACTGAAACAATAAAAATGTATCGCACAGGGTTTTGATGGCACTAAATTGTGCAAGTACAAGAAAGATGTCTGCTACTTAAGTTTTTCGAAAAACTAGCATACCTACCACCTCAAAACTTTAATAAGGGAGGATGAGAAAGAAGTAGTATGATTTAATGCAGTTAGGACACAGAAAACCAAGGTCCTAGTCCTGAATTTTCCGTAACTCACTTTAACCTCTTCCACCCTCAGTTCCTTCATCTGTAAAATGGAGTAAATGATCTCGTCAAGTTCTAATATTCTATGATTATACCTCTGGAAATCAGGCCTACAAGATGTGTAAAAAAAACCTGGATGCATGAGGATCTGCCCAAGAGGAAAAAACATTTGCATAATTGTATCTGGTTCGGAAAGGATACAGATTTACAAAAAGTCGTATTATACAAGGAACTGGACTAAGGTTCTCTCATACTTCGGGTTTGTGAATCCTCCCACAAATGTATTATTTGTCTACGTAAACCTGGAGGAAGTGGCAAACACAGCAACTGCACGGCCTGATACCTGGAAAGCTACCTTCATCACTTCTCTCCCAACTTCTCATTAGTACCGCAACTTAATCCCAGTTAAACAGGTTCCTAAGTCTCCATTACCACTCTCCAATATCCCAGCTCCCAAACAAGTCCTCCTGCGGCAGCAGCAGTTAACAGCTCTTTTCCCAATCCCACCCAGAGGACTCCCACAGCCTCCGGGCTCCACCCCCAAGCACTCGACTTCCCTAGGCTCCCCTCCCCCCGAGCAGACCAAGGGCTCAGCCGACTCTCCACGCCCTCCCCCAAGTCGCGGATTCAACACTACCATCTGCCCGCAGGTTCCATCCCGCCGTCACCTCCTCCCTTCCCCCTACACTTCTCTGGTCCCTAAGCCTGAGTCATAGGAGCCACTCTAGCACGGATTCCTCCCCCCCACGCAACGGCAATTCTGAGTCTTCTGCTCCCCACCCCACCCCCCAGGCTTGGGCCGCAATGCCCACCGCCTGCAGCTCCCTTCGAGGCTCCAGTTCCGCGCAGCCGCGGTTTTTCCTCCCGTTCGCCCCTCCTAAATCTCTCGTGGGGCTCTCCCCGCGCGTCCAACACCGCCCGAAGGGCTGAGACCAGGTCAGGGAAGCCAAACTTCCCCTCCCTAAAACCCCTCCCGTCCCTCTAGGAGACGACCACCCAACTTCCCGCGGTTGGAGCAGCTGGGGCCCCCTCCCATCCCCTGGGTTAGGGACTGGGAGACTGGGGCGGATGAACCCGGGTCTGCACCCGCCTGGCGAGTCTCTGCCGCCTCACAAGTCTCGCTTCTTCCCCCTCCCCCCGCTGAAGGCGGCGCGCGCCCCCCACCTCGAGCCCCGGCCCCCGCCCGAGCCCGCGCGCTCCCTGCCCCTCCCCCCGCTCGCGCGGGCGGCCCTCCCCTCCGTACCGTCTCCTCAGGGCTGATGTCGATCTTGAAGGTTTGTTGCTGGAGGGTCTTCAGAGTGATCTGCATGGTGTCGCCGCCGCCCCCGGACGCCATGGTTGCTGTGCTCTCGGTCGGCCTCTCGGGCCCGCTGGGAGGGAGGTCGAGGTGGCTGGTGGGGTTGATCACATTCACCCTGCGGGGCGGCCTCTCCCCCGGGCCCGGGCCGCCGCCGCTTCCGCTGTCGCTTTCCCCCGGCGTGATCGGCCGCGATCGCCTTCTCCCCAAGGCACGGGGCCAGCGGGGAGTCCGTCCTCAGAAGCTGCGGGCTGGTCTGGGAGGCAGTGAGTGAATCCGCTAGTTCATCAGGGCCTGGTCGCCACCATCATGACTCGCTTCGACATCCCCCCTCCCCCTCCCGTAGAAGTTGGGGGAGGGGTTAAGAGGAGGGTGTCGGGAAGTGCGCAGGCGCAGGGGAGGCGGGCGGATTGTGCGCACGCGCAGCACGTAGCCCCTGTTCGCGCAGGTTCCGAGACTGGGGGCGGGGGGCGGGGTGGAGTAGTGGCTCCTGGAATTCCAGCTGCCGGGCTGGCACCTCGTGCTTGCGATCCCCCGCGTCCGGAGCGGCTTGTGGCTTTTGCGGCTCCGCCGCCTTTCTTTACGAAATGGTGGAGCGGGGTGGGAGGGCGATCCTGGAGCAAGCATGGTGCCTGAAGTCAGGATATTAAAGGAGTTTCAAATTCCTTCTTGTCAGTTGCCTCGCTTGTTTCTTCTCCCCTGCTCCCTCTCCCACACTGGGTTGCACAATTTACCTCCTTGTGAATTGCATTTACCTCCTCAGTTGAGTGGTAGACTAGGCAGTCGTGAGACTGAGCGCAGAAAGAAGAAAACAGGGCCACGGTTTGTGTTTGGAGCTAAAATTAATGTTAGACTGGCATAGCCTCGGTTCTTTTACGTACGTCTCCATTTTACTGACACTCAAACAAGCCTTTCTGAATTAATCAACTAACATTAATTAAGCTCCGGCTATGTGCCAGCTACTGGTTAAGCACTGGGGATACAAGGAAAAGCTCCCGGTCTCAGGGGAAAGAACATGCAAACAACTGTTTGCAAAAAACGGGAAACAACTATGTACAAACAAGGTCGATACAGGCTAAATTGGTAATTTATACCTGCGTACGATTTTAAGCATTTACCAAATGTTTTCACTGAACCTCACAATGACAATGTTAAATAGGTAGTATAAGTACAACTTCTAGCATTTTACAAATGAGGAAATTGAAGCCAGCTGAGGGGATTAAGTGACTCGACCAAGATTCCATAGCTATTAATGGCAAAGCCAGATTGGGCAGCCAGTTTTGTTTCTGTTTTGTCGATATCTGATTTATCAGGACTTCCCCCTTACCCTTTCAGTCTCTGTTTATCCGTCTCTGAAATTAGGGGTTAATTTAGATAATCAATTAAAAAGCATTTATCAAGAACCTACTGTGTGCCAGCCACTCCTAGGTGCAGGATATGCAAACACAAAGAACTGGACAGTCTTTATTAAAACAAGCATTGAGCATATGCTGTGTGCCAGGCGTTGTACTAGGCACTTGGAGCTTAAAAAAAAAAAGGGAACAAAATAATCCCTACTGTTGAGGAGCTTACTACATTCTAATGGGGGAGACAAATAGAAGTAAGAATATATATGGCATAGATATAAAATACGAAGTAGTTAAATATGATACAGCATTACTTAAGCATATACAAAATAAATATAAGAGTATAAATATAACTTATTTAGAGAGGAAGGATGCCAGCAAAGGAAAAGCTTGGTTTTGAAGGTACTTGATTTTAATCTTTAAAGATTTTTTTAAAATTCCTTGAAGCAGAGGTGAGGAGAGAGTATATTTTAGGAATGGGGTACAGTCAGTACAGAAGTGTGGAGAGGAGAAATGCAGTGCCTTGTGTAATGAACAAAGAAGGCCAGTTTGGCTGAACTATAGAGTAAATGTAATATATATAATGAAGCTAGATAGATAGGTTGGGACCAGGACTTTAAAAGTCAAACAGGCTATAGGGAACGACTGAAGTTTGAGTAAGATCAGATCTTTGCATAAGGAAAATCACTTTCATAACTCTATGAAAGACGAATTTGGAGTGGTAGAGAAGTTAGTGACAGAGACCAATTAGGATGCTATTACAATAGTCTAGGCAAAAGGTGATGAGGGCCTGATCTAGGGTAGTGACTAAGTAGAGAAAAGAAGTTATATAAGATGTTATGGATTTATAAATAATATTTGACAACTAAATGAATATGTGGGGTGAAGGAGAGTGGGCAACTCAGGAATAACACTGAGGTTAGGAACCTAGAAGACTGGAAGAATGAGTACCTTTAATAGAAATATGGGAGTTTTGGAAGAGGGATAAAATTTTTTTTTAGAGAGAAGATAATGAGTTAATTATTTTACACATATTGAATTTGAAATGTTACTTGAATATCCAGTTTGTATACCATATAGTTACTTTCTAACTGGGGATTTGGGGGAGGACTGGGGA
>CM053583.1:340525078-340543360 GCA_028627135.1 Pseudochirops cupreus
AAAAGGTGAAATTGTGAGGTGGGAAAGGATCAGAATGAGAGGAGACAGGCAGAGACAGAATGCGATTAATTATCTAATATAGAAGAGGCAAGGGATAACTGTTACAATGAAGAGGAAGAACAGGAAGGCAAAAGGGAAAGGGTCAACCTTACTCTCATTGAATTTGGCTTAGGGAAGTAATAACATACACTCTTGTATCTTGCCACACAGGAGAGTAGGGGGAATGGGGATGAGAGGGAGGATGATGGAGAGGAGGGTTGCTGGAAGCACACACTTCTGTAAAGAGACAAGGTCAGGGTAGAGAATAGAACAAGGGAGGGGTGGAATAGGAAGGAGGGACGGGATAGGAAGGAGGGACATATAATCAGTCTCTCATAGTATGTCCATTGTGGAGATGTTCTGCATAACTACACATGTACAGCCTATACTGAATTGCTTGTCTATCCAGTGGATGTGGGTGACAAGGGAGGAAGAGAAAGAATCTAGAATTTAAAGTTCTATAATCAAATGTTAAAAAAAATATATATATATATATATATAAATTATTATTATTATTATTAACTACATGCAACTGGGAATTAAGATATACAGGCACTGGGGTAGGGATATCCATCTTGCCCTATCAGAAAGTCAGAGGGGCAATGGAGGAGGACATAGGAGAGAACAGATTGGGGGGAAGGGTTATACAGTGGGATGGCTGTTTTGGGGTGGTGGGTGGGGGAAAGATGGGGAGAAAATGTGCAACTCAAAACATTATGGAAATGAACGACGTAAACAAGAAAATTAATTAATTTAAAAAATTTCATTACGACACATAAGTTTTTCCTAGCAAGTTCAAACATGCTACATATTTTGAAATCTTAGTCAAAATGCAGTAATAGCATCATTATCTCATAGACTTCTATTTCTAAATCCTGAATAAGGGAAATTAGTAATAACATGAAATGGATAGCAAATAAAAGTCTTCTGAACAGACTTTCATGTAAGATTCTGTATTTTTAAGTGGAAATACATCAAATAATAGATTTAATCACTGGGTAGAGAAATATATGACCAAAGGGTACTAGGGTACTACCTGATTCAAGTACAATGATAGCTGTAGATCATTTTAAATATAATGTTACCATAATATTATTTTTAGGAATCATTTTAGGGGAATGAAGAACAGCTAACAATATATAAATTATATCGCATTCTTTAATTAATTATACTAAAAACAAAATAAAATCAATAATTTCCCCATCTCTTGATGTTGGCAGTGGGGATTTGAGCTCAAAGCTTTCTTCCAAAAATGTCCTTGCAATAATTTTTCCAAGTCTTCATATCCCTCTACCATGCTTAATGCCAAACCAAATATTAAGTGTGTGTGCACATATTCACAGAAACCTGCTGGTTTTCAAATATAATGATCATGAAAAAGGAATGTAAAAGATCAAATTTATAATGGACAGACTTCAATTGGTTTTAAGGTACTTCTTACAGGAAAGTTTTCTCTCCATGCCTCGATCACTTATCCAGGACAATAGAGCCAGTCACGTCAGCCTGGGAGCTGAGATTTTAACACATCTTTCTGATGCCAATTCTAGCATTTCATTATGCCATGCTGTCTAAAAACCATTATTCCTATTTTATAATTTCAAAGTCTTATCTAAGGTCACAGAGCACAAAATTTGATGATAGTGAAAATAACTTCATTTTATACATTATCTACAACGACATTTGGGATCTCATATCCAATTGCAAATATGCAGTGATATAGGTGGCTCCAAAATCCAAAAATTCTCTACCTTGGAGTTGTTTCCTACCCTATCCTTAAAAAGATTTCCTGAGATTCTGGTGTAAGATTGAATGTTCTCAATAGTTCTGGTGAAGATGTAATAAAACAAAATACATATTACTAATACAGACTCTGTCCTTCTACAATGGTTATGATTAATCCTACTTAGTGAATCAAGCTCTAGTATACTATTTACTTCTAATATATTAACAAACTGAAATTAAAATTAAATGTGAAAATAAGCTTCCTCATAGGGAAGAGTTTTGATCTACAACCTGCTAGAAGGTGGTCATACCTGTCAGAAGATGTTGGGCTAATACCAACAGGAGCTTCTACTGGCTTCTCTGCTGGTTTCTCTTCCTTAGGAGCACTAGTAGGTATAGGTTCACAAGCTGCTGCAGCTGGTGTTGGAGTGACAGATGTAGGTGTAGGGGTAGGAGCCAAGGCAGGGGAAGGAGTTGGGGCTTGAGCCACAGATGCTGCTGTAGATGAACTAACTGTACTAGTGGTAGCAGGATTTGATTGTTGAGTTGTAGCTGGTGATGGTGTTGAAGTGGCTGCTGCTTTGGGCTAAATGGATAAAAACAAAATAAAATCTTAATATAAAAAGATACACTATTTTCTCAATTACACTATACTGTTATAAGAACTACTTCTTTACTTAGAAAGCATCACACAACAAATAACTTCCAGCATGCTTTAAACTTTAATTCTTAACTTTAACATTAGTTTTAGTCCTCCAAGGAATGGGAAATAAGTTTGTGTATAATTGGACAAAACACAATTTAACCTCTACCCTTCTGGGATCTCACTGAAAGACCACTCTAATTTTGGATAACGAAAACACCAGCAATATCATCTAGATGAGGCGTCAGTCTACAAGAGCGTATATGAACATATATGAACCACACAGATATTTAACTCAAACTGATTTGCATTGAAGTCTCCATGTCTATAGCATACTACTTTAGTGAGCCTTCACTGAAAAAATTTAGTTCTAATAAGTTACCAAATTATTTAAAAAACTCAACAAGTTAAATCGCTGCTTTAAATTGTATAATATATGCTTCTAAAAATGAAGCCTACATTACCTAATTTGAAGATATTAAGATTTTATTAAACAAAAGTTTCTGTAGGAAAAAATTAATATTACTTGGCTTTTATTTAAACCATATGCATCCAACTTATGGATTAAGGATTAAGCCTCCATGCCTGGCATTTCTTTAGTAGCAGAGACGAACTGTTGTGGAAAACCTCCTGGCCCACCCCTCAAACCCCACAGAGAATGTATAATCTCTGTAACTTCCACTGTTACAGTTACATGAAAGTACTGAGGAGTGAAGTGCCTTACTCATATCACATAACTAGTTGTTAGAAGGAAGCCTTGAAATAAATTCTTCCACAATACCATGCTGCCCTTTAAAAATCTAAACATCAATAAATGCTATTTAACAGGTTTGCTAATTATCCTACATTACCATTGTTTTAAGAAGGAAAAAAAACACTAATATTTGCTGCAAACTAACAGGTTTTACATACCATTTTGATGTGTGGTACAGAATATGTTTAATTAAATACTCTTGAGACCCCATGATTACATTGGTATCATGTTCCCTCTACCTGTTGTTACCATCCCAAACTCTGGAATAACCTAGTAATCTTCATTGGTAGTCTAGTCCTAAACTGACAAAATTTGCCATAGCTGCACTCCACTGCCATAACTTTCAAAATTAAAGACTGACTCAGTACCATAATGACAAATGGGTTGGGGAGGGGGGGTGTTGTGTTTAATAGGTTTAACCTACCAAATGTGCCATTAAAAATAAATTTATAGTTGACTTATCAAAATAAAAGTCTCAAATAATCATGCTCATAATATAAAGCACAGTTGTTCTTCAAATAATTAGCATTTTTCTGAAGAGCAAATCAGAAGGTATCAAGGAGAGGGGGGAAAGCAATAAAACAATCACAAAAAAATGCTATCCTACACTAAGGACCAGGAACATGCATAGCTCTCAAGGTCCTTAAAGGCCAAAGGTAATTAAATGTTTTGAGTTAGAAGCAATACTATAAAGTCATTAATCTAAGGGCAGGGAAAGAATCACAGCTGTCTCTGGAGGGGAAAACAAACCTGCATACCATCTCTTAGGTCAATGAGTGTTAGAAATTTATGGAAAGATAACATTTATATCATCTTCCCTTTCCTACCTCTGTGCTTTGCACAGACTGTTGCTTGGAATGATTTTTCTCTTCAATTTCCTCTCATAAAATTATTAGCTTTCTCCAAAACACAGCTTAGTAATGTATTAGCTCTCCCCAGAAAGTCTTTATGAATATATCCTGCCTCCTGAAGCACCTACTTAACCCAAATTAGCTTGGATGTACTCTGCATAAAAATTTAAGAGTGTGTGTGTGTGTGTGTGTGTGTGTGTGTGTGTGTGTGTGTGTGTGTAATGCCCTACTCTCCAGGAAAATGTAAATACCTATAGAATAGGCACTATTTTCTTTGTCTATATATCTAGCACAGTGATATCTGATGCTCAAATGCTTACTGAATTGACCTCCTTAAAAAAAGTTCTTGGTAACTGCCCAACTATCCAACACAGTAACTTCGCACATAGTAAAAGTCTCAACACACTAAAATCTAGACCATATCTAGAGTGCTTCTGGACAGTTAATTATTCTAGATAGCTCAGAGTGCTTTCTTTGAAGCGCCATAATTTAGATTTTTCATGCTGAAAATAAATCTTCCTAAATTCATTTCATACATCAATGTATTCTTAAACAGTAAAATCAATATAAATTAACTATTTCTTGACAACTTGAATTAGTGTTGTGCACATTAATTATACTTTGTAATACAAAACAGTTTGCTTCTGCATTAAATTATCTTCTAGATATTGAACATTTTGATCAGTTCTTTCATGTGCAGTAGAGAAAGATCACAGGATCACAGACTTCTAGGCTGGAAGGTATTTTAAGATCACAGGTAGAGCTAAAACTAGAAGTGACCTCAAAGACATCCAATCCCCTCATTTTATAGATGCAGAACTCACAAGACTCACGTGTCACCTCAAGTCACACAGTGGTAAAAAGTCAGATATGCACCGACATCCTCCAGTCCTGTAGTGAGGAATACTTGGAGGTTGTTCAAGTGCTGCCTCTGACATATGCTGGGTTTCTGACCAAGGGCAAGTTACTTAATTTTTTAATGTTTTAAGCCTATGAGTTGGTAACTTGCACAAACAGAGGAGGCAGAGTTTCCCTTTAAACCACAGGTCCAGGTTTCCTTCTCACTCCCTCTTTACCTCTCCATTTCCTCCAAATCCCTTTCCTTGAGATGTAGCTTTACCTCTAAATTCCTCTGCTGCTGACAATTCTTTTCCTTTCCAATTAGTTGTTTTGAAAACCACATGACTAACTTTTATACATGCATGTAAACTAAGAATAAAAAGTATCTTCTCTCTTATGAACAAGCTAAGTTATTAGCAAGCCGTTTTTGTTTTGCCACATATCAGGATATCAATAGGGATTTTTTGTTTATTTCACAGTTGTAGATGTCAAACAGGTGAGTGAAGTTGCACATACCTGAATTCCATATGAATGAGACATGAGAGAGAAAACTCAACATCCTACTAAATTAAATTATGATGGCAGAGACTGTCTCAAACTTTGTGTCTCTCAAAGTAGCCTAGCATGGCACTCTGCACATAGTTGGTCTTTAAAAATTCTTTGTGGAAATGAATCAAGTAATTTAGGATACATATTTTAAAAATGTTACTCCCACCTAAGGAGTCTGTCACACAACATATTCTCTTTTCTTAAAACAATGTTATTTAATGGGCATGTACACAGAATCAATTTGTTAACATGGTACTGAACTAGATCCATAATTATAAACTACATTACATGAAAATATTATGCTGCACTCAAAACTGATGTTATTTTCTAATACAAGTATTCAATGACAAATTTTTCAGCTTAAACTCTTCTGTATACCCTGAAAAACAATTTGAAACGTTAACCTATTTCTTGTCCCTTAGACAATCAACATTCTTTTTTTACCCCAGAATCTCCATCAATCTTTTATTCTTCTGATTAAAGTGTCTGCCAGTGCTTTGGAGACCTATTTTCTTCAAATAAAGAGTATGAACAATACTTCCAAATAAGTCCCATTTTTTTGTTCATCGCTGACAAAGGAAAAATGCTGGAAGGGTTTTCTTTAAATGAATGTATTCCTTCCTTGACGTTAATTCCATTAAATCATAAATAATTTTCTCATCTAAGACTTAAACATCCTGTTTATTAATTTCTTTTGTCTACTATCTCATTTCCCATTTCCGATACAATTTGCTTTGTTGTTATTTTCATTGACTAGAGAACGTTAGGCTTTTGGTCTTTTAGAATTAGTGAGACAATTAAATGATTTAAGCTGATTCTTTAATGTGGCCTGCTAATTTCAAAATAAAGCACATCTGCCCCAATTTTAATAAGCTAATGGCTATACAGCAAATTCCTCTACTTCAGCAAAACCCATGACCTCAGAAGACTTGCCAAGGCAGTAAGACTAACTATAAATATGCAAAATCATTAACTGTATCATTATTCCATTATAATCTGTAACACACCTACTACGGATTTATTGAGTTCACTTATGCTGAATTTTGGTTAATGTTATAGACACATGTGGCATATTCACATATAAAATAATAGGTCAAAACTTACTTTTGTCACCATAACCACCACAAAGTTCTTCTCATCAATTTTGTATTCTTTGAGAGCTGTATCATCGTTAAGGATTTTGCCTAGTGGATTAAAAGAAATTCGATGAAGTAAATAAATAGTTTACCTTAGAGACTTGTCTTAGAGCTGACTAAGCAGATTAGCCCAAATGATTAAAGAAGCATATACAATACAAGCACAACTGATTGAAAAATCTTTTAAAATTCACCTACATGAATGACACCCAATAGCCTCAAACATTTAAATTTTGGGCTGAGCTGAAGAATTCAGACGGAATCCAAATAGCACCTAACACCTCTTTTAAGAAAATATACAGAAAATTGGCATTTAAATTTTACAGAGGATATCCTGAAGGGATAGCCTGCAATAAGGACAGCCAAGACCTCAAACTGAAGTATCTATGCTGCCAAGCAAAATGGTTTTAGCTAAACCTACTCTATGGGCTATTTTTTACCTTACTACATTTTACGATTATTGGCAACAGAGGGGCCAGCCTTATTATACTCAACCTTCCCCATTTCCTACAAAATTCATTCCAATTTTAATATTAAAATAAATTAATTTTTTGTATTTCACTGATAATCTGATGTAATTTCTTCCTGCAATGCAAAGAAATAATTACTATGTTAGTACAAATTAATTTGGCTTTCCTCATGGGGCTGTATCCCTAACACTTGTCACCCACATCCAGATCAGAAACTATGAATGATCAATGCCCCTAAGGTATCCAGAACTTAAATGATCTAAATGCTCTCCCTTTCACACAGAGCACTGTTATTTTAAACAAAACCTAAACAGGACAAAGAAAAATTAAATAATCTGAATAAAAATGCTTACTACAAAGTCTGGTTATTTGGGAGAACATCAATTACTTGGCAAAAACAAAAAGGTATTTTCAAGTAAAGTTTAAAATCATTTTTAAAAAAAAACCACTTCATGAAAGATATAATGGTACAGAATATGGAGTTTGGAGTTAGAGGACCCTGGTCTGAATTACTGCCTCTGGAAACTTAGGCAAGCTAGCTAACTAACTTCTCTTGGCTCAGTTTCCTTCTCTATAAAGTTAGACAAGATGAGGACTAGGTCCTTCTCTCTTCCAAATCTATGGTTACCATATAATCACAGCAAATGTATACCTTAGAGGTGGCAAAGCATTGTGTCAAAAGTTTCTTTTAAAACAAATTTTAGTTGAACATGAAAAGCAGGTCAAATTAGAAACCATTTGTAAACTTCAGATTCAAATATATTCAAGTATCCGGTTAGCAATGTAGTAGCTATAAAACCTCTATCAGGGATCTAACCAACGCATTGGTGGCATCCTCTATGGTTTTGTTTTTTTGTTTTTAATTTTTAAGTTTTAACTTTTGATTGGTATCAGAACAGCACCCAGTAAGACAGTATAGTAGTACTGGATTTGGAATCAGAATCTTGGGTTCAAAACTTGACTATACCATTTACTATCTTATAAACTTGGGCTTCTCAAAACTTCGCTGGGTCTTAGTTTCCTTACCTACAAAATAATGAGGCTCAACAAGATTCTCTAACTTTATAGAATCTCAGAGATGGAAGAGGACCTATAAACAAATTAGTCAAAATTCATACTTAATGTTATCATTCTTTCAATAATCTGCATAATGGTGTGTCCAATATGATCTAATTATCTTTAAGGACCCTTCTAGCCCTAACATTCTTTAATTCTATAAACTAACTTTTATAATTATTTCCTACAATGCAATGGCCATTTGAGAAGATACAAGTTGAAACAATGCAACCAAATTAATGACTCTCATGACAGAGTAGAGGCAAACTAACATACTGACAGAAATTCTTAAAGATAAAAGAGTTGGTTTTAGGAAAGACTATCACAGCATAAAAGCAGCATGTAATTTAAAAGCAGTACTACCTAGTCTAATTTCCTGATTGTATGCTTTTAAGAAAAACAAGCTAAAGCCTTTTCTTTAATTATTTTATTATACTTACTTGTTTTGGCTTAATTGATATAAAAACTTATTTTTTCAAGAAAGCTACAAAACCACTATGCGACTGCTGTTTCGGCGACCCAACATGCCACTGCTGAAACACAGCAGATTGCGGACAAGGTAAAGGCAAAGCTTGAAGAGAAAGAAAATAGGAAGTTTCCAGTCTTTAAGACTTTGGAATTTAAAAGTCAATTGGTTCCTGGAGTAAACTACTTCATTAAGGTTCATGCTGGTGAAGAGGAATATATTCATTTTCAAGTGTTCGAAAGTCTCCCTCATGAGAACAAGCCATTGCTTCTATCCAGTTATCAAACCAACAAAACCAAGAATGATAAATTGGTCTATTTTTAATGTACCATTTTGAATAGTGGCCCTTATATGGGTACATTATATACATCATGTGGTCAGATATTAAAATTTGGAACAATAAAATAAATTTGATATTTTTTTTAAAAGCTACAAAATCACATTTAAAAAAAAATTTTTTTCAGTAATTTCATCCAAGGGAACTGGTTATTTTTCTGATGAACTCTAGGAGATGAGCAATAATACCAATTTAAGGATTTTCACTTAGGATTTAGCACTTTACAAATGGTTTGGTTTTGTTTTTTAAAGTAAGCAATATACCTACAACCACATGGCTTGTCAAAACTTGCAAAAAAAATTCCTTATTTGCTTGAAGACATTTAATTATTTTATTTTCTATTTTAACAATTACAAAACATGAATAAGTTTAATATTTATAATAAGAGTTAGGACAGAGGGAGAATACTTCAAACATAAAATGAAATAATTGGCCTAGAAGAACTTTAAGGTCCTTTCCAGAAGAATTTATAATCTGCAAAATGACTGGGCTGGTCATTATGAGGTAAGGTCTTTTCTGGTCCTTTTTATCTTTAATTATTTCATAACAAAAAATGCCTCAATAAAAAATACATAAAAATTTTAAGGATCATTTAAATATTTTCTTCACCACTTTGATTTAGCTGTTCTGTTAAAAAAGTATGTTAAAAACAGGAAGTTATTGTAATGTTATTAATAGCATATGAGGAAAAATAAATAAAATAAAATTCATTGACTTCACTGCTTCCTGATAACTTGGTTAAGATGGTCTTAAGAATACAAAACAGACAGCTAAAACAAAACTTTATAAATATCTTAAAATTTCAGTCATACTGTTCAAGTCACATAAATCCAAAAATAAAGTTGGCCATTAAGCTATCCCAAATAGAGGAACTACCAATATGTCTTAAAAATTAATTTACTCTTGTTCTTTCATTCACTCAACAATGTGAATAAAAATATTCTGTGATACACTAGAGCTTCAGGCAAACGCCAAATGAACTAGTGTAATACACAATACTAAATACAACTTTTACTGAAAAAAAAAAAAACAACCCTTTAAGTTGTCCAACATACGCCCCAAAACGCAAAAGAAATGTGCCCAGTGCAATGGTCAAAGGTAATATGGACAAAGATTCTCTTTCTTCTCACCTAGCAGAAGCTAATGTTTTTCCTGAAATGAACATCTATCACTTCATAAGAAAAAGAGGTAGATGAATCTTTCCAAGTAGAAGAAGATTCTCCCCAAGGCTTTAATGGCAGAAGGCAAAAGAAAAATTAAGTTGAACTGCTTTTCCTACTACTCTTATTATTGACTATTTCTCTAGTGTACTGGAATGGCCCTATACGTCCAAGATGCAACAATGAGGTTAGGAAGAAACTACGTTTTGCATAAAAATCAGAGAAACTAAGAAAGGGCCTTCGGAAGTCATCTAATTCAATCTACACTTAGACTAAAAGGTGGGGTAAAGGATAAAGTAATTGTCCTTTGAAGGGTTCTCACAGAATGGGAAGAAATTTTTTCTGCTTGAGACCATGGGCAGAACTAAAAACAATGGACAAAAGTCACAAAAAGGCAGATTTAGGTTTTATTTAAAGGGGGAAAAAACCCTTCCTGTTAATGTATTCTTAAAGTAGAGTGACCTGTCTTAAGAGGTCTTGCTTCATTGGAGGTTTTTAAAATGAAGCCTGGAAAATCAAATTCTGGGTGCCCTTCTTGTTTAGAAGTTCGAACCAATTGGCCTTTCAGGGTGCCTAACAACCTTTGAAAGTAATTTAGCATATACATGTGTCAAGTTAAAAAAACAAAAAGAAGAAAAAATTAAGTAATACAAGATGTATATTTATAACAGATGTATGAGATCTATAAATGAAGTATCCTTTGGACTATAATTTTCATATGGAAGGACTGAAAGAATTAATTTGTTTCAGAAAGCCAAATGTTCAGAACATTGGAGTGATATCTATACAAAACCCCATGAAAAGCACGAATACAGTGAGTGATGTGTGCTGAAAATCTTGGGAGAACCTAAGAGATCACCTAAACGAGATCACCTAAACTTTCAATGAGTACCTACAGAATCATTTTTTTAAAAAGACTTTATGTAATAGACCTTATTACTCTGAAATATAGACGACAGAGCTATCAACAGATTCAGAAATGATGAGATTATAGGAGGTTATCAGGAAAAACTAGTCATGTCTGGGGCATACACTTAACCTTTTAGGGCTATGTCTGGAGGGAAATATGCTAAAAACAAAACAAAACAAAAACAACTAACATTTACAAAATCCTTTAAGGTATACCAAATGTCAATTTATTTTAGTAGCCATTAAAGCTTATAATAATACTTTAAAAACCCTCCATTTTTATTATTTTAAAATTCTCCAGATGTTCACTTGGCTTCCATATTTTATCTTAAATGGACAATATACTATTTTTTAGGCTTTCTGAAAGGTTTAGCTTCAGTATTAGAAGGGTACAGAGAGTATTACTGCATATATGCCAATGAATCCACTATTCAGCTCAAAATCCATATTACATATTTGTTTCAAATATCTTCAAAAGCAATCAGCAAATTTTAGTTTTCCACTGAAAAGAGTATAATAATAATAGGATGTGAAAATAATCAATTTTAAAGAGACATCCTCACACTTGCAATGGCAGAAGATCCAACAAACTAAAAATTCCAATTCTTGAAACTAAATATAAAAGATCTAAGCAATAAAAGTCAGCTGTATGCATAAAAATCTGTGTTCCGAATGAAAGACTGGATCTGAATTTATCTTTGCAACTTTGAAAAATAAGTACTTCAAAATGTCTGTCATATTTCAAATAATAAGATCTTTAATTACAATGACCTCAGAGTTCAGCAAGTGATCAAAAACATATGAAGATTGCTATAAGTAGCATGCTTAAAGTCATTTAAAATAGATAAAATCAGTAATGGTAAAACTCAAAGCACTCTTATCTCAAGTTAGTTATATAATGTACTCGTGTATAGCACAGATAATTTTGCCTATATTATTTATTATGTATAAAGTACAGGAAAAAGAAAAGTACAATAAAAATAACTAATTTATACAGGACTTTAAGGTTTATACATTAAGTTCTTCATGATCACTTTGTGAAGTAGGCAATTTTATTTTCTCCATTTTATAGCTAGTACAAGTAAGGTGTCTTGTTCACACTAAAACAAATATTAAGTTGCTACGGTGAGACTCAAATCAAATTCTCCTGACTCCAAATCCAAAATTCTATCTATTATGCTATACTGCTACCTCTCAGAACTAGTTGCTACTTTCCAATCTGGGCTAGGTAGGCATATGAGAGGTGCAAGTTACTTAACTTTCTACACCTCAGTTTTCTCCACATGCATATATGTCTACCAGTTATACATGGTTGTTTTAGGGATAAGGTAATATTTTTTAAAAATTAAAGTGATTATGCAGCGGCTGGGTGGCGCAGTGAATAGAGCACAGGCCCTGGAGTCAGGAGGACCTGAGTTCAAATCCTGCCTAAGATACTTAACAAAAAACTAGCCATGTAATCTTGGCAAGTCACTTAAGCCCAATTATCCTACCTTCCCCCCTTCACCCCCAAAAAAATTTGAAGTGATTTGGTGGAAACAAAGAGTGGTACAGGAGGGAGAACTAGCCTTGAAGTCAGGAAGAGCCAGGTTCAATTACCACCTCTGATTCATGTACCAAGGGGCTATCAAGTGCCTTGTGTAATTCTGTAAGAGAAAGCTGCACAGCAGTTATCAAAGACTAATTGGCAGAGGGGACTTTCATACTGAGAGAAATTCTTACCCTAATGAAAGCACAGGTTTAGATTTTCTTTAAAAAAACCTGAATATAGGCTGATCCTAAATATAGGCTACAGTTGCTCTACAGTAAAAGTTCTTTGAAAGAAAAAAAATCATACAAGCTAAGGGCAATTATAAGAATAACTTACTGAAAGATATATTAAATATAAAAAAAATAATTTTACTATGAAAGTTGGTTAGTTGAACTGGGCAGGGTCTGCAGATACTTAAGACCTATCATCACAAAGGCCAGTAATAAGGGAACTAGGCATAACATCTCACTTGCCACTGCAGGCTAGAGGAAGGGTATACAAAATACATTTAAGCACAACTATAAAAGAGTCTTCTCTTAGTGCTCCCAATTAGAACTGAGTGCACCACAGCCATAAGACAACTCTACAAGTCTCAGGATGGAAGGACATATCTACATTCAGAGAAAGATCTAGAAAGACCAAAGTTTATATGGAGACTGAAGCGATCTACATACTAGGTTCTTTTTTAGGTTTGGTTTTCTTTCTTTTTTCCCATTGTTCACTCCGTTGGTTACGACCCTTCTATACAACCAGACTATTGTACAATACGAAAGTATTTGCAGATCCTACACCTGACTGCACGCCACCATGGTGGGAGGGGGAGGGGGAGAAAGGGAAAAGAGAAAATTTGAAACTTAAGGGATTATGGAACTGAATCTTGTAAACTATAAGTAAATAAACAAGTCGATGAAAAAAAGAATTTAGTGCACCAGAAGATTCTGGGTCAACCAAATAAGTTAAGGTAACCTGAATTTAGATGTGACATGCAAAAATAAACAGGCTGTTATTTTTTGCTATTTTTTTTAATGTCCTGACCTCTCCCATGTTTATAAATAAGCTTTAAAAAAAAAAAAAGAAAATTTTTCATCCTAAAAGCTAGTCCACACCAGGATTTTTTCCCAAAGGCCATATATGGGTGTATGAAATATTTAGGCAATTCACAAGTGTTTTTATAACTAGTCTGCAAAATTTTTATCTGGCTACAATATCGTCGTCGTATGTTCAGGCCACTTTTAAAGTTAACAGTTTTATTATTTTATACCAAAGGATTCATTTATTGACTTTGTTCCTTACACTAGTTCTTACTCTTCACTGTCTCAACTGCAGACAAAGGTTCTCATGGCAAGGAACCATAAAACTAAAAAGAACAGAAGGGATAGAAAAAGGAGAAAACAATTTGGTCTTGTACTTCTCTTAATGCAACCCTCCCTTGATTATCATCACCATTTCTCCACCAAGGCTCATGTTACATGCCCTTACCAGATTCTGAAAAAAAAATCCCTGTTTCCCTACAGCAAAGGAAAACCAGAAGTGGGAGCTTACCCTGGGGGATTCAAGAAATTTGGAAGTGTAGCCTACAGTTCATCTGAGGGGCATTCAATCCTTTCAATAAAACCAAGTCTCTCAAATTCCAAGGAGTAGGCCATAATAATGATTAAGAGACAGAAAGGATGTCCTGATAGCTTAAAACTGCACTAAGGATTTGGAGACATGCTATATACTTTGCCATCCTTAAAATATTAAATCATTCTTTTCCAAAGTATCAACTAGGTGAAAAAGGACAGAAGACAGAAGTGGGAGAAAAAGGAAATATGTAAAGAAACCTTTAAGACAAAAAGTAACATCAAATTAAAGCTCCAATATGTCAGTAGCAAATAACAGGAAAAGGCCTTCTTAAAGGGAGTTAAAAAATCCTAAAAGACATGCATTCCAAGCTGTGCAATAGCAAGGATTAGATGTTATGAGTGGCGTTTCATAGTTTCTATCTAAGTTGCACACTGAAGCCTAGTAAAGTATATCCACTTGTAAAAGTATTGCCTTTTGACATTAAAACTATTATTTCTAAGTGCCAATTCTTATGGAGAGGACTGTCTTAAGGATAAGCATTCTCAATGTAGACAACTTGTAGACTGTTGCTGTTTTAATCAGTAATTCAGAGGATGTAATTAATTACCTGCATAAATTAATTTTTGGCCTGCTACTGGAAAGGCATCCTTTCCCTTTTCAGATTCAATCTTCTCTTTCAGTGCCTTAACCTAGAGGAAGAACAAACAATTAATTTCCTTGCATCTACCCCAAACTAAGTATAGAATTGTAGTATTCGATAAGATACAAACATTGACTTACTTTCATTTTTCATAATGTAACAGGGGATTGAATTCTTGAAGTGGTTTTATGGAAAAGTCATATTAATTTCTAATTACATAGCATACTTAAAGGCAAAATGTTTCCTTGCCAACCATCCTGTTGATTCCTACAACTTCCCAAATCAAGTCTAAAAGCAATGCATTTGAGGTTTGATGTGCAAGACTCTTCATTTTGACCAAAGCCTAAACCCTTATATTTTCTCCTGAACATGTTCAGTCTTTCTATAGTGACAGAACAAACAGTATTATGTGCTCCAGAATAAAAGGACACAGAAAAGGAATTTGTATTTTCCGAACTTCATTCACAAGAACAATTTATGCATTAACAAAGGATCACTGGGACAATCAATTTTCATCAATACAACAATCAACCACGATTTCAGAGTATTTATGCGCCATGTACATTTTTTTTGACTATACATTATAAGCAGGGGAAAACACTATTGTAGCCATATTAGAGATGAAAGAAAGGTCGGAGGGAGAGAAGGTGGCTGGATCTTCATTTAAAAAAAAAAATCAAAACTTTATTCACTTCTAACAACCACCTTTTGAGATATGATCGTTGTCATTTTGGAGGAAAAGGAGCTGACTAGAGTTACACTATCCACCTTTAGTAAAATCTAGTTTTAGGTTCTGTAATCTGAGGCCATCGTTATTTACTCTAAGCCACTAGTGTCGAGCTCAAATAGAAATGGGATGCCCATATAAAAGAATCCCTTAAGACTGGCTACTGACTTAGTTTTAAAATGTAATACTATCCGTTCTATTGTATTATTTGTTTTATTAAATATTTCCCAACTGCATTTTAATCTGGTTCAAGAAACACTCAGGTATGTTATGGGCATGAATGATGTAGTCTTCACTTTTGACACCTCTGCTCTAAGTCATATGTGCAGCATAAAACTAAGATGTGTCAAACACCTAATAAACAAAAAGTACTCATGAAAATATTTTCTGATGATCCTATCAATAGGATAAACAACTCTGTAATACGTCATTTCATTTAACGAGCAAAGTATTTGATACCTTTTAAACACTCTGTACTAGGTGCAGTACGGGTGCTAACAGAAAGTAGTCCAATTTGGCAAGGGCATACAGAGTTCAATTAAAATGAGAAGCCTGGAAGGTTATAGGGCCAGGAATAAGTGATGCCATTTTGAAATACTGCTCCCTACATCTGCAAATATTCCTTCAGAGTGTTTAAGTAGTTGAAAAGTAGGGAGAGAGACTATATACACAAGAGACTTGGTGGTGGAAGGGATCAGTCAGAAGAGACTTCAGGTTATCTAGGCCAACCTCTTCATTTTACACTTGAGGAGCTGAGGCCCAGGAAGGCTAAGTGACTTCACCACAGTCATCATATAGGTAGCAAAACATCAGAAGCCAGACTGGGCTCTGACTCCACTGTTCCACAGTCCCCACACTACCTCTCACTTTGTACTTGAAATCTAAATCACTCTCAAAAAAAATACAGATGTTGTGTGTGTGTGTGTGTGTGTGTGTGTGTGTGTGTGAGAGAGAGAGAGAGAGAGAGAGAGAGAGAGAGAGAGAGGTTCCAGCATTAGGCTGTAAGATTCCTCAGTAGCTCTTCATATTGTGGTAGTCTGAGAGTGAATATCAGGGAAAAGACCCAAAACAGACTAGAAAGCAATGTGGCTGGATCCAGTTAGCATTCCATAGATGAACTGTAGAAGTAAAGCTTGCTTTTGGTTTCTTATTTTTAGAAAGTGGTGCTGCAAAGCACCAGGGAATATAAGACCACGAAGCTTTATTAAGGGGAAGGCACTATGACAGCCACTGAGAATAAGGAAGATGAAAAACCCTTCAAATATCTTTCAATCTAATACAGGGGTGACACACATACACAAATAACTACAAGTAATTATGAGATAATTAGGATAACTAGGTCAAAAAAGGGAAGGATGAAGGGTTGGAGAGATCCAAAAGTTAGGGAAATTTACATGTTATATAAAAGAACATGTGTTATATTCTCAAGTGTCTCTGAGCACCCCCTTTCTAGAATAAGAAACCAAAAGCACGCTGTGCTTGTACAGTTCAGCTATAGAATGCTAGACTGGACTTAACCACATTGCCTTCTAGTCTGTTTTGGGTCCTTCCCACAATATTCATTCTCTACCACAAGATGAAAAACTTCTGGTCTAATATTGGCTCTTCTCAATGCTCATTTCCCATTACTTTTTCCAGGAATAAAGCGTAGGACTCTAAATGAAGGGAAAGATTTCAACAAGTAGAGATGTGGAAGAAATTCACAAAGGATTAGATTTAGAACTAGAAGTCAACTCTAAGGCCACCTAGTCCAATTTTCTCATTTACAGATAAGGAAACTGAGGACCATAAGGATTAACTGAATTACCCAAAATCATACAGGCACTAAGTGGCAGAGATGGACTTTAAATTCAGGTTCTCCAACTCTAAATATAGCACTCTTTCCCCTGAGACACTGGCTCTCCGGACTTAAGAAAGCGCACACAGGCAGAATTGAGAACAGTTAACTAGGAGTTCAGCTGCACTAAAATGAAATATGTAAAAAGGAGTTGCAATAAGAAATTAGGCAAGAATCAGTCACTGTATGGTGAAACATTTTATTTTATCCCAAGTAGGCAGTTGAATAATAGTTTGAGCAAGACAGTGACACGATTATACTTTGGCAATGCTGTAAGGGCAGATTAGAGAAATGGTGGTAAAGAGCCTAGTTAAAGGGGTTTTATAATATGCCAGGTGGTGATGAGGGTCTGAAGTAAGGCAGTATCAGAGACAAGACAGGTGAAAGATAATATAGCTAAAGAATTGAGAAGACTCAATCAGCGGTTAGATGTGGGAGTAAAAGAAAGGAGGCAAAGTAGACTCCACTGGTTTGAGTCTAAGGTACTGGGAGAACGGTTGACAATCAACAGGAAAAAAGTTATTCTAAGGAGGAACAAATAAAGTACATTAAGTAGGTTAGGGCCACTTTATCTAAGGCTATCAAATGCCATGTTAAAGTGTATGGACTTGATTAAAGAGGCAATGAGGATCTACTGGTTTTGACCCAGGGTGTGATAGTAGAACTGCTATGCCTCAAGATTATTCCGTCAGCAATATAAAGAATTGATTCCAGTGGGGAAAAAATTGATGCAAAGAAGCTACTGAACAGTCCATGATTTTTTTTAAATTTTATTATGGTTTGCATCATTCATTTCCACAAGATTTTGACTTACATATTTTCTCCCCCTCTTTCCCCCACCCGCCGCCCCAAAACAGCCATCCCAGTGTGTCTCCCCTCCCCCAGTCTATTCTCTCCTATGTCACTTTTTGGTAGGGCAGGATGGATCTCCCAACTGCAGTGCCTGTGTATCTCAAGTTCCAGGTGGATGTAGTCAATAATAATAATAATAATTGCATAGATAGATAGATAGATAGATAGATACACATTCATAACATTTGATTATAGAA
>CM053583.1:340543860-340616004 GCA_028627135.1 Pseudochirops cupreus
TTTCACATTGCCTTCTATTTTTTCATTTGTTTGGATCTGTTTAATAGTATCTTGATTTCTCATAAAGTCATTTGCTTCCATTTGCTCCACTCTCATTCTGAAGGAATTATTCTCTTCAGAAAGCTTTTGAGATTCTTTTTTCCATCTGGCAAAGCCGACTCTTTAAGGCATTCTTCTCCTCATTGGCTTTTTGGGCCTTCTTTGCCATTTGAGTTAATCTATTTTTTAAGGTATTATTTTCTTCAGTCAGGTTGTTGACTCTCTTGTCATGATTTTCATGTATCATTCTCATTTCTCTTCCCAATTTTTCCTCCACTTCTCTTTTGTGGTTTTCAAAATCCTTCTTAAGCTGATCTGTGGCTTTTAGACAGTCTTCATGTTTCTTGGAAGCTTTTGGTGTGGGAGTTCTGACTGTGTTATCTTCCTCCTGTTCCATGCTTCGATCCTTTTTGTCCTCAGAAAAGGAATCTAAAGTTGGATTTCTGTTCTTACTTTGTTTCCTTTGCCTGCTCATGTTGCCAGTCAATTACTTGACTTTTTGGCTCTGTGGAACTCTGCTTCCCAAGGGGAGCACTTTGTCCTAAATAGCTGGGGTTTTCGCAGCTGCTGGACCTATTAGGAGGCTGTGGTAGCCCCCACCAGCTTTGGCTCACTGAAAACACACCCCAGGACCACCACCCAAGACCACGATCCGATCCAATCAGCTTAAGGCAAGAGCACTTAGCCTCTGAATGATTGCTTGGCCCCCCCTGCAATCTGCAGCCGGAGAGTTCTGAAGTGGCCACTTGGAGGCAGCTGCAGGGCCGCAGCTTTTGCTGCTTCCTTGCCCTGGAGGCAGTTTGGCCGGATCCTCTCCCCGGAATTTAGCCGAGTTTGACTAACCTTTCACTTAGTCCTTATTTCTTTTGGCGTGATAATTCTGGAAATCACCACAGCTGCTGCTGATCCACCCTCCTGAAGGCTCCAGCTGCGGCTTGTCCTGGCCACCCCCAGGCCAAGCTGTGGTTTTAGGCTGGGCTGGTTACGGCTCCCAGTGTGTTGTGATGAGCCCTTCCTGCAGAGCTACCTTCAGCTAGAGATGTGTTTTTCTGTTATTTTGTGAGTTCTGGAGCCCTGAAATCTGTTGAGAGTCATATTTTATGGGTATTTGAGGTAATTATGTGGGAACTGCAGAGTGTTCCTGCTTCTATGCCGCCTTCTTGGCTCCACCCTCAATTTCCAATTCTTGTAATGAAATATTAATAGTTTCTCTTTTATGTATCAACTTCACTTATAAAATACATTTTTATATCCATTATTTCCGTTGATCCCAACAGTATCATTTTGTGGTATGTAGCACAGTGTCTTCCACATTCTTTTTTTGATAAATGTGTTTTGAGCTGAAATGTTATTATCTCCATTCTACATGAGAAAACTAAGACTAAAAGAAGTCTCATTCAAGATAATGAAACTGTTAGAAGATTGATCTGGTCTGACTAGAGATAGAGGATCTTACAAGTAATTTGGACTTGACATATTAGGAAATCTAGATCCATTGAAGCTTCTTGAGTTGAGGAGTGAAGTGGTAAGTCTTACAGAAAGTTTAGTTTTAGCCTGGCAACAGTATAAAGGTTGAATTGGGGGAAAGAGAATATAAAGTCTGAGAGAATGGTTTAAGGATTCTTAACTGAAATTTAGGTAATTTGAGTGGTGGGTCCATTTGGGAAGAGATAAGTTTGATATGGAGAATCTTAAATTTGAAATGCTAATGGAGCTAACCAGTAGGTAACTGAATATATAAATTTAGAGTTCAGATGAAAAGATTAATCTGTAAGTATTGACATAGGGAAAATACAGAGTACAGAATTGGTAATGGTAAACCCTACAGGAGTCTAGGAGGCTTTGGTTAAGTTATAAATAAGAAGGGGAAGTACAACATAAATCTTTATGCATCCACAAGATGGCCTTTATCAGAAACTATAGAGTACTTATTTCGCATTATTTTATTGTAGTCTTCCTCCACTAAAGTTTTACTTTGAGTCTTCATTTTGTTAATGTTAGCTAATTTAGGAGGTCCAGAGTCTCAAAACCTATATATTTGGTATATAGACCAAGTGATGAAATTCTTGGCCTTAGGTAACTCAAGAAGAGTGTCTACTTAGGCATGATAGATAGGAACTTACGATGCAGACGAATAAGATTTCAGATTTTTTAACTCTTTGAACAGATGTTAATCTTGGTGGCAAGGCAAGACTGTGGTCCACCGATTATGTAAGTTTTCATGCTTATGTGAAGTTTTGGGGGATAGAACCTGATTTTAGAGAATATTAAAAGTCAGGTTAAGAAATTTTTTCCTTGAAACAGTAGGGAGACACTCAAAAAATAACATTAACTTCAGTAATTCTTAATTGTTTCTAGGTTAAATACTAACTCCTTGGCCTGCATTTTAAGCCACCAACCATATATTTGGTTCCTAGCTACCTCTTAAGACGTTACTTTTCATAGACTCTTCCTACCAAATTGCACTTCAAGTATTATTCCCTGAGCTCATTTCTTTGAGCCATCTTTTGTTTCCATGCATTTGCATAGACCATCACCTGGCCTGATCCTTGGAGTGGAGCTAGGAATTTGCTTTTTCTTTTGTGTTAGGATTATTATCTTCCTTTGAAGTAAGTATAGCTCAGGTTCTCATCGGTGAAGCATTCCTTGATTTGTTGCCATTCTTTTCTCAGATTTTTCTAGAGCATTGTCCTTTGCTGATTGTCACAAACTACTTTGTACTTTAGTGCTCTTTACACATGTTGCAGTCCTCTTGATATCTTTATATCCATACTACCTATGGGACATTTCAATACCTGAGAAGATAGGGTGGCATAGTGGACAGTGTTAGAATTGGAGTCCGGATGATCTTGTTCAAGGTTCTTCCTAATGCCTAGCTGGCTGTGTAACCATGGGAAATTAACCTGTCTGCCCCAGGCAACTCTCCAAAACCTTAAATTTTAGGCAGATTTCACTTTGCTAGTTACAATCTCTCTTGGTTTGGGAGGTTTCTGCATTTTAATTCACCACATGAAATTACTAGCATAGTAATTTGTACATAGTAGGCACTTAATAAATTTGTTGAATTTTATAGTTGAGAAAACTGAGGCCTACAGACATTAAGTGATTCACCTAAAGTCACAAAGCTAGTGAGTACTATTTGTCTTGATAATTAGTTTATTATCTTTTTCAATATTAGAAAAATTTGGGGGAGAAAATGATCGTTTTAGGAAATGGATACAAGTTTATGTAAAGGTAAGGTCAGCAGCCTCCTTAACTTTAAACTTGTTGCTTGTGCAGAAAAATGTTGGATGGTGTTATTTCAAGTATAATGAGCCAGGGAATAGGGAAGGAAAGAATAAGAGAGGTTGAAATCTGAATGTGGCAGAAAGAAAATTATTTAGGTGTAATGGTGTAGAGTACTATAAAAAAATTATTTAAGTATCTTATTCATGTAATTGTGTTTTGTTTTGTTTTTCCTCTGACTTCATTATTTAATAAGGTATTTATTCTAGGGAATTTCTTATTGATTTGTTGAATGGAAAATAAAGTAAATGACAAAACCCAGGATAATCAGTTTAGACTTTCATTGAATATACCCACATGCAATCAGATCTCTCTGGCTAGGTTCCTGTGGTTGTCACTATTGTCTGGTGACTATAAGTGATTGAAGGGTGTCCCAGTTCACTAACAACATTATATCCTCTTTCTTACTACCAAAATTTTATTTTTTTTTACTCTTCAACTGGAAGTTTTATATAGTTCCAAGTCCTGTTAATTTAGGGCTTTTTTGGAAATCACAGGAGGAATTTTAAAACAGCCCAGTTAGTTACTATATTATCTATCATATTTTTTGTTCTTTATTAGCAGTGATGGTAAAATTAAGCTCAAGTTCATCAGTACCTGTTGTTTGCACAACAAAATTCTGATAATTAAAAAAAATTCTTATTATCCTCCATTTTAAACTTATTTCCACAGCAGTGAACTATGGTGTCATATGTAGCTAGGTCTTGACTACTTGACATAAGAGATGCAGTAACAGATGGATTATTAAGTTGAAATGCAAAGGTGGGCATGGAACTGATTTTACATTTTTTTTTGTTTTTGCATGCAGAAAATTATATTCCATGACCACAGATTGTACTCTTCACTCCAACCTATGTTAAAATTGAATGCTATTAATCACAAGGTATACCAAGCAAGAACCTTAATGTAAATTCATCATATTTGTAGGAATAAAAGCTAAATAAAGTTCATTTCTTAATGGTAATCTATCAGCATCATATTGCTGTGTATGACAACATACACAAATTAGTTCTATTGTCTTTGAAATTTTATAATATCTTTTATGCTGTGTTTATAGATGAGTTGTGGAGATACAGACTGAATGAGTGGACCCAAAGAAATGTTATTAATGGTCAAATTTCTACTAGAAAGCAGATTTATGGTCCTGCAGACTCTAGGAATCTGTTTTGACCTTATGATATTCAATATTTTTAATCAGTGGCTTGAATGAGGGCATAGATGGCTTGTTTGTTAAATCTTTGAATGACACAAAGATACATTTCAGCAGTCTAGAATAGTAGACTGAGCTGAATAAGTGAGATTTAATTGGAATAAACATAATGTTACATGAGTTGTTTCCCTAAATCAACCAATGCAGAATGGAAGACGCATGGCTAGACAGCAGTACTATAAAAAATAAATTCAAACTAAAGAAGAGTAAGCAGTGTAACAAAGCAGACAAGAATATTATAATGCATTAAGAAAGATGTGTCCAAATATAAAGAGAATTTCTCCTACACAGATCACATCTGGAATACAGTGTTCAGTATTAGACACATTATATAGACATAGATATGAAAATAGGAGTCTCTCCCTGAGAGTGCAGCCAGGGAAACATACTATTTGGACACTAGAGGCTATTCTACTTGAGGAACCTTTTAAGGAACTAGAAAAGAGGGTATTTGAAGAATTAGACTTCTTATGCTTGGCCCCAAAGGGAAGAGCTAAGAGCAAAGGTTGGAATTGAAAGTAAAGAAGGTTTAGATATTCTCAGAGAAAACTTCCTACTAATAGTTAAGAGTTTCCTACCAGTGGAATGAATGGGCTGCCTTGGAAGGTAATAGGTTCCTCTGTATTAGAAGTCTTGAAGATGTGGCTGGTTGACCAAACTTGTCTAGTTTGAGAGGATAGTCTTAGTCACATAAGGGTTGGAGAGCCCTTCCAACTCTGAGATTCTGTGGTTCTTCAGTTACTGTCCTAGATATTTAATCAGCAAAAGAACCTACTTTTGCTTGAGCATTTTTTTTTTGCCAGACCTCAGTGTATGAAAGATTCTTTCTCTTTGAAAACTTAATTTTACTTCTTGAATTCCGTCTTTGAAATGGCCTAAGTTTGAACAAAGTTTCCATGTATTTGATCTCTTGTTTTATGTATCTTGAAGTTTAAATACTAATATTCTGTAAAGTTGTGTTTGTTCGCTGAGTGTTGGAGGTAGGCATTTATTTGTATTAGAGTGGAGGAAAATTGTCACCCTTTCATTTGGTCTTCTACACAACGTCATTTCCTCCCCTTCTCTTAAGAGCACAACTACATTCAGTAGGGCTAACATAGTTAGAGTGCAGCTTCCAGCTTTGGAAAAAAACAAGTATGTACAGGAGAGGAAGGGCCAGAGAAGGACAGGATCTTCCTTTGGTTCTTTGTATATAGCAAGACCCTTCGTAATTCCGGGTCCGGGACTGCTTCAAAAAATTTTATTCCTAATTGTTATTTTTAGTTTGTCAGTTCATAAACTTAGTTTGTCAGTACGTAAATAGTAAAATCTGTTTTTGTTAATCCTGTCTATTTGTTTTTAGTTATCAGTCAATAATTTCTGTTAATAATTGATGATTTGAAAATTTTTAAAATTCCTTTATCTCGTGATTTTTTTACTTGATGGAAATATATTTTAAATTAAAATTTAGAGATGTTAACATAATTTTAGTATAAAACTTCTATTTAGTTTTTTAATACTAAACATAATCTTTTTTTTCAAATACTGTTTCTTTGTATTCTGTAAGCCATCCTACACAGAAATAAGAGAGTAAAAAAAGGCTTCATGTTCTTTTGGGCCAGAAAACAGAATGGTGCTTAAACAGCTTAAAAACATACTCATGAAAAAATATTTAATTAGAAAATTTAAATTAGTAAAGATAGTACATAATTAATCTTAATTATGGGAAGAAGCTTTATGTAGTATAACATATATTGAATTTACAACTGATTCCAGTTTGATTCCATTTCTTGCTACCTCTGGGATCTGAAATGAGTTGCTTCACCTTATTTACTTTACTTTACTTATATGTGACATAAGGATAGGTCCCTGAAGTCATTTCCAGTTCTAAATCTGTTCTCTTTTGATCACCCCCAAAGAATTGATTTTTCTATAAAGTTCTTGTGAGTTTCCCTAGGCTTAGAACACATAGATCAGATTTCACCTTTCATGAACTTCACAAACCTATTTGTTAGTGGAACTTTGTTTTAGAGGACCATTTGTTGGGTATGTTATAGTAGGAATTTTTTTTATGTATGGGTTGGACTAGATTGCTTCTGAGATCCTTCCAACTCTGAAATTCTGTAATTCATTGATAATCTTCTCAAGTTTTTCTGAATTCAAGACATTAGTCTTAATGAAGAATAGGGATATTTATTGTGCAACTAAAAAGGAAAGTGACTGATGGTCATGGTTAGAAATTAGAAGGAAAGAGTTTAAAATAATTTCCTTCAGAATGTAAAGTAGTATTTTGTTGTAATGAGAAAGAGGTAAGATTTGAGTTTGGGGGCTTGAAAAGCAGAAATCAGCAATCTCTATAGAATGAAATAATAACGGAGTAGGAGGATTGAACATCAGTGAGGATTGTAATTTCCTCTTTCTAATGTTAACTTCTTAATATGTCGTGGGATGAGAGTGTGGCTTGTACTGTTTAAAATTTCTTGTGTATTTTTGTGATTATCATTATGCATTCAGAGTGTATGTTTTGAGAGCTTTTGTGTTACTACCTTTAAGTTGTTTTAATATCACCAAACTTGCCATCAGTTGAATAAGATCCATTTGCTTGTACCTTCAACTTAATTAGCATGAAAAGAGGAGAATTCATGATTGTAAGTTTGTTAAATTTAGCCTTTGGGTTAAGCTTATTAAAGTTTTCTTTCTCTCCTTAGTCATGTTTTCTTCTGCCATACTATATGCTTCTAATAGCATGGTACCATAGAAAGAGCACTGACTCTGGGTCAGGACTTGGAGTCAGATTTTACCTCTGTCACTTAAAACTTCCTCTCTCTGCCTGCCTCAGATTACCTTATCTGTAAAGTGAAGAAGTTAGATTAATTGATCCTCTAGGCTCTCTTCCATCTCTAAACCTATGATCTTTTGATCGAAAGACCTTCATTTAAGTATACAGTGGAGAACTAAGGGAGGAGATATCTTTATTGTTTTTCCTGTTTTAATAGGCATAAAAATGTATATTCTATTTCACATCATAGTCATTTCCATATCTGTCCCCAGCCTTCCCTTGTAACAAAGTAAAACAACTCACCAAAAGAGAGCCCTGTCTGATACCCTGTGCAAAGCTCTGTATTCTTACACACTTCTCTAGGGAGGGGAGGGAAGCTGAGTCTTAGTGGTATTTTCATTTACAAAATTGTAGTCAGTGTGTATATTCTGGTTCTAATTAATTTCTCATCTCTCTGCACCTATTCTTTCAAGTCTTAACTGTTTCTTTTAATTTCTCATTTGCCATTTCTTAGCTTGCAGTAACAGTCTATCATATTCATATGCCACAGTTTATTTTATCCATTTACTAACTTTTGTGTGTCCATGTTTTGTCTCTTTTTTTTTTTGCTATAACAAAAAATGCTGTTTCGTATGTTTTGCTATATAATACAAGACTTTTCCACCTTTGATATCCTTGTGGTTGATATACCTTGTTTCCTAGACCAGGTGATAAGACCAGTTGTGTAACTTCATACATTTCCAAATTTTTTAAAGAATGGTTGGACAGCTTTACACATGGATATCATGAAACTAATCTTATACTCTAGTGTTTGAACCCACAGTGCAGTTATGTAGAGAGAGCCTTTTTTTTTAAAAAGGTATTGTTTTCCTCCATCTCCCATCCTGGGTAAACACATTCATTGGAAGAAGTTACATGGACAATCAATCACATAGGAAAAATATTATAATTGGGTAATAGACAAAATAATGTTAGAGGTTCCTAGTTTTAGGGAAATATGGTTATAATTAATATATTTAACAATGTTATTGGGGATGGCTAGGTAGCACAGTGAATAGGCACCGGCCCTGAAGTTAGGAGGACTGAGTTCAAATCCGGCCTCAGACACTTGACACACTTACTAGCCGTGTGACTTTGGGTAAGTCACTTAACCCCAATTGCTCTCCAAAAAGGAACAAAAAAAAAACCACAACTTATTGAAAAAAGATCAGTAGGCAAAATATCTTTCTGGGGGTTAATGCTTCTATCTTTTGGAGAGATCAAGACTCTCTCACCATCACCATATTTATCTTTTTTGACTTCAAGTACAAATTCCCATAGTTTCAATTATTGTTTCTATTCAGATTACTCTCAAATCTGTTACATCTCCTGCCTTGATCTTCCTAGCTCTAGACCCAATTAGCCAACTGCTTATAGAATATCTGTACCCAGGTGGTCTACAATCATCTCAACTTCTGCATGTCTAAAACTTAAGGTTAGTATGGGATCATTTGAGCTGGAAAGGACCTCGAAGTTTATCTAGGCCAACTCTCTCATTTTAAAGATGAAACTAAGGGCCAGAGAAGTAAGGTGAATTGTCCAAAGTCACACTGGTAAAAAGTAATAGTCAATATATGAACCCAGGGTCCCTTGCCTTGAATGTTCGCTTGTCTTTTCCACTAACTCTTGCTTTCTCATCTTTTACCCAAAATCTGTTTGTTTTTTCTCTCTGCCTTCCATTATTTCTGTTAGTGTTCCTCACCTAGTTCTTCCACGTTAGAAGCTTTGGTATTTGACTTTTTCCCATAGTTTGTTATAGCCAGTATTTTCAAAGATCAGTTGATTTAGTTTTCCACAATATCTCTCCATATCTCTTTTACTCCACACTTTAGCCACCCTAGTATCATAATTATTGCCTAAATGAAGTTTTGTATTAGCTTCTTAAAAGGTTTTTGTGCCACCAGAAATACTTGCTACATAGAACCCATCCTTCCTAAGTCAGATAATTCTTTATGTCTTTCACCTGTGTTAAAGCCTGTCAATGGCTTTAAAATTCAGTTTCCTCAGCTTTATATTGAAAGTCCTTCATAATTTCAACACATATCAGAGTCGTTAGGATGATCAAATAAGATCATATTTGTTAATGTTTATTGGCACAGTGGCTGGTGCATAGTAGCACTGTATAAATGCTTTTCCCTTCCTCCAACCTTCAGTCTGGTGATATGCCTACTTTACAGACTTAACTTTAGTTATCTTGCTCCCTACCATATATGGTATATTCCAGCAGAACTAATTAATATTCATAATCTTCTCTTCATACTCATAATTTTCCTTCTTTCAGACCTTTATTCACATTTTTAGTTTGCCTTCCTATACTGGTCCCCCTCAGACTTTTGGTTCCATATTTTTTAAAGTCCAGTTCAGGTGACATGTCCCTGAATCCTTCTTTTTTCTTCTCCATCTCCCCAGTTACCGATCTTTCCATGCTTCATCAACCAGTATCATGTAACCCTTTGTTTTATACCTTTCGTCTTGTTATTTTTTTTTATAGTAACTTTTGTATGGATACTATTCCCTTAAATAATAAACTGCATTAGGGCAGGGACCCTATCTTATCCAAAATGTATCTTCATTTCCTAACAGTGCTGTGTAGATAATTGACTCAAGATAATAAATACTTTTTCAGTTAAATTAAACCTAATTAAATGAAGGAACTACTTTTCTGTGATGGCATTTTTATTATTTTTATTTACTACTTTTCCAATTTGAAATAACTGTGTTTCTTGGGAAGCAATACTGGAATGAGTCTCAAATTTCTAACTAGTTCATTCTTTGATTTTTCTTTTTATTTAAAATATAGCTGCTTTTAAAAATGTTTTCAGAATTGGCATCTTCTAACACAATATAATTATTTTCATTTGGGGGAGCTTTCATTATAGGTCACCTTTTTTGTTTTCTCTGAATGGTCTTTATTTATTTGTCTTTGCTATCTTTCAGACTTTATGGGCACACAGAATCTCAGTTTAATGAATACCATTATGATGTCCACTTCTATGTAATGAGGATATTTCCACATCCTGGCCAACAGTTCATACTAACATTGCTTTGCTGATGTGGATACAGTAATAACTCACTTATTCGGAGGCCGCCTATGCGGCAACCTCAACTATCCAGAAAACCACCAAGAACCTGGCAGTAAGCGAAAAAAAAAAAAAAAAAGAACATAGACCTTTGAACAGCCAAAATAGGTGTCCTAAGGTCCATAAGGTTCATGCCTTTTCCTCATTGGAATATTCCTCATACTCTCATTCAAAACCTATTTGCTCATCTGGGGCACACTTTTAATAACTCTAGTTTTATAAAGGGGCTCCTTTTTGGTAGGAAGATTGATAACAGCAAGAAGTGACAGCAAAGTATAACAAAGATAATATAAAAAGCATGCAGAATAACTGGAGAGGGAAAGCATTACCATTTAATCAAAGATAAATAATCCTGTAAACCTCAGTGATTGTGCTTGTATTCTTCCTCTACTCCCAGTACAGTACAAAAGAGTAATAATTTATTTGTGTCATTATTACCCTAAGTCACAGAAAGGGTTAAGTCTACTCTGTTTAAGAGGTTGGGGAAATACAAGATTCAGTTAGAGAAAGACTTTTATCTAAAATGGTTAAATTTTTAAAATTGATACTTTACATGGTGTGAGCTTCAGTTATCTAGAAAATTAGCATGTGAGAAACTCATTTCTCTAAGACTGAATAGCCTAATTTAAAAAAATTTTGAGTCCTGTTCTGCATTTGTCCATTTAACAAGGATAGTCCTTGTGATAAGGTATTTCAGCATTTGTTTTTGAATAGCTGTTAAATTGAATACCAATAAAATTTCTTTCAAAATGTTGTGTTGATAGTTTATGATTTTATGAATTGTTATAGTTTGGGAAAGCTGATGATTGTTTTTTGGAAAATGTTTCCTGTCTATTGCCAACCAACCAGCAAAATGATAGGAAGTCCTTTTTCCTAGGGTAGAAACAGAGTAAATTAAGTGCTTTTGAGAATTTTCTCAAGATTTTCTGCTTAGAAAATTATCAAAGGACATTTATCTCAAGTTTAACTTTGTTTATATGTCGTAATTTAGAAAGCAACTGACACAATATATTGTAAATCAGAAACAATCTCAGATTTTCTCTCTACTCTGTGCAGATGTCACAACCTTATTATTATACGGTTACCATGGCCAGACCAGGAATACATTATTTAACCCCTTATTGCATTTATATACAGTTATAACATATGGACAAAATAGTATTTACCATCCTTTCTATAATATGCTTTATAATTTTCTATTAACTAATGCTTCATACCTAATGTTTGATTTTATCAGGGGGTTCAGAACTTGTTTCTCTTCTTGATCCTCCTTTAATTTTTTTCAATCTTCCCTTTTTTCCTTTCTCTTTCATTCCTATAATTCTAATTTATTTGATGATAATATAAATTTAGGCATTATTATTAAATAAGGTTTTATGTTGCCCATCTTTTTTTAAGTTAAACATTTCATATTTCTTTGTATTTAAAAAAAAAGACAAAGTTAACATTATTTGTATGAGCCGTAATAGAAAAAGATGCTTCCTGGTCCAGCTTTTTATGAGAAACCTTTAATGACTATTCACAGGACCAATATATTTCCATTTCAGCAAATTTTATATGAGTGTAATCGTTTTGGTGTTAACTTCTTATACAAAATGGAGTTTCTGTATTGTGGTTAGTGTCTAAATGCTTTACTTTTGTGGCTTTTCAATTTTGTTTTAATTTACATCTTATGCTCAGGGACATAAGATAGAAATTCCCTATTTCCTGATTGATGGTGTGGGTGTGTGTGGGTTGGTGGGAGGGAGAATTCCCTCATTTGTAAGTCTAGCTAAAAGAAAGTAGTAAAACCTCCAATAGGACACAATAAAGTTTTAGTGTCCTAACCCTTAAAGTAGAACAAATATATTATTACAACTGGTTCTTGATCATTTAGTTTTGGATGCAAATTTGTAGTCAAAGACTATCTTACAACCTGGAATATTTTCCAATTTATTTGAGACAGGAAAAATGTTTTCCTCAAATAAAGTTCTGTGACTCCCCCCAGATAGCATACTTTGAACCAGCAGCAACTGTTGATACCAAAGGCTTTTTGGTAAGAAATAAGAGAAATTGACTAGGGTGAGGGAACTTAACCCTATGTGAATCTGGACAGATCCTCTCTACCTGCTTGCTCACTCCAGGCTGTCGCTGCCTTCTTTACTGTATCCAGATGTTCATACAACAATAGGATTCAAACCATGTGCAGAAATTTTAGAATACTCAGCATTAGCTTAAGTTTTCTAAAGCTTCCTAACACTAACCTTCTGCTTAAGGGCCGTTAAGACCAAAACCTGAAAGAGAAAGAGTGTTAAGCCCCACAATTTACCATTCAACAAGTACTGTTAGTTTGATGCTCGATTTGTATATCCCCTCCTCAAACTTCCCATGCATCCACCTCAACCTACTCAGCTAAAAAACCTATCTCATTCATTTGAGCTCCCTCTTCCTTATCTTCTGTCAGTCAGATACCTCTTGCAACTATCTCCTCTCTCACCAGTCTTCACATGATGAAGTGGTCTTTATCCTTACCCACACTGACCCCTCTATGTTGTTCAGTAAATCCCATATCATCCTGTCTCCTCCAGTATCTGCTCTGTCATCCCCACTCTTCATTCATTTTCGGTCTCTCCCTGTTAGATATCTTAGTCACCAAATCCAATAGCCTTTTCTCAATCTTCATTTGTAACCTCTGTGTGCTTTGATATTATTGATCACTCTCTTCTTTTGATACTCTCTTCTCTAGTTTTCAGGACACACTCTCCTGGTTCTTCTACCTATAATGTCCTATATGGACGTCTTTCTCCTTTTCCGGATCCTCCAACATATCATGACCTTCTACCATAGGTGTTCCTCGGGGCTTTTTCTGTGTTGGACCTTCTTCTCTTATTTCTCTCTGTTACATCACTTGTTGATCTCATTAGCTCCCCTGGATTTAATTGCTATCTCTATGCTAATGATTCTCAAGTCTAACTTTCCTGCCCTCAATCCAGTGTCATACTTCCAACTAACTTTCAGACATCTCAAACTGGATGTTCAATAGACACCTTAAAATCAATATGTCAAAAAACGGAAATGATTATCTTTCCCTCTAACTCATCCCCACCTCCTGTATCCTGCCAGTCCCTCAAGTTCACAACCTAGGAGTCTTCCTTGATTCCTCACTATCTCAACCCCACCACCCGCCTATCTAACGTGTTACGGCCTGTTGATTTCACCTTTGCAACATCTCTCCACTGTAGTGCAGACCCTCATTATTTCACACCTGGACTATTGTAAAAGCTTGCTGGTGGATTTGCAGACCTGCCTTAAGTCTCTCCCTATTCCAGTCTATTTTCAGTTCAATGGCTAACATGATTTTCCCAAAGCACAGGTCTGACCACATCACCCCTCTTTTCAGGAAATTCCAGTGGGTCCTTATTGTCCCCAGTATCAAAGACAAAATGTTCTGTTTGATATTCAAAGCCCTTCATGACATAATCCCCTTTTATTATTATGTCCCCACTTTTTATTATTATGTCCCCACTAAATTCTTTCTTCTGTAGGAAGCCTTTTGCAACCCTCCTTCAGGGCAGAAATTGTCTTTTGCCTCTTTTTGTATCATTAGCACTTAGCACAATACCTGGCACATAGGAGTTGTTTGTTGATTGAGGAATGGGTAAAAAGCTCCTGCAATGAAATTTAAGTATTTTAGTGACACCTTAATTAGTAGTATTTTTTTAAGAGAACTTAATAGTCATGTAATCCAGCCTCCTACCTTGCACAGTATCCTTTCTTCAGGTTCGCATCTAACTTTTTATAGCACTCTTGTTGTCAGGAAACTCACTACTTCATGGAATAATTAAAATAACTAGAAACTTCCTTCTTTTTACCTGAAATATAGTGTAGTATAATAACCAGTGAGGTAGACCTGGGTTTAAATCTCATCTCTGACTCAATTGTCTCTCTGACTATGCAAATCATTTAACCCTTCAGTGCTGGAAAGAACACTAAAATAAATTGTGGAGCCACAGCTAATTTCCATTGATATACCAGTAAAATGACAGACAACTTCTTCTTTAAAAATTTCCCCCCTTTTTTGGCCAATCACATCGCACTAAGGACTCTTTAAGTTTCTTTGTATGTACAGGTGCATATTGTAGAATATTTGCATTTATCCCTATCAAAATCTTAATTTAGAGCAGTGGTTCTCAACCTTCCTAATGCTGCGACCCTTTAATACAGTTCCTCATGTTGTGGTGACCCCCCAGCCATAAAATTATTTTCGTTGCTACTTCATTACTAATTTTGCTGCCGTTATGAACCATAAGTAAATATCTGATATGCAGGATGTATTTTCATAGTTACCAATTGAAATAAGCCTCATGTTGAGAACCACTGATTTAGAGGGTTATTTTAAAGGACTTTTTAGTTCTTTAGTCAGACATCTACTGCATTATAAATGAAGATGTCCTTAAGTAAGATTTCTTCCATATGGAGGAAAAGTCTTAGAAGAGGGTACACATAGGGTATGTCAGATGCATAGCTAAAAGTCCAGTTTGACTGGAGCGTATGGACCATGAAAAGGAGAAGTGTAATGTCATGCCCAGTTGTAGAAATTATTGAATTCCAGGTTAAGAAGTTGAAACTTCACTTACCAAAGTAGTAATAATAATATTGATAAAACTAATAAAATTAAAAGGCCTGGTGGTGGACGCCATTGATTTCTTTATTTAATACTTCTAGTGACACTGTTGTACCAGCATATGATCTAAAATCAACCTGCAATGACTTTACAAAAAAAAATATTGAAAGAATTAATAATTATGGGAGAGGAGACATGCCACAGACATACACCAACTATAGCCTTTACCCAAACTCTCCTTAGCAGTTAGACCTTATCCTACACTGCTTATCTTAAGCAAAAGCAGTAGCTAAAGTATCTACACCATATTGTGACTGGCTGATATTCAGGTTAACAAAGTTATAATCATGAAAGACAATACACAAAAAGAAGCATATAAGTAGGGGAGCAGGAGACAGAGCACCTAGCCAAGAGCTTGATGATCCTGGAGTCATAAACCAAGCAGAACAGGTTATGGGAAATGAAGAGATAACTGGAAAGTTCTGGACTGTCTCTAAAGGGAGACATTGGGAGGAGTTGTGCTGTCCCTCCAGTCAGAAGGGAGAAACAGCTGAAGGTGCTAAGATGTTTAGTATCAAAGCTGGACCACTCTTTAAGATGATGAGGTTTCATCCGATGAGTTTGTCCAGAGAGGGTTGATGTTCATCTCACTGAAGTCAACAGGAGTTGTTAGGAATTGAAGTTAGCTGGAAAATTCTGAGTTCACTTCTAGCCTTTTTTCACATTGAGCTATGTGATCCTACATAAATCAGTTACCCTCTGTCTGCCTGGCTTTCTGAAGTGTAAAATGGGAATAATAGTAGCAATTATCGTACAGGGTAGTTGTGAAGATAAGATGAAATAATATTTGTAAAGGGGAGGTTAGCACAATTCCTGATATACGGTAGGTGCTTAATAAATGATTTTCCTTTCTCATTTCAAATCATAATCCTATGACTTTGCCATTTCATTCCTGACAGTTTCTGTGAAACATTAAATGACAGTGATTACTAAAAAAAAAAAGACAAGCATGGGTTCAAGAGTAGGTCATACCTGGAGTATTGCATTTCTTTTTCTGACATAATTGGGAGACTGAGAGTTCAGAGGAATGTTATAAACAGTAGTGTATCAGGATTTTAAACAAGGTGTTTGAGTCTGTCACGATAGCCCTTTCAGCCAAGTAGAAGTGAACTACATAACAATACAACTACAACTTCGGTATAGTTCTACACTAGATGGAACTAGATGTGTGCGTGTTTTGAGTGGAGGGTCCCATGGATTTTTCCTTGGCCTTCTATAGTTTGACATTTTTATCTATGTCCTAGATGAAAACATAGATGTTACACTTATCAAATTAACATGTAGCACATTTGGTGGAATGAGCATACACATGCATGTATGCTTTAGGATTCAAGAAGAATCTTGACAGGTATACTTCATATAGTCATAGTGTTACAGAGAAGACTTGGCTAGACTGTTCTTATGTAAGAGATCTGGAGGATATAGCAGATTGTAAATTCAGTGTGACTAAGTAGTTCAACAAAAAAAATTAGACTTCATTAATAGGGGCATTGTATCCAGAATAAGAGGGTTTTTTTCTTTTCTTCCCTAGTGTAAGGATTTATCAAATACTTAGATATACTTTATCTGTTCTTGTTGAGGGTGGGATTTTGATAAGGTCCTTATTTAGTTTTTGTTAATATAAATCATCTCTTAGTATTTTCATATTCAAGAATTTGACATGAACACCTTAAGTGAATTGTGTTAATCTACATACTATAATGTCTGAACGTCAGTATTACTGAACCTAATACTATTTTGACATGATTTGGAAGATAAGTATTTTGATTTTACATTCAGTGGCTTGATTTCACATTCTAAAAGACCTTGGGATCTTAAGTACTGAAGATACTTAACAAGCATCATGGTGAAAATAGAAAAAAAAATTGATCTTCTTAAGAGTGATACTCTTCAACTGCAGTGTACATACCTGTCAGCAGAGAAAATAAATCATAAGGAAAAAATGGTACAGGAACATAACTGGTTAATAATAGCATTCCGTTCTTATCCAGTTCACTTTGGCCTCTAAATATATGAGGTCAAAAAGGGGCAAATCAGTGATAAGAAAAGGCACTTTGCCCTGATTTATGTCCTCAGGGATTTATAATTAATTTATCCTAATACAATAGAATTTTTAAATTTTCTTTTTTCCAGACCTTTGATGTCATTGTGTGCAGAGAACTCCCATTGTGGAACTGCCACCTATGCGGATTGTCAGTTCATAGTAACTTTTAGTCTTTTAAAGTTGCTTAGGGCGTTGAAAAATTAAGTGATTTGTTTGTGTTCGCCTAGCTAGTGTATGGTAGAAGCACCTGAATCCAAGGCAAGCCTTCTATCCATACATCACACTATCTCAACATAAATATGTGTGTATGTGTATTTTGACATAAATATGTACAGATAAATAAACTTTCATAATGACTGCTGTAAGGAAATTATTGAGTCAAATAGAATACTAGATATATTGGGCAGCTGTGCTGAAGAAGGGTTTGGGGTTTTCTTTTTTTTGTAGATGACCCTTGATAAACAATTTACACAAAGAAAGAGATGGATTTCAGTGAAAAGGAGAACGGTTTCATCTATGCATTTGGGATGATGTGATTATTTATGACCCTGGTCATATATAATGTGCAACCTGGGCAAGTAGAGATTGTTTAAAAAAGTTAAAATAGTAATTATACAGGGAACCATTTAGCATTGATAGGGACTTGAGGGTAGCTGAACAAGTTATGGTGTGATTGTAATAGAATACTATATTGGCATAAGAAATAATGAACATAAGAAATTTGTCTCAACTTTGGAAGACTTGTTTAAATATATGAGCAAATTGATAGAATCAGAATAATATATATAGTAATATAAAGGGAGACAACCCTAAGAGACAACAAAATTCAGATCTCACCCTCATCTTTCCTAAGTTCTCATCCTCTATCACCAGCTGTCTTTTGGTACATTTCCAACTAGGTTCTGTAGAGATCTCAAACCCAGCATATCTAAAACAATTCATTATCTTTTCTCTCTAATCCCACCCCTTCTTTATAATCCTTCAATTAAGGGTAACTATCCCTCCCTCCATATGTCTGGTTTCACAACCATGATTGGAATCATCTTCCTATCCAGTCAGTTACCACATCTTTTCAGTTCTCCCTCCACAATGCCTCTTGTTCATCCCTATCCCTTTCTCTCTGTATATACATCCAACAACCTATTTCAGACCTTCCTTACCTCTTACCTGGGCTGTTGGAATAGCCTCCTAATTTGGCCTTCCACCTTCTAGCCTGAAACAGGTATCAACCATTCTCTGCATGGCCAAAGTTATCTTCCTCAACCAGAAGTCTCACCCCATCCCTTCCTTGCTGAAGGACCCTCAGTGGCTTCCTGTTCCCTCAGGACAAAATACAAATTTGTTAGTTTGTCGTTACAATCCAACTCCATTCTGCCTTTCCAGCTTTATTTTATGTTCCCTTTCACACATACAGTGTTTAGCCAACCTGGCCTTCTTGCTGTTAATCTCCAAACACAGTATTCCATCTTCTGCCTTAGTGTCTCATGCCTGGAATGCACTCTGTGTACTTCTGTTAGGATTCCTTAGCCTTATTCAAGACTCAATTTATAGGTCATGTCCTGTGGAAAACCACCCTTAATTCTTGTAGGTTAAGTGTTTTCTCACTCTTACACATACACACACACACACACACACACACACAAATACTCTTTTGAGGAAAGGGATTTCATCATGTAAAGTCTCTGAAAACAGGGACTTTTTTTGTTTTGTTGTATTCAGATCATTTTTGCAGGCTTATCTTTTTCCAACTGAATTTAAAGGTCCTTATGGAAACTTGATTGTCTTATCCTTTTGCCCTTACCCAACACAACAATTCAGCAAACATTTAATAAATACCCACTTTGTACATGGAAAGTATTTGTTAATTTCCTAGATCCTGTGAAAGAGTGATGGCTTCTGAAAGTGAACACGCCTTTCTTAGGGCTTCAAAGAACTGTCTCCAAAAGAGGAGAAGACAAATAACTTTTCTATTAGTCTATGTAGAGAGTATTTTAACTTCATAAAAGAATTTATGCTTCCTTAATTTTACTTGTAAAGAAAATATGTTATATGATTGAAATGAAATTTTTCTCTTTCATGTGTTAAATATAGCCTTTGTAAGTTTACTTTCAGTTTTATACATTTTAAAGTGTAATATTTCTTGTTTCAGTACCCTTGGTGACTCCTCTCGGTCAAACCTTTTTGAAGATGCAACAAGTGCTCTTGGTGAGTTTTTGCTTGTTTTCTTTTGTTTTTGTAATTACGGGAAAATATAGATGACTTCTTAGGAGCTTTCCATGTGATAGTATTGATTTATGAAGGTATTACTCCTATTTACTTAATAAATAAAAGTTTTATAATTAAATCTTGATCTACTATAAAGGACCTTGCCATTTAAAGGAAACCTGTCAATGAATACTTTAAAACAAGTATCTTCTAATTGTACATTTTGTAAATGATCATTTTTATGTATCACGTTTTCTTGGCAAGAAGAATTACTTATAGAATGGTTTAGCTTGCTTTCTAAAATCTGATTCCTGACATAAAAATAAAAGATATCAATAAAAAAGGGATGTCAGTTTTTAATAAAATCTAATGCCTGGGAAAAGTCGTCTTTAAATTTAAAGAATAGTTCTTGGAGGGAAAAGAGCTTATAAAGTGAGTGAACTTCTTTTCAGGTACACAGATTGTTAAAAAATAACTGTTTGTCCTGTAACTCCAAACCAGCTGGTGTGTCAGGGTATATTGGTAACTTATTAGAACTTTTGAGCTGAGTACTGTACATTTTATGAAAGGTAAAACTTACCCAAAAAAAGAAGTCTTCTAACATACCACATATAATACTAAATTTTAATATTTAAGAATTATCTAAGGTGGGCATCATAATAAAGTAGAGCCCCTCCCCAGTACCTGAAGATTGGTTGTCAGTATCTCCCCCAAAAATGGCTTTTTCTTAGACAGCTGTCGCCCTAGTTCAGACTCCTATCACCTCACACGTACACTATTGAGAGGACTTCTGACTAGTTTCCTTGCCTCAAGTCTTTTGCTTCTTTAGTCCCTTCTTTATTGTGCTACCAAAGTGATTTTCCTAAAACACGTTAGATCATATCATTTCACACTCATTAAACTTTAGTGGTTCTCTGTTATCCTGAGAATAGAATGTAAAATTCTATATTTGGGTTTTAAAACTTTTCACAACCTGACCCCTTCCTATCTTTCTAATCTTCTTTCGCTTCATTCCCCTCCACATATTTTACAGTCTGGCTATACAGATCTATTTGCTGCTCTTCAAACATGGAACTCCCATCTCCTGACTCTATGCCTTTTCATTAGCAAGTGCTTTTCTTGGTGACTTCCCTGACTTTCTTGTAGACTCTCTTCAGATCCCATCTTCTGTGACTGCCTATAATTTACACTGTGTGTGTGTCCGTGTGTGTGTGTGTGTGTCATATGGGCAGTTGGGTGCTGTGATGGATAAAGTGCTAGCCTGGAGTCAGGGAGACCAGGGCTCAGATCTAGCATACTCTTCTAGCAGTGTAACCACAGGCAAATCACATATCCTGTTTTTACCTGTTTTCTCAGCTGTTAAACAGGGATAGTAACAGCACTGCCTTCCATGGGTTGTTTGAAGGAGCAAAAGAGATGGTGATTGTAAAGCTCTTGAGCGCGGTGCTTGGTGTCAGACTCACTATATAAATGTTAGCTGCTGCTGCTGTTGTCGCTATCTAGTTATTTAATGTTTTCTGTTCCATAAAATATGAGCAGGGACTATACTTCTTCCCCTTTTTGTATCCCCTTTGCTTAACACAGAGTTTGATCTTTATATTAACATTCGTTGCGACATATTGCAATGGAAGAGGATAAACACTATCTTTGATTAAATTTATTATTGCATCTAGCATAGTACCTTGTAAGTATTCAAATACTGCCTCAGATGCCTATGAGCTGTGTGCATGAGACCCTGAGCAATAATACTTGAACCTGTTTTACTAAGGATAAAGCTGAAATGCATTTAGAATTTTGGGAACCAGGACTCCCCAGGTCCTGCCTGCCAGGTCCATTTTCAATGTTCAGTCCATTACGATAAGCTGTTACAAGTCAGTAATTTAAGTGAATGACATAATATTTTCATCAAACAGTATAGGAAAAAGATTCTGGAACTTTGTTTAATTTGGAACTACATGAAATACTGGGATTGGTTATCTCCTAGCCAGAAAACAATAGTTAGAAATTGAAGTCTTGGAGGGAAAAGAGCTTATAAAGTGAGTGAATAGTCAGAACTTATTTTCCTATCACTTTCTCTCCCCCCTTCGATATTTAGCCTGTAGGGCATAACTACTCTTAATATTACCTCTAACATCCTTTTCCCTGAGGAAAAAAGTTTCTATTGTTACTATAGTATATTACCTTCATTTTTCTGCTATAGAAAGTAAAGCATGTTTATAAACTTTTGGGTTTTTTTAATCCTTATTTTTCCTTAGCAGATCTATTTTCAGCTTTTCTTGGGGTAGATAAGAATGGGAATGGTTGCATTTTCTTTGTGCTGTGATTTTGTTTTCTGCTTCCCTACAAACAAATAAAATGATTCCCAATTCAGAAAAAGCAGAAAGTAGTATACACTATACATCTCTACTTTCAGTTAAGTCTCTAGGTTAGTCTTATTATATTAGAACTGTTTAGGAAACAATTGGAACAGTCAATCATTAATCATGCCTACTGTGTGCCAGGTACTATGATAAGTTCTAGGGGTACAAAGAAAGGGAAAAGGCATTCCCTACCTTTAAGGACCTCACAGTGTAAAGAGAAAACAGCATGGAAATAACCATGTATAAACACACTGTATACAGGATAAATAGGAAATAATCAACAGAGGTAAGGCTTTAGAATAAAGAAGGATCCGGAAATGCTAATTCAGTAGATGGTAGGATTTTAGCTAGCATTTGAAGAAAGCTGATTCTTTGGCAGAGATGAAGAGAACACTCCATGCATGGAGGGAAGTCAAGGAAAGTGTCTGGAATCAGAGATACAGTGTCTTGTTTAAGGACAACAAGGAGGTCTGTGTCACTGAATGAAAGAATATGTGAGAGAAGGTAGCGTAAAGTATAAGACAACTGGAAATGTTTGGTGAGAGATCCAGTTATGAAGGACTTTTAATGCCAGAGGATTTTATATTTTATCCTGGAAGAGAGTAATAAGGAACGTTACCTGACTGTATAACTCTGCTTCATCTTGCTTCTCAACTTCCCAGAGTAAAATATGTACTATTAAATATTGTGGTTAAGAGGTAGCATGACTTAGGGGAAGTGAGCGAGCCCTCTGAGTCAGGAAGACCTTATACATCAGTTCCACCTCTGATTCATGTTCTGTGATCCTGGACAAGTCACTTAAGTTCTTTTTGCCCCAAGCAGTTCTCAGACAAAAGTTGCAGATTAGTTTAGATCAGGTGGTCTTAGTAGACAGCTAGCTTTTTGGACTTGGAGTCAGGAAAACCTGAATTTGAATCCTGCCTCAGATGCCGATGAGCTGTGTGTCTGAGACCGTGAGCAAATCATCTGACCTGTTTCAGCCTCATCTGTCAAATAGGGATAATAATAGCATCTAATTCACAGCAAATGAGGTAACTTATCTGTAAAGTACTTTGAAACCTTAAAGCTTTTTGTAAAATACTAAACATTTTCATTAATAACAAACCATCTACATTGATAGGAGTTTCTCACTGAGGATTCCCTTAAAATTTTAGTTGATGCTTTTTTATTTTATGTGTTCTCTAAAATTGTTCCAATTAGCTCCTCATTTGTAAATTTATGCTTCCTTACCTACACACCTACTGTATAGCAAGGCATTATGCTTTGCCCTAAGAATACAAAGACCAAAAATGATACAGTCTTTTCTCTCAAGAGATTGTTCTTGGGGCGGGTAGGTGGCACAATGAATAGAGCACTGGCTGTAGAGTCAGAAGGGCCTAAGTTCAAATCCAGCCTCAGATATTTGACACTTAATTAGCTGTGTGACCCTGGAGCGAGTCACTTAATCCCAATTCAAAGAGAGAGGATGTTGTGATGGTCTTGAAGGAACACATAGGTTTTTGTTGTTGTTGTTGTTGTTACTGAGGTGTGGTCTTTCCTTAATCATTAGATTACAACTACTTGAAAAGGCAGACTTTTTTTTTTTTTGCCTTTTTTGTAGCCCTAGCACTTAGCATTATTTGAGCAGGCCTGTACAACATTCAGTCCATGGGCCACTTGTGGGCCTAGAAGGGATGTCAGATAGCCAGCAAAAAAATGTAGAGGATATAAAACAGGTCTGCACAACATACTGCCCATGGGCTGTATGTGCGTGTCTGGCAGAGAGCCTGGCAATAGCAAGCACTTAATAAATGCTTGTTGGTTTGACTTTTACTAATGAATCCAGTCAAATTTATCAGACTGAATAATTCAACTAACTACATATTACTGTTACTATCTCGACTATTTTCTCTTGCCCCCATATCTTCCACACACACACACCCCATACTATCTTGAGCAACAAAGAGACTTGAAATAACAAAGTATCCAAATTTAGACCCTGAGTTCAAGCCCCTGGGATCTTTGTCCTGCAGGTAAAGGATGTGCTGAAGCACCAGACATATATCTATTCCATTGTACAATAGCATAACTTAGAGACCTGGGCAGAATCACCTTTCATCTAATGAAACGTTAGCAATTTTGCCTTGTTTCAGTCTTTTTCTTTGAATAGTTTAAAGAGTAATAGATTAGGTACTTGAATAACATTCACCCTCTTCAAAAACATTCACGTTTTTCACATTTATGTGAAATGACTAGTTCCTGTTGCCATTCTTCTGCCTTACATATATAAAATCATTATGGACTGGATTACTCCCTTTGTTTTTTCCACCTGCCAAATTTGTAGAGAAGGTAAACACATGTTTTTCATTTGTCCGTTTTTTAATAATACAGATGCTAGTGAGGAAAAGCAAGGGTGCTTTCTTTCCTATTCTTGTCAAAATCTTAGGGTTCCCTTAAATATTTATTTCTGCGATTCCAAGCCAAATCTTCTTACTCTGTGAGTCAGTGGTTTTAGGTTGTTTTTTTTTCTCCAAAAGGTAACAGAAATAGAACTTTAATTTATGATCTCCTAGTTCCTTTGTTAGTATGTCTTTTGCTACACTTATTTTGTAACCCTTAGATTAAATTTCATTCTTTTAGAAAACTAGCTGAATAAATTCAGAAATGAACTCATGACAGGCATGAAACAATGTTAGTTTCATATAGCATGTATATAATAAATGTAATAATGTTTGAGCTAGAATACAGTATATGTCCCTTATCTGGGAAAACTTAGTTTCCTTGTTATGTTACTATGCAGTTTAGTACAAAATGTTAGAATTCTTATAATCTAAAAAACAAAACTTAGAATTGCCAAATCTATCCTTTCGGTGAAAGCCTTATCAAGTTGTTGAATGCATCAAGACTTACTAATGTGCTTTAATTGTGATCTTCATGCATCCTCTTTTTCTCCCATTTTCAGTGACGGGCCAATCCTATGAAAATATGGTGACTGAGATCATGTCAATGGGCTATGAGCGAGAGCAAGTAATCGCAGCACTGAGAGCCAGTTTCAACAACCCTGATAGAGCAGTGGAATATCTTTTAATGGTGAGTGGTTTGTTTCATCTTACTGTTTCCCATTTTTCATCTTTTTAAAAATCCCTTCTTTTTTCTCCTTCCTTCCCTCCTCACTTTTCCTCTCTGCAAGAATCATCTATCTTTCTAAAAATAATCCAAATGTATGTGCTTTTTAAGTGTATAGAGGCCAGAATCTGGGAAGTGATCTGATGTCAAATTTCCTACCTATAAGTTGGTTATATTCAGCAGCTATGTCTCCCTTGAGTAGTTCTCCAAATGTCTCACCGTGACTCAGCCTCTTCATTTATAAATAATTGTGTCTCCTCGAAACCAGTGAGAAATAGAAGGAACCCCATTTGTGGACAGGCAAAGGTCTTTGTCCATCCCTCGCACTCTCAGGAATAGACCCTTGGTCTGTATCACGTAAATGATGCTTTTTAACCTGAAGTCAATGTGAAAGGGATGTGATGAATGTTCAAAGAAGTATCAGGTGCCTTCTGTAAGGTGAACAGGAATTGAATTAAATTGGTTTCCTGCTTTGCCATTTCCCTAGAGGAGCTTAGAGGCACTTGATAGTATAGACTTTCAGATTTGGAGGAAACCTGCTGTATAGTTGGAAAACCTTGGATTTGGTTCCAGCCTAGCTCTGCTAGTCACTACCCAGGTGACTTTGAGAAAGGCACTTGCCTCCCTGAGCCCAAGTTTCTTTAGTCCAGCCTGAGTTTAGGAATGTTCTGTAAAACATCCCTGGTGAGCGGTTAGTTATCAAGTCTTTGCTTAAAGACCTAGGGAAAATGTTTTGGAAATCATTATCTAGAAATCTGCTTTGATCATTCTTAGGTTGCACCCCTTTGAATGAATAGGCTGGCTAGCTCTGATAATTTTATGATTCAGCATCAATTAATCTCTGTTAATTATCTCTGGTAAATATTAAGCCTAGACCAGTGTTCTCAACCTTTCTCGTGCCACAACCCTTTAATACTCGTATGTAGGCGTATCTGCATGTTGGTGGACCTGTCTGGAGATGGATAGAGGAGCGGTGTCTGAGTTCCTAAGACGATCGGAAATAATGTGTTTTCCAGTGGTCTTAGGTGATCCCTGTGACCCCTCTGAAAGGGTCATTTGACCCTCAGGGGTCGCGACCCATGGTTTGAGAACCGCTGGCCTAGACCAGTTTTCCCTCACTCTCTAATAAGTTTCAGAGCCATCTACTCTTATCAGTCAGGTACTCAGAGAATGCAAACTCATGGTAGTCCTGAATAGATTATTTTGGGAAATCATAGCTGCTAGCTAAAAACAGATCCTTTGAAAACTAAATAAAAGTTATTATTTAGTTTAACTGTATTACCACTCTCCTCATTAGTGCAGATAATTAGGACTTGTTCAATATATTTCCCACTTAAAATAGCTATAGAACCTAGGTTCACAGAAAGGCAGAAAATTTCTCCATTGTCTCTTTAGGGAACAGTACTCATATGAAGCTATAGCTTACATATTTGTCCTTTGGAAATAATACCAATTTACTCTGCCAGTATGGAATTAAATGTTTCTCCCTGAATGAACTAGCCAAATCCTTGGACAGAGGAGGTAGACAGAGTTGACTCATAGTGCATTTTGCAGGATGTTGGGGCTGTACACCTTCCCAGTTATGATTTTAGTGGAAAAGATTTCCACTTTTCCCTCCAAAATTTGAACAGAATCTCATTGATCTGGATTTCCTCAACAAAAAATCTTAGACTCTACAGTTAAACAGGAAAATCTAGATGAAATATTATTGAAAGGCCAGTGTGTAAACTTTCCTAACAGTGAAAGTTGTCTGGAAATAGAATGGAATACAGAGAGCTCCCTGTTACTGAATGATCAAATAGGGAATGTTGTATAAGAAATCCCAACATCTGGTAGGAAGTTGGAATAGATGATGCCTAGGATTCCCATCCAAGATCCTGTTATTTAGAAATATCTGACTTCTCCTCTCAATATTACATCCCAACCCCAAACAAATATACTTAGTTCCACTGGGACCCTACCACTTCAGACTGTGTAATCTTGATTAAGTCATTTAAACTCTCTAGGATCAGTTTGTTCATTTATAAAACAGATCAGATTAAACACCTTGTATGTGGCATGGAACAAACAGAACAGAAAGAATTTTGCAATAAACTATAGCAGCGTATGCAATAGTAGTCAAGTAATTGCTATCTGTATTGATCTATGTCATAGAAGGGAAGATAAAGGACTTCAAGGAATGCTTTTCTATTTTCCAGATCATTAGTTAATAAAGCTTTTAATCTAGCAGTTCTAACCCACAAACATAATGGCATAGGACTTTCATGGCAGAGGGTAAGCATTTGGGACATTGTGTTTTACTAAAGATAGAGGAATCTTTATTTTTATGTGACTTCCAGTACCTTTTTTGTTAGAGTAGTAATTTTCTTTTTTTCTGCTAACCAGTCTCTTGGTACTTTGTAGTAACAAAATCCATCTGTAGGAGAAAGCATCATTTACTTGGTAGAAAATAGAATTAGCTTTCAGAAGCTGTTAAAATAGAACTTACTTTTAAATTGATACACACTTATTTAATCTATTTTAACCTTTTTTATATTTTTTTTGAGATTTTTATACTCTGTTTAGAAACTATAATCCTGCTTCTCTTAGAATACATTGCCCTAATTTTACCTATTCTCTGATTTTGAGGCTATTTTGCTTTTGGGGGTCTTCAATTAATCCCACATATAATTATTTTGTAATTGAGAAAGTGCTTTGACGAGGTTAAGTGGGCGGTATTGATTGAAAATCAGGGCATAATGACTCAGATTTAGCCAAGGTAGAATCTGATTTGACGAATAAATAACAAGACTGAGACTAGAGAAAGATGGCAGAGAAAAGCCAGGAAGTTGCCTGAACTCTCCCCAGTTTACCTTGTAAACAACATTAAATCAAGCCTCTAAACAGATTGTAGAGTGACAGAACCTACAAAAAGATGGAGTGAAACACTTTTCTAGCTTATGATAACTTAGAAAGACTTCAGGAAAGGTCTGTCTCACTTGGGCAAAAGGGCAGTACAGAACGGAGTAGCAGTGTCTAGGCAAGCCAGCAGGAGACTCTTAGCCACAGCACAGGTTAGCAACCAAGGCCCTGGCTCAGGAGGCCAGCTGTGAGGCCTCCAGCCCCAGAACCCAGGCAGCCACAGGTATGACTAGGTCAGCTCATTCAGCAAGTTGCAAGCATCTCTATCCCCCGTGCATAAAGCCCCTGGCCCCCAGCACAAGAAGCTTAGTACATTGCCTCCTGCAGTCCAGGAACAAAGCTAATCTTTAAAAGCCACAAAATAGGCTTAAAAATGAGCAAGAAACAAAGAGCTCTGATCATACAAAGAAAGCTGTTATGGCAACAGGGAAGATCAAAACACAAACTCAGAAGAGGACACCAGTGTCAAAATGCTTACATACAAAACCTCAGGTGGGAATATGAATTGGTCTCAAGCTCAAAAAGGCTTCTTGGAAGAACTCAAGAAGGATTTAAAAAGTCAGATAATAGAGGTAGAAGAAAAATTGGGAACAAAATGAGGTATGCGAGAAAGAGTCAGCAGCCTGGAAAAGGAAAGGCAAAATTTGACTAAAAAAAAACCAATTTTTTAAAAAATTTATTTTTAATTTTCAATATTCATTTCCACAGTATTTTGAGTTAAAATTTTCTCCCCATCAACTCCCAACCCCAAGACAGCAAGCTTACTGAGTACCCCTTCCCTCAATCTGTTCTCTCTTAAATCCTCCCCCACTCTCCCCTAATTTACTTGTAGGGCAAGATGGATTTCTATACCCCAGTGCTTGTATATCTTCTTTCCCAGTTACATGTAAAAACAATTTTTAAGATTTGTTTTTAAGACTTTAATTTCCAGATTCTTTCCCTTCTTCACTTCTTCCCCCTCTCCAGCTGTGAAGACAGGCAGTTCAATATAGATTGTACACATGTAGTTACGCAAAACATTTCCGTAGCAGTTATACTGTGAAAGACTAACTATATTTCCCTCCATCCTATCCCACCCCCCACTTACTGTTTTCTCCTTTTTGTCCCTTTTTTTAAAAAAAATTGTTTATTTTTAGTTTACATATTCATTTCCCCAAGCTTTTGAGTTACAAATTTTCCCCTCATCTACCTACCCACCACCTCAAAACAGCAATCCCACTGTATACCCCCTCCCCCAATCTATTCTCTCCTATATCTTCCCCCAACCCCCTCCACCTTTCCGATAGGGCAAGATGCATCTCCATACCCCAGTGCTTATATAACTTATTTCCCAGTTATATGTAAAAATAATAATAATAACAGTTTATTTTAAATGTTTGATTTTATAACTTTGAATTCCAGATTCTTTCCCTTCCTCCCTTGTAACCCACCATTACTGGGAAGATAAGCAATTCAATATACGTTGTGCATGTGTAGTTGTGCAAAACATTTCCATAGTGGATATATTGTGAAAGGTTGACTGTATTTCCCTCCATCCTATCCCCCACTTATTCTGTTCTCTACTTTGACTCTATCCCTTTTTGAAAGTGTGTGCTTCTAACTACCCTCCATCCTCAACCTGCCCTCCCCTCCATCATCCCCTCTTTTATCCCCTTTTCCTCTAGTCTCCTGGAGGCAAGATACCCTGTTTAGTGTGTATGTCATTCCCTCCCTAATCCAAATTCAGTTAGAGTAAGGTTGACCCATTCCCTTTTGTCTTCCTGCTCTTCCCCTCCGTTGTAACAGTTTTCCCTTGACTCTTCTACATGAGATAATTTGCCCCATTCTCTCTCCCCATCTCCTCTCATTGTATTCCTTTCACCTTTTAAGTATCATCCCTTCCTATTCAATTGATCCTGTGCCCTCTGTCTATGTATACATGTACACATATATACACATTCACATATATATTCACACACCCATATACCCTCCTATATAGACATATATATATGTTTACATACACACACACATTTATATTCCCTTCACCTATCGTCATACTGAGAAAAGTTTCATAAGTTACAATTATTATTTTTCCATGTAGGCATGGAAATAGTTCAACTTTGATAAGTTCCTTATGATTTCTTTTCCCTGTTTACCTTCTCATGCTTCTCTTGCTTCTTGTATCCGAATGTCAGATTTTCTGTTCAGCTCTGGTTTTTTCATCAAGAAAGCTTGAAAGTCCTCTGTTTCATTGAATGACCATAATTTCCCCTGAAACATCATACACAATTTTGCTGGGTAGGTGATTCTTGGTTTTAATCCCAGCTCCTTTGACCTCTGGAATATCATATTCCAAGTCCTTTGATCCCTCAGTGTAGAAGCTGCCAGATCCCGTGTTACCCTGATTATGTTTCTACAGTATTCAAGTTGTTTCTTCTTTTTGCTTGTAATATTTTCTCCTTAATCTGGGAACTCTGGAAACTGACTGTAATATTCCTAGGAGTTTTCTTTTGGGAATCTTTTTCAAGAGGTTATCAGTGAATTCTTTTCTTTTCTATTTTGCCCTCTGTTTCTAGAATATCAGGGCAGTTTTGCTTGATAATTTCTTGAAAGATGGTATCTAGGTTCTTTTTTTGATCATGGCATTTCACATTGCCTTCTATTTTTTTCATTTGTTTGGATCTGTTTAATAGTATCTTGATTTCTCATAAAGTCTTTAACTTCCCTTTGCTCCAATCTAATTCTGAAGGAATTATTCTGTTCAGTGAACTTTTGAGATTCTTTTTCCGTTTGGCTTTTTAAGGCATTCTTTTCCTCATTGGCTTTTTGAGCCTCTTTTGCCATTTGAGTTAGTCTATTTTTTAAGGTGCTATTTTCTTCAGTCAGGTTGTTGACTCTCTTTTCATTTCATTTCATCATTCTCATTTCTCTTCCCAATTTTTCCTCTACTTCTCTTATTTGGTTTTCAGAATCCTTCTTAAGCTCCTCTGTGGCCTGTGGCCTGTAACCAGTCTATATTTTTCTTGAAAGCTTTTGGTGCAGGAGTTCTGACTGTGTTGTCTTCTTCCTGTTCCATACTTTGACTCTTTTTGTCCCCCAAAAAGGAATCTGAAGTTGGGTGGCTGTGCTTGCTTTGCTTCCTTTGCTTGCTCGTGTTGCCACTCAGTTACTTGACTTTTGAGCTTTTTGTCACAGTAGAATTCTGCTTCCAAAATGGAGAGCTTTGTCCCAAATTGCTGGGGTTTTCGCACCTGCTGGAGCTATTAGTTGGGCACCCTCCCTGAAGCCTCCACAGGCTCTGACAACTGGTCACACACCCTAGTACCTCCACCAAAGACATCAAATCCAAATCCAACAGGTTAAAGCAAGAGTGATTACCCCTTAGAATGGTTGGTCCCCCTACGATCTGCAGGCCAGGAGCTCTGAAGCAGTCACATGGCGGCAACTACAGGGCTGCTGCGCCTTAGCCGTTTCTCTGGGGGGAGGAAGAGGCTGGGCGGCACTTGGGGTCCCCCTGTTCCCAAAGTACGCACTGACCTTGATGTTGATGTGATGGTATAGAAAAATTAAGGGTTGAGAAAAAGGATTATATTGGGAGAAGAGGAAAGGGAGACAGAGTAGGGTAAATTACATCACATGAAGAGGCACAGGAGACCTATTACAGTTAAAGGAAAGAAGGGAGAGTGAGCATTGTTTGAACCTTACTTTCATGGAATTTAACTCAAGAGAAGGAGTAACACACACTCATTTGCATATAGAAATTTATCTTATCCTATAGGGAAGTAGGAAGGGGAAGGGGAAAGCAAAAGGGAAGGGGTAGGTAAAAGGAGAGGTTAGAAGTAGGGGGATGAAAAAGGGGGGAGCTCATTGAAAGGAAGGGCAGAGGAGATGGTGGGCAGAAACAAAACACTGCTGAAGAGACATGGTGAAACACTGGTGAAAGAGAAAAGTATAAATGGGAGAAAATAGGATGGAGAGAAATTAATCATAAATGAATGTGAGTGGGATGAACTTTCCCGTAAAACAGAAGTGCATAGCAGAGTATATTAAAAAACAGAATCTTACAAAATGTTGTTTACAAAAAACACATTTGAAGCATAGAGACACACAAATAGTAAAGGTAAAAGACTGGAGCAGAATATATTATGCTTCAGCTGAAAAGTTAGATATGATAGACCACTGCAGAATATGGAATGGGGATAAAAAGGAATATACCTTTTTCTCAGTGGTACATGGCACCTACACAAAAATTGACCATATATTAGGACATAAACACCTCACAATCAGATGTAGAAAGGCAGAAATATTAAATGCATCTTTTTCAGATCATGATGCAATAAAATTGCATGTAATAAAAAGCTGTAGACAGAGATTAAAAAGTAATTGGAAACTAAATAATACTAAAGAATGAGTGAGTCAAACAACAAATCATAGAAACAATCGGTAATTTCATTAAAGAGAATGACAATAATGAGACAACATACCTAAATTTATGGGATGCAGCCAAAGCAATACTTAGGGGAAATTTTGTATCTTTAAATGCTTATATAAGTAAAATAGAGAAAGAAAAGGTCAGTGAATTAGGAATGTACCTCAAAAGACTAGAAAAAGAAGAAATTTAAAAATCACCAATTAAATACCAGATTAGAAATTCTAAAAACTAAAGGGGAGATTTAATAAAATTGAAAATAGGGAAACTATTGAAGTAGTAAAATAAAACTAAGAGCTAGTTTTATGTGGGAATAAATAAATAAACCTTTGATTTAAAGGGAAAAAAAGAAGAAAATCAAATTACTAGTATCAAAAATGAAAAGAGTAAATTCACCAGCAATGAAGAGGAAATTAAAGCAATAATTGGGCTCTGTTTTACCCAACTGTATGCCAGTAATTGTGACAATCTAAGTGAAATGGATGAATATTCACAAAAATATAAGATGCCAAGGTTAACAGAAAAAGAAATAAAATTCTTACCTCATTTTAGAAAAAGAAATTGGACAGGTCATCAGTGAGCTCCCTTACAAAAAAAATCTGCAGGGCCAGATGGACTTATAAATACTAAATATTTGAAGAATAATTAATTCCAATATTATAAACTATTTTGAAAAATAAGTTAAGCCTTGCCATATTCTTTTTAGGACGGATATGGTGCTGATACCTAAACCAGAGAAAACTAACACCAAAAAAATTATAGACCAATTTCCCTAATGAATATTGATGCAAAAATTTTAAAAATACATATTTTCAAAAAGATTATAGCAATTTATTACAAGGATGATGCACTATGAATAGGTGAGATTTATACCAGGAATGCATGGCTGGATTAATATTAGGAAAACTACCGGCATAATTGACCACATCCATAACAAAGCAGAAAGCATATTAGGAAAAGCTTTTGACAAAGTACTTCACCCACTTTAAAACACTAGAGTAACATAGGAATAAATATAAATCAGGTTTCCTTAAAAGGATAAGTACTATCTATTAAAAACCTCTGTAATGGAGATAAGCTAGAAGCTTTCCCGGTACGGTCATGATTGAAACAAGAATGCACATTATGCCCTCTGTTACTCATTATTGGATTAGAAATGTTAGCTTTAGTAATAAGAGAAGAAAAACATCAAGGAATTAGAAGAGGCAATAAGAAAACAAAACTCTCACTCTTTGCAGATGAGATGATATACTTAGAGAATCCTAGAGAATCAACTGAAAAACTACTTTAAATAAATAGTTAACAAACTTTAGCAGTGTTGCAGGATATAAAATAAACCTACATGAATTTTTGACATTTCTGCATATAACCAGTAAAACCTTGCAGCAAAAGATAGAGAGAGAAATTCCATTTAAAGTAACTATAGACATTATAAAATATTTGGGAGTCTTCCTGCCGAGAAAAACCCAGGAACTATATCGACACAATTACAAAATACTTTTCACACTAATTAAGTCAGTCCTAAATAATTGGCAAAATAATTTGTTCATTGCTAGGCCAAGCTAATATAATAAAAATGACAATTTTGCCTAAATTACTTTTCAGTGCCATACCAATCTAACTACCAAAAACATTTATTTTATAAAGCTAAAAAAAAAAAATAATAAAATTCATTTGCAGAAACAAAAGGTCAAGAATATACAGGGAATTAATGGGGGAAAAATGCAAAGGAAGGTGGCCTAGCCATACCAGGTCTAAAACTGTATTATAAAGTGGCAGTCATCAAAACTATTTGTACTGGCTAAGAGTAGTGGATCAGTGGAATAGGTTAGATACATCAGACACAGTAGTAAATGACTATAATAATGTACTGTTTGATAAACCCACAGACACCAGCTTCTGAGATATGAACTCACTAGTTGACAAAAACTGCTGGGAGACCTGGAAAATAGTATGGCAGAAAACAGGCGTAGACCAACATCTCACACTGTATACCAAGACAAGGTCAAAATGGGTAAATGATTTAGACATAAAGGGTGATACCAAAAGCATATTAGTAGAACAAGGAATACTTTACCTGTCAGAACTGTGGAGAAGAGAAGAATTTGTGACCAAATGAAATAAAGAACATTATGAAATGCAAAACGAATAATTTTGATTACGTTAAATTAAAAAGTTTTTTTCTACAGACAAAGCCATTGCAAGCAAGATTAGAAGGAAAGCAGAAAAGTTGGAAACAATTTTTATAACCAGTGTCTCTGATAAAGCCCTTATTTCTCAAATATATAGAGAACTGAGTCAAATTTATAAGAATGTAAGTCACCCCCAATTGATAAATGGTCAAAAGGTATGAACAGGCAGTTTTCAGATGAAGAAATTAAAGCTAGCTATAGTCATATGAAAAAATGCCCTAAATCACTTTTGATTAGAGAACTGCAAATTAAAACAATTCTGAGATACCACCTCATCCTGTTAGATTGACTGAATGACAGAAAAGGAAATTGATAAATGTTGGAGAAGATTTGGGAAAATTGGAACATTGGATGCATTGTTGGTATAGTTGTGAACTCCAGCCATTCTGGAGAGTAATTCGAAACTATGCCGAAAGGGCAGTCAAACTGTACATGCTTTTATCCAGCCATACCACTACTAGGTTTATATCCCAAAGAATTCATAAAAAAAATGGAAAGGAACACACATGTACAAAAATATTTATAGCATCTTTTTTTGTGGTGACAAAGAATTGGAAATTGAAGGGGTGTTCATCAATTGGGAAATGGCTGAAGAAGTTTTGGTATATGAATATAATTAAATCCTAGTCTGTTATAAGAAATGATGAGCCAGTGGATTTCAGAAAAAACTTTAAAGACTTACATGAACTGATGCTGGGTGAAGTGAGCAGAACCAGGGGAACATTGTACACAGTTACAGCAAGATTGTGCAGTGATCAACTATGATAGACTTAGCTCTTCTCAGCAATACAATGATCCAAGAAAATTCCAAAGGACCCATAATGGAAAATGCTATCCACATCCAGAGAAAGAACTAGAGTCTGAATGCAGATCAGAGCATACTATTTTCACTTTTTTTGGTGGCTTTTCCCTTTTTGTTCTGTTTCTTCTTTCACAATATAACTAATGTTTAAACATATTTACATGATTGCACATGTATAATCTATATCAGATTCCTTGTTGTCTTGGGGAGGAGGCATGGAAAAGGGAGAAAAAATTAAAACTCAAAATCTTATTTAAAAAAATGAATGTTGAAAGCTGTCTTTACATGTAATTGCAACAAGTAATACTACATACAAAAAAAAAAGACTGAAACTAGAATTCAGAAGTTACTTTTAAGGATAAGGGGTGGTTTTTCATTTTTCTTTGTATGCCTAGCACCTTCTAGTTATAGTATGCACTTATCAAATGCTTGTTGAATTGAACTTCTAAATCTTAGCCCAGTTCCTTTTTCACTATACCAAACACCTCTCCTTCTGCCATTTGCTATATAAGTGAATAAATAGCAGTAATTTGTGTAAAACTAGTAATTTACTAATTTCTGTGTATGTGGAATTCATACATCCTTAATGGCAAATTATATGGATTTGTTATGTTGTATCTTATAATACTTCAGATATTCTTGTTGGCTGGGGCTGATTCAAAATTTTCTATTTTTTCCTTTATTTCCCAGATCTATTTAGAGCTAGGTGAGTTTTCTGTGACACTTGGGCCTTAGTTTTTCAAGTGTGGTCTAAAAAATTTTTTTCCCATTATTAAATGGCTTTAAGTGCTGATCCGAAACTTTTAAAAATCCAGTGAAAGTTAAATCAGTAATTTAATAGATCTTTTGGAAAATAAATACTTTGGAATTGGCTTAATATATATAAAACATAAAATTTTAAAGAAATTGTTCCGAGATAGACTCACAAGGGACCACTACAGTTAAAGTAGTATAAAGTTATCCTAGAACTGCCCTTAATGCCTAGGGCTTCTTTGCCCTACAACATCCAAGGATTTATGGTACTCTTTATCGACGTGAAACATCTCTCTGTAAAGTCCATCCCCCCTCTCCCATCAGTGAGTACCTTCTCCAACCTCCATTTTTGTTGAATGACTTTGTTGGCTGGCCTTCATCTTTCCTTCTTTACTATGTAAGTGTTTGTTGTACTTAAGGAAAGGATCCACATTCTCATTGAAAAAATTCTTCATATTGGCAGTGATGTCAAAAGATGGGAACAGTGTGTATTGGAGGAGTCATAGGTAGATAGACACGTCTTATTGCATTGTTGGTAGAGCCATGAATTAGTACTATTTTGAAAAGCAGTTTTGAGTTATGCAAATAGAGTGCCTAAAATATCCATGTCTTTTAACCCAGCATCCACTCATAGGCCCCAAGGAGGTCACTGATTTTTAAAAGTATCAAAATAGTTATAATACTGATTTTTGTGGTAGCACTAAACAAAGGGGGCAGTAAATGAATGTCCATTAGTTGCACCATGGCTAAACAGACTGTGGTCATGAATATAATAGAATATGGCTGCTAAGAAACATGACTTGCAGAGAAAATTGGAAAATTTACATGAGCTGATGTGGAGTAAAGTACACACAATGATTAATTTGTTTTGTGCTTTCCATTTACATTATTATAATCAAAAGTGAATGTTAGCATGACCCTAAAGAAGGAACATGAGGCCATCCTATCCCCCTACTCCTTTGCAGAGGTAGGAGGATGCTGTGGTGGTGGTAGTAGGTTGGAACATTGCAAATATTTTCAGATTCCCAATATTTTGCCAATTGTTTGTTCTCATCCTTTTTTCTTTTCTTTAAGAAAATATTGTTTGTTATGGGATAGCTTTCCTGCAGGGGTGTGTTGGAGCGAATGGTTGCAAGCTAGTTAGAAATGCAAACACTAGTCAGGGCTTGATTTATTTTTTTTATTAATTATCTTGACTCAAGAAAGCAGTGAAGAATATTAATTCAGATTAATGCATGTAGCTTCTCCGCATTCTACCCCACCGACAATATGGTTCATAAATGAATTAATAATATAAATTAATTAATTTCCTATGGCTGCAAAAAAATAAAGCTTTCTACATCAGGAATTCCTTAGCTAGATAACACCTGTATCCCCAGCCTTCTAAAAATAACCTTCATTTGGCTTTTAAATTTTGTTAAAGACTTGTAAGTTGTAACACTCTGTCGTCCCCCCCCCAAAAAAAAAGCGAAAAGCAAAAACACAACTTTATGTACTATGAGCTGTTTAAATTATCTTCATTGACTTTAGGATTACATTTCATAAATAAATTGCAATTTCCTTCATTTTTATATCATGGTCTAAGTTTTGAATTTAAATGAGGGTACAATATTTTTTCATAAGAAATGAGGGGAAGCAATGATAGCATTTTGGATGTTAAGTAAAAGGGTTTTTTGCATCGTCTATAAATCTGATTTCCCAGTACTGTCTCTCAGTCATAGACATCCCACTTTTTTTCTATCTCCTAGTTAATTGGAGTCATGTTAGGTGGAACTGTCAGTGACAACTAACATACAGACAGAACCTTAACTTACTTTACTCATAATAGGGGTAACCATTTGGTGAGTACTATAGAAATGTCTGATGTTTTTCATTTTGTTTACCTAATTTACATATTTACATAGTTTAATGTTAAGGCATTTTTAAAATTTAAAAATTATATGTGTTTTAGGGTATCCCAGGAGATAGAGAGAGTCAGGCTGTGGTGGATCCCCCCCAGGCTGCCAGCACAGGGGCTGCTCAGTCTTCAGCAGTGGCAGCAGCTGCAGCAACAACAACAGCAACAACTACTACTACTACTACTTCTGGAGGTAAAGGGAAAGTCTGGGCTGACAAGGGAATACTCCTGAATACGCTTTTTACTTCAGTGAAAACACTTGGCGGCAACGAGTCATTCCAAAGCACATGCACACTCACCCATTTTTACTTAAAAATATTCTTAAACTCTGTCTGGAGGCCCTATCAGATGAGTATAAATAATGTCTATATAATATTTCATTGTTACTTACAGTGTATTATAGATGAGTGGTGATTTCTATGATTATTCATAGAAATAAGAAACTTGATAATTACACAACCTGTTGTAATACATTTTAAGTGTTGTAATAACTTGATTTGCTTTCCTGCTGCTCTTTTCTGTCTGCTCTTATAACAAAGTACTAGCAGTTGCACTTACTGAGTAAAACTTCATTCCCAAAGCATTATAACTTTTCTTTGCTGTTACAAGATTTTATCATTGTATTTGTCTTATTTAAGAATTATACTGTTAGCTATAACTTACAGTTTTAGTAGCTTATTTTTTCTTTGAGGAATGTTATGGAGAAATAGGAATATTAATAGTCATTATCACCCTTTGAAGATTTTTTTGTTGGACTGAAGATAGTCTACCTACATTAATCTCATTTTGTCATGCTGTTTTGTCACATTTACCTAAATATTTTCTTGTACAGGTTTTAAAATTTCTAATACAGTTAGCCATCTTAACAGCATTTGAAAGTTGTACTGTTAATTTGTCAACTTTCTATTGTTGGGTTAACTTTAATCTCAGTGGTTGTTTTTATTACAGGATTTCTTTAGAGTCCATTTCTTTTTCAATTTATAGATGTACACACAAATATACATACACAAAGAGATTTTGCTACAATGATTAAAAACCTGTCTTATAACTCTAATATGTTTTTAACCACCTGGTTCTTTGTAGAATTGCTTGCTTGTACTTGTGTGTGGAGCTCAAACCTAGCTAGGTTTCAGGATAATTTTTAGAATTCACTTTTATTTTCTGTTCTGTATTCTTTTTCCTGTCTTTTCCTTCCCCACCCATTGAGAAAGTAACAGAAACAAAATGAAGTTTAAATATATGTAATCATATAAAAGAAATTCCTGCTTCAACCATACCAAAAAAAAGAAAAGAGAGGGAGGGAAGGAAAGAAAAAACACCATATGTGTCAGTCTGCACTTTGAGTTTTTCACATTTCTATATAGAGATGGACAACATGTTTCATTATGATTCCTTTGGAATTGTGGTTACTAAGTCAGAGTTAGTTGTATTTGTAGTATTGTTATTATTACACAAATGTTCTGGTTCTGCTCAATTCGTTTGCATCAGTTCTTTCGAGTCCTCCTAAGGTTTTCTGAAGCTGCTATCCCTTTGGTTGTCTGAAACCATCCCTTTCATCATTTCTTAAAACACAATAGTATTCCATCTCATTCATATACTATAATTTGTTTAGCCATTCCCTAATTAATGGGCATCCTAATAGCTTTGGAGGCATAATTACAAATTACCTTGCAGAATGGTTGAGCTACTTTGCAGTTCTACCATTCATGCATTAATATGCTTTCCCCTCCCTCCCCCCTGCACAGTCCCTCTCTCCAGCATTTATCATTTTCTTTTTTTGACATCTTAGTCAATCTGAGTATGCGTCAGAGTTCTTTGAATTTTCATTTATAATGATTCATAATTATTAGATAATTATTAGTGATTTAGAGCCTTTTTTCAGTTGGCTTTGATAGCTTAGATTTCTTCCTCTTAAAAACTGCCTATTCATACCCTTATTCTACGCTCATTTAAATCCAATTCACAGGCAGACCAAGAAATTACTCATTCCTGATGTCCATTGGTCTTTAAAAAAGTTTTACTCAGTTCCCTATATTTCTTAGAAATGATATCTTTATCAGAGATACTACAAAGATTCAATATAGGGAACACTATAAGCATAACTAACCATATTAGTAAGAGAATCATAAAATTGTATTATTTCAGTAGACACAGAAAAAGCTTTAGGCAGGACACAGTACCCATTCCTCTTAAAACTCTAGAAAGCACAGGAATAAATGAAGGTTTCTTTGAAATACACAGCATCCATCTATAGAATCAAGAGTAGTCATTCCTATAATGGGGATAAACTAAAAGTCTTTTCAATAAGACCAGAGAAGCAAGAACATCCATTATTACCATTGTTATTAAATATTGTACTATAAATGCTAGATATAGCAATAAGAGAAGAAAAAGAAGTTGAATGAATAAGAATAAGTAAAGAGAAAACAAAATTATCACTTTCTTTCCCAGGTGATATGATGGTTTAGACTTGTAGCACTTTTTAAACTTTGGGTCTTGACCCCAGTTCAGAAGTGCTACAGGTGTCATGAGTGAAAAAAGTTTAAGAAGCCCTGGTTTAGAGAACCCTAAAGGGCCAACTAAAAAAACTAACCAAAACAATTAACTTTAATGAAGTTCCAGGATATAAACCATATAAATCATTAGCATTTCTGTATATTTTCAACAAACTTCAGAAAGAAGAGATAAAGAAATTTTATTTAAAATAACTGTAAACAGTATAAAATACTTGGGAGTCTATCTGCCAAGTCACTCAGAGGAACTATATGAAGTTAATAAAACACTCTTTACTCAAGAACATACTTAAATAATTGAAGAACTATTAATTGCTCATGGGTCATCCAAACCAAAATAATAAAAATGACTATATTACCTAAATTAATTCAGTTATTAAGTACTATACTTACTTAAGTTACCTGAAAAATCATTCTTTATAGAGCTGAGAAAAATTCATGTGGTAGAACAAAAGGGTTAAGAATTATCAAGAAAAAATTTTTTTAAATGGAAAAATTTACTGTAAGGTGTTATTATCATATTAGTTTGGTACTTGATAGGAAATAGGGAGGTTGGTTAATAGAATAGATTATATTCACAATATGCAGACTCAAATGAACACTGTAGCCTAGTGTTTGATGAATCCAAAATCCCAACTCTTAGGGAAAGAACTCACTGTTCAACAAAAACTATTGGGAAAATTTGGAAATGGTCTCTAAGAAACTAGGGATAATCACCATCTTATTCTGTCTACCAAGATTTGCTTTAGATGGGTACATGAATTAGACATAAAAGATGACATAAGCAGATTAGTAGAACATAGAAGAACTTTCCAGTCAGATCTTTGGAGAGAAGAGTTCATATCCAGAAGAGATTAGAGAGGCTCATGGGAGGTAAAATGGACAATTTCGATTGCACGAATTTTTTAAAATTTATAAACAAAACCAGTGCAGCTAAAATGAGAAGAAAAGCAGGGAATTGGGAGGATAAAAAAATTAAATAAGTAAAATAAAAGAAAAAGAAAAAAATTAAATGGGATACGTGCTATTTGATAATAAATTTATAGAATTAAAAGATGCATTTTCTCCTTTTAAGCTTATTGCAGAATTTAAGTCTTTTCAGTTTTCATTGTTAGGTATCTTATGTTACCAATCTTTCTGATTTACAACTGTCTTTTATGGGAAAATTTTATGTGAATTTCAGGACATCCACTTGAATTTTTACGGAACCAGCCTCAGTTCCAGCAGATGAGACAAATTATTCAACAGAATCCTTCCCTTCTGCCAGCCTTGTTACAGCAAATAGGACGAGAAAATCCACAGTTACTGCAGGTGACTTTTTAAGCAGTATTTTCAGTTATCATTAGCATTAGGGTGTTAACTCAGCTTTGCAAAAGACTCCTTTACCTGGAAACAACAACCCATCCCCCAGTAAGCTAAAACACTTGCCCTGTCATTAATGAGTTGATGAACATTCGTCATTGAGTAATAGAAGACAGGGTCTCTGTCTTGGATGAGCTTTTAGTATAGTAAATACATGTAAAACATAAGGTTAAGCACTGTTTTTAGACAGTGGTGAAAAAACTGTAACTACTTATAGGTTTGCTAATGCATATAAAGTAGGTTCAATAAAATTCTGTAAGACTCACAACATTTCTGCCTATTACTGCTTATAGTTCTTAACAACCAATCAGAAAGACCAACAATGCTTTATTTCAGTGTATTGTTTCCTTCTGTCCTCCAATGCACCACAGCAAATCAGCCAACATCAAGAGCATTTTATTCAAATGCTAAATGAACCAGTTCAAGAATCTGGTGGTCAAGGAGGAGGTGGGGGTGGCAGTGGAGGAATAGCTGAAGCTGGAAGTGGTCACATGAACTACATTCAAGTAACACCTCAGGAAAAAGAAGCTATAGAAAGGGTAAGTGGTTTGGGTTTTTTTTTCCTAGTCTGTTTACTATTTCAAATTCTTTATATAAATGAAATCAGCGACTATCTGGAGTTTTTTCTTCGCCTAACTAAATATGCAATTCAGTACAATATAATTCAATTATCTTTTGGTAAAAGCTCTACAGTAGTGTAGCTCTAGAACTTAATCAATTTATATTGACTGCTTATGAATCATAGACTATAAGGACTCGTAGAAAATTAAGAGATCATTTAATCTAACTTCCACATTTTACAGATAGAAAACATAGAGTTGCCTACCCATGGCCGCAGAGCCAGAACTACATTCAGATTTCCTGTGTACCAAACTAGTATCACACTCAACATCTCATGCTAAAATAGTTGTGTACAATATGTCAAGCAGCCACATAAATATTGTGGTCTTCTTTAAAATCTGTGTTCATATATGCAGAGAAAACAGTTTCTAGGATTAAATGAAGGTTAGGTAGTTGATTAATGAGAGATGTTCAGTAAAGGGCAGGAGATTACTGTAATCAAGGGAACTTCTCTCTGCTATAAAGCCAAAGGGTTGACAAGGTGTGTCAGGAATAGTCAGCAAATGAATGAGAATGTATAATTATCATTATTAGATAATTAATAAACCCAGAACCAAAACAACCACTAAGTAATACTCCAGATTATCATAGTTTGATCAATATTTTTGGTTTTGTTTTATTACAAAGTAGAACAGTATGTGCATAAAACATACAAAATGCTGTGAAAGTAAATTTGTGTGTCTTGTTTAAAGTTAATCAATTCTACTACCTTTATAACCCTTCCTAGATATTTAGTCACATTAGAAACAGCTTTATCCTCATTGTTGAAAATAACGTGATAATTATTCATCTGTTTCGGTCACATCTGACTCTTTGTGACCCCATTTGGAGTTTTCTTGGCAAAGATACTGAAGCGGTTGTATTTTCTTCTCCAGCTCATTTTACAGTTGAGGAAACTAAGGCAAACAGGGTTGGGTGACTTGCCCAGGGTCACACAATTAGTATCTGATGCCAGAGTTGAACTCAGGAAGATGAGTCTTCTGATTCCTGACAGAACATTCTGTCCGCTCTACCACCTAGCTGTCTAATATGAAAACAGACCCCACTAATTTAAAAGTTTTATTGGGATAAGGCGGAACTTTGAGTAATTTTAAAGGGGGATTTACTAAATATCAATAGCATAAACATTCAGAGGGGAATGTTTAACATATTTTGTTTTAATTGATATATTTTATGATTACATCACCTTCATTCTCAAGTATATACTTCTACCCCTGCCCCCTATTTAACAAGATGCCCTTGTTACAATAACAAAACAATTTGCTTCTTCATCTATAAAATGAGGGATTGGACTGCATACCCTCTGAGCTCTCTTCCATCTCTGGAGTTACGGTCTTAATGTAACTTCATCCTAATCTGACAGTACATTGAATGTTCCATATCCACGGTTCCCCACCTCCGCAAATAAGAGGTACATTTTGCTCAGTTTTTCCGTTGCATTACTTTGTATATACTCTATACGTACATAGTTCTTTGTGTATTGTCTCCTTCATTAGAATTCGAGTTCTTAGCGAGCAGGAACTATGCTTCTTCCTCTCTTTGTATCTTCAGTGCTTAGCAAAGTGCCTGACACATAATGAACACTTAATAAAAATGGTTATCAACTGACTAATTGATTGCTCCCAAGGCCACACAGATAGTAAGTGAGCAATACTAGTAGTAGTAGAAAAACTGATTTGAACCCATATCTTCTGATTCTAAATCAGTGCTCATTCCACCGTACCATGCTAGAGTAGCCTTTGTTTGTAGTTCCGTATTGTCATTGAGTATCTTGTAATAGCCAGACCGTCATTTCTCTACTTTGCAGCTATTTTTGGTATTAAAGGAATCTTTTTTTTTCAGTGAATTTTTTAAGATTATGTCATCAGTAGGGAAACATGAAGGAATTGTTTTCATTAGAAATGATTAATTCATTTTAATCTTCTGCAAGCTTATTCTTTTCAGGAAAATATTTTTTGTTCAAAATTATTCTCTTGATAGCAGTTCAACAAAAAGGTCCCAGTTTGGTTTTATGCAATCTGATTCTTTCTCTGCTCTTTGTATAAGAGATTTCCCAGGTGTAAGCTGTTGATTCTGTTGAATTTTGGCAGTTTTCTTCAATTTGCATGAATATCACAGAAATACTAATAGTAGAATTGATCCATCTCTTTTTCCCATTCCTGTTAAGGTCAATATCTGGCTGTGGGTAGACATGCAGACAGTTTTGTTAGATGCTGGAATTGGTCCATAATAAATAAATAAATTTATGTGAAAAACTGTAGTAATAACCGGACAAACTAAACTAGTTATCTCTCTGAATTTCAGTTTTTAAAGGTTTGTAAAAGTTATAAGCGATCATTTTTCCTAGGTTTGTTAGTGTTAATATCACTTTCCAAAAGTACACAAGGAAAATTAACATGCAGTGTTTCAAAATTTATAATTAGGCAGAATAAGAACCATTATCCATGTCTTTACATCATAAAATATTTTCTCATTAACAGTAATCTTAGAAGATAATTTCTGTTATCCTGCCAAATAGAATTTTCCTTAGTAATAAAATATTAGACGTTTTATGGTATAAAAAGCTAGGTCCAAATAAGCTTAAATAGTAAAATCTAATACATAAAGCAATGTTTTATTTAGGTTGTTTTATTTTTAAGTTGGGTTACAGTAGACTTTTTAAAAGCAGGAAATTATCTCTTAAAACAACAATAATCCCATGAAGTAGTCCCAGGTATTTTTTTCCTTCCAGTTAATAGCCTTCTTCCCTCATTTGTTTTTGAGGGAATGTTACAAAACAGGCAATCTGTTGCCATTTTAGCTATTTGTGTCTCGTACAGTGATAGCTCAGAGCACTAAGGTTCAAACGGTGATTTTATTAAAATCATATTCCAGTACTCTCAGGTAGAAGCAGTTCTCTAAACAGTTTAAAAGAAGCAGGCCTGAAGATAAATGTAAACAAAGACCACTGGCAAGAAGTTTATGAAGCAATCATTAAAGAGATCCCTTAGGATTCATGAACTCCATACTGTTATACTCTTCTTGCCTAAAGAGACCACGGTTGGGTCTTAGATCAACCCAATGAGAACCAAAGTTAAACCAAACTTCTCTGGGTCTCTACCTCAACTTTTTGGTTACTTATAGACCTGGCTCATGTTTGTGGGAATGTGGGAGGTTAATTCATACACCTATTTAGTTTACCCAGTATCCCACAATATCTGTTCTTTTGCTTATCGGATAAATAAAAGTAGAGTTAATAAAAGTGGTGCTCTGGATAGCTATCCTCTGGTTTAGGTGACTAATCCTTGTACTGAGTTGATAAGGCTTAAATTGTTTAAGGTGTTTGGTGCTCGTCAGCACGGTACTGATGAATAATGATTTGGTAGTGATAAGATCCATTACAGTTGAATTCGTGCAGTAGCAATTTACACTTTCATTTATGTGCTACAACAAACATGTTGGATTTAATTTCTAAATATATTTTTTCTCTTTCCAGTTAAAGGCATTAGGATTCCCTGAAGGACTTGTGATACAGGCTTATTTTGCTTGTGAGAAGAATGAAAATTTGGCTGCCAATTTTCTTCTACAGCAGAACTTTGATGAAGATTGAAAGGGACTTTTTTTAAAAAATCTCATACTTCACACCAGTGCATTACACTAACTTTGTTCACTGGATTGTCTGGGATGATTTGGGCTCATATCCATAATACTTGGTATAAGGTAGTAGATGGTTGGGGGTGGGGTGGGAGGGGATATAGGAAATGGGGCAGGAATAAATACAGTGCATGTCTGCTTTAAATTAGCAGATGCAGAAAATCCACACAGTGTAAAATATTATACAACCAAAAATCAGCTTTTGCAGGTATTTAGTTCCTTCTATAAAACTGTAGGTAACTTTTCCTAGGTTTTCACTCTTTTTAGTGTACTAGATCCAGAAATTTAGTGTAATGCCCTGCTTCTTGTTTCTTTTGACTTAACAATGGTTTTGGAGAGAGCCTTTGCTACCTAGAATCTACAATCTCTATTTCATGGCAACACTGGATAATGGCTTTGTGAAATTCAAAAGATTTTTGAAGCAACTGTACACATAAATGCCAAATTATAGGTGGTTATTTTTGCTGCTTCGAATATGAATGCAATTAGTGTAAGAAAGCCCATTCTTTCATGTTAATTGCTGGGGGGCAGGGAGAAATCCTTTCTGATGAAAATCATTACTGCTATTTTAAAATTCCTTGATCATTGAATGTGAGACCCCTTCTAACATGATTTAAGAAGCTGTACACATACAGGCAAAGTTATTTTCCTGTTGATGATTTTTTTTTTCTTTTGGTGAAAAAATGGTAGAAACAATTACTGTTTACTTCAATGTTATATTGCAGTAAAAGTTTTTAAATAACCATTGCATGTTTGCTTTTGATGTATCCCATTGTGAACTGAGCACTTTTGGGGCCAATGGAGAAATGTAGCATTCACTCTCCCTTCTCTCTCCCTCCCCTCAGCAGAAATGTTTTGAGTTCCAACTGCTACCTTTTTTTTTAAACTGATTAAAAAGCTGATCCAGTATAAAATTGAAGGAAATATTTCAAGACTAGTTTTCTGATGCTTGTACACTTTTTCCCCTTTCTCATACAGGAGTATACGGCCAACTAAAGCCACTGGCGTTGTATTGCTTTCTTTAAAAAAAAGTGCATAGAACTGTCTCCAGCAACTTTTCTTCCATTAGAGCAAAAAGGGTGAAGCCTATTGGGAGGGTTGGGAAATGGAAGCTGGTGAGATTTAAAGCTTTGGAAAATAGACAAACAATCAAGGTAACTCATGGCATATTAAAAGGAAAACCTTAACAGCGGTGTTGGCTTTCTTTTGTTTTGTTTTGCCCTTTTTATTTCCCTTTGTAAAGCTTGGTAATTAATCCTGAGAGGCGGCAGGCATCTACACTCTTGTTTCTCAAAGATATTTTGGTCTAACATAAACTTAACTATTTGAAGAACTAAATTTGAATTTATTTTGACTCTGTGATGCTGAGTAGGAAGATGAAGTTTGCACAGATTTTTCCCTGAAGTAATCTCTTGCAATATCCTTAGCACAGCTTGATGATGATGCTTTTTTGAGCTTCTATGTCATGCACTCGTTACCTTCTGTCTCCTATGAAAATAAACGAAACTATGATTTTTTTCCCACAATGCTATTATGTAATTTAATTTTAAAATGTCTATCTGAAAATGTGAATATTTTTTAATCTGACAGTTTCTTAGTATAGGTGCCTGGTGAGTGTATTAACCACAGTTGGTCTAATCCTATCCAAGGCACACTTGTCTTAATATGTTTAAAATTACAGCGAAACCTGAAATTCAGGTCCAGTATCATTAAGAATTTGTGTGTTTTATTGCATGCCACAAATGAATAAAATCATTGTTTGAAATAGGATACCTGATGCTGAAATGTAGAAAAGGAGCAAATCTTCATTGTTCTACTTATTTTAGGTATTGTTGATTTCATCATAGTGGTCAATAACCAAGTATATGTCAAAAAGGTAATAGAAAATGTTAGATTTTTTAGGATATTATTCCAATAGAAAATTAATTTGAGCTACAGGATGGAAACTTATGGCATCTGAAAGAGGAAATGGAAAAATTCCTTGAATCTTTTTAAATGTTCTACAGTTATTTTGAGTTAAGAACTTAGAAGAATTAAGAAAAGATTTAACTTCATAATCACTATGGATACATAAGTTTAAGATCTCCAGTTGATATAGTCATGATTAACACACAATTCTTTCCAAGCAAATTAATTGTCAATGATGTAGGAGCTTTGGCAAGTATACATATGCAAGGACTTACTGACGAAATATGATACTCTTGTAGGAAATGTGGAGAGAGATGGAATGAGCTATAGTACAGTTACATGGATTAAGAACTGGTTGAATGACTGGATCCAGAGAGTATTCATTAATGAATCAGAGTCAACTTTGAGAGAAGCCTCTACTGAAGTGCCTTTGAACTCAAGCTATCCCAAAGTGAAATAATATATTGCTTCCTTAGTAGTAGATTCTCTTGTGCTAGAAAGTTTTTATGCAAAGGCTTTTGAGACTACTTGTTCGGCATGTTGTAGCAAATGTTATTCAATGTGGTTGGACTAAATCATCTCTTAGATGCTTTAATAATTTTGAGATTTTTTTAAATTTAAAAACAAACCCAAAAAGCCCTACTATTTATTCCTTTAGCCTTTCCCTGTGTTCACATTTCCATAATGGCTTATGCAAAGTTTCTCAAAAACATAAAATGAAAAATTAAGCAATTTTATAATTTCTGGTAGAATAAACCAGACTACTTTTGTCAGCTCTCAGAAAATCCCTTTTCTCTTGTTCCCAAAGCTTGAAATATGTGGCAAAGGTTTTTTAATCATCAGCCTGCAAAAACTGCAAATGGTCTCAATCAAATCGAAAGCATAGCACTAAATACTTAATGCATTTTGGCTTCCTTATTGACCTAAATAAATGCTTTTTCTATTTTATGATAGTGGGTCAGAGAAGACTGCAAAGAAGTGTACATCCTTGTAGAAATATTTGAACTTAGAAGGCAGGGATTCTGCAATGATAAAAAGAGGGAGCAAGTGCATTTGGTTAAGTGGGATAGCTTGCATAAAGACACTAAGATAGAAGATGGAATATGTGTGGGTGCAGAAAGTGGGTCAATGTAGACCCTACAGCAGCGGTTCTCAACCTGTGGGTCGCCAACCCCTTTGGGGGTCAAACAGTCGTGTCACAGGGGTCGCCCAAGACCACTGGATAACATATTTCCGATAGTCTTAGGAACCTAGACACTGCTCCTCTATCCACAGGTCCTCCCACATGCAGACACACCCACATACAAGTATTAAAGGATCCCAGCATTAGGAAGGTTGAGAACCACTGGCCTACAGTATGTGAAATAGGGTCATGGACAACAGGCTTGCATGCACCCTGAGATTAGCAAAAGGAAACTGGATGGCTTAAGTTGTGGGATGAGTGGCCACTAAGTGGAAAATTTGGGGGCTTCTCAGTTTGTCTTTAACTTTTGTCATACCCATCAGCCCGTTTAACATAGTTTATCACTAAATCTCAGTAAATGAAAAAAGCATTTATGGCGGCTCTCCACTAGTAGAAAAGAAAGATACTTTCTGCTGTTTTAAATTCACTTTATATTGGAGGAGATAACTGATTTAGGATGTTTCAACTACAAATCAGATTGAACATGTATTGTCTTTAATTGATGAAAACCAAGTCTGGTTTTGTTGTTGAACTATTTGACATTACTAAGAACTTTAGTGGAGGAAACTTTCTTTTCTGGTCTTTGGTACCTTATGGCTACCTTTTGGAAGAATTCATCTGATCCAGCAAACTTCTTTTAAATGTTTGTTTCCCAGTTTGTTCCAAGTTCCCCAGCCATCTTCTCACTAGCCTCCTTGCCTTCCAGAACTGAGACTACCCTTTGGAGATTGTAACTCTTTCATCTCTGGATATTCAGCACATAATAAGCGTGTAAATTGCTTTCTTTCATGCAGGGATAAAAATAAAGAATATAGGGAAGTCTTTGTCCTTGAGGAGCTTGCATTTCTATTATGGGGAATTGAAAAGCATTTAAGGCTTGCTATGTATATGTATCAGTCAGTTTACATCCTGGTGATGCAAAGGGAAGTGGAAGCTGTCTCTGCCTTCAAAGAGTTCACATCCTAATAGGAAAGATGTAAATAGGTATTAAATGTATACAGAAGTAATCTTAGAAGGGAGATGATGAGATGAGAACTATAGAAAGCCAGGAAAATGAGGTAAAGGTGAGGAGTAAGAAAATTGTAGGTTTGGGGGACAGCCAATGCAAATGGATTCAGAGAAGAGATGAAAAGTCACGTGCATTTGTGAGAGACAATAAGTAGCTGGATTGTCATGTGGAAAAGAGTAAAGAATTTTTAAAAGTAAGATATGAACAAGATTTGGTTACATTAGAGTCAAGATTGTGAACCTTAATAACTATTAGCATGGTACTAGGTGGTACTTGGTTCTGAAGAGAGGAGGATTTAGAAATCAATTCTGTTTTGGACATAAAATGTGTTTGAGATGCCTATGGGATATCTGTTTCCAGATATTCAAAGGTGGTCATATAAAACTATTTAAACTTAGAGGGGAGACTAGTTAATCTGAGTTTTGGGGGATACCCACAGTAGACATGATCTAAAGAAATAGCAAGGAAGGCTGAGGAGCTATGAGACAGGAAAAACAGAAAAGAGTAGTCATAAAAACCCAGAGAGGAGAGCATCCATAAGATTATCAGAGCTGGTAAATGCTGCTGAGAGGTCGGAATGAGTATTGAGATTAGACAGATTGGACAATTCAGATTTTTGTTGCTGAATCATTTCAGCTGTGTCCAACTCATTTGGGGTTTTCTTGGCAAAGGTATTGGAGTGGTTTGCCATTTTCTTCTTTAGTTCATTTTACACATAACTAATGCAAATAGGGTAAAGTGACTTGCCCAGGGTCACACAGCTTAAGTATCAGGCTGAATTTGGACTTGGATCCTCTTCACTCTAGGGCCGGCACTCTATCCACTATGTCACCTAGTTCATCACTAATTTCAAGGGTAGTTTCTGTTGAATGATGGAGGTTATAGATGATTTGTTAAGAGAGAACGGGAGGGAGCCACACGTAATATAGAAAGCTTTCTCAAATTGAGCTGTGGAGACAGATTATAGCTAGGTCTGGTAGAATCAAGTGCTTGTAGTTTTCTTTTTTTAGGACATTAATCAAGAACATGTTTGTGTAATGAGAGAACAAGGATAAGAAATGGGACAATCTTCTGGAAACTATGGGAGAGTTTGGGATCAAGGGCATGGTGCATACAGATAAGTTGACCTTGGGAAGGCGAAGGGGCATTTCTTCCCTAAAAGTAGCGTTCATGGAAAGTAAAATGTATACAAAGTAATTTCCAGGGCGAGAGCACATGTCTAATATGAAGGCCAATTTAAATGTGTAACAAAAGAATAGGAATTCAGAAAAACACAAGGAAAGGTAAGGACTGACAAGGGTATGAGAGCATGGGGATTCATGGTCAGGGAAGGAAGCTAATAATTAGGCAGCCAGCCCCTTAGAATCCCTATGATTGGAACCATAAGTTTTTTTTTTTTCAAAGAAGCTAAGATAACGTTGATTTGATTATCAGTCCCTGAGTTGGTAGGTATATGCATTTGCTGACCAAGTGATGAGTCCCTGGTTCTTCCTGGAGTTAGCAGTCTGGGATGAGCAGGAGTCCTGGAGGCTTGGCTGTTTATAGATGTGTGGGTCCTATTTAAGATAGGCAGTTTCCAATATTGGGCCAAGTCAGTTCTGTTCCAGGACGTAACTTTGAAAGATGATCTCAGAGGATGGAACACGAGAATCTGAAGAATCAAGCAATCTCACATGGGACTAGTCATCCAACCTTCATTTGAAGTCCTCCAGTGAGGATCTGTTACCTCCCAAGCTAGCCCTTCTATTTTGGAATGACTGTAATCAAAAGAAACTTTCCTTTTATTAAACCTCAAGTTTGCATCAGCAACTTTTTTGCCCTTGGCTCCTGATTCTGCCTTGTAGGGTCTATCAGGATAGTAATAGCTAGCATTCACATAGTGTTATACAAGCTTGAAAAGCCTTTATTAAGCACCCATGTAGTGACAGTGCTAATGTCAATCTTCAAATGCAAAGAAGGGCCAAAAAAAAATAAGTCATTTAAAATAAAAGGGCCCTGGTTATAAAGTGTTTTAAAAACCAGAGGATTTTACTTTTGATCTAGGAGCTACTAGAAATTGGATGGGGGGATAGAGGACTATTAAAGGCAAATCTTTGCATTAGGAAGATCATTTTGATAGCTGAATAGTCTAGGTGTGAGGCAGTGAGAGCCTGCACCAGGATAGTGCTAGTGTCAGAGGAGAAATGGTATGTATATTCAAGGGATATTAAGGGAGGAATTTTGGGACTTGTTTAAAAAAAACTAATTGGATCTGGAAAGTGAAAATGATTCAAACATGATTTCAAGTTGGGAGTTGGGAAAAGGGAGGGTTTAGAGCAGCAGTTCTCAACCTGTGGGTCACGACCCCTTTGGGGGGGTCAAACAACCCTGTCACAGGGGTTGCCTAAGACCATCGGAAAACATATTTCCAATGGTCTTAGGAACATAGACACCGCTTCTCTGTCCGTCTCCAGGCAGGTCCGACCACATGCAGATACGCCCACATACAAGTATTAAAGGATTGCGGCATTAGGAAGGTTGAGAACCACTGGTTTAGAGGGAAAACATGAGTTTTTGGCATGTTGAGTTTAAGGTCTCTATAGAACAGACAATTTGAGATGGCTAACAGGAAGCTGGAGATGTGTTACTGAAGATCAGGAGAAAGGTTAGGGTTGAACAAATAGACCTTAGAGTTATATGCCTAAAGGTGATCCCTAAAGGGAGTTGAGGTTACCATGTGAATGGAGAAGAGAAAGGCCCTCCCCCAGGATAGAGCCCCCACAGTTAGCCGGCATGATGTGGATAAAAATCAAGCAAAGGAAATTGAGAAAGACCACTCAGACAAGATGAAGGAAAACTAGGTGAGACCAGAGTAATGAAGAATCTGACAAAAGTATTAAGAAGAGGATGATTGATGGTGTCAAAGGCTGCAAAGATGTCAAGGATGGTAAGGATTGAAAGAACACTGTAAGACTGAGTAATTAAGAGATCATCATTAACTTGGAAAAGCGGTTTTGGCTAAATGAGGCTGCAAAAAGGTAAGAAAACAGAGGGAAGGATGTGGAGGTACAGACATTTGTAGGCAGCTGGGAAGTAGACAAGTGAGCAATTGATGAATAGTGAGAGTAGGGATGATAAAAGGAACAAGCTTCTTGAAAAGAAAGGGTGGAATGAGATCACTTGTGCCATGTGGAAGGCTTTGTGTTGGCAAGAAGGACCACCACTTCATGTGAAAGAGGTGAAGGAGGAAATACTGATATCTAAGTACCACCAACTTCTCCAGTTAAATTTCATTTCTTTCCTTCATCTGAATGGGACCAACACATTTCATGAACTGCCTCTTGTGAAGAATGTACTTTGTTCATTTGAAAGCACCATAGAAGAGTGAGCTATTATTGCCTAGCATCATAGATTTAGAAAGGAAAATCGGTTCAAGGCTACCTACTCCAACCCACCCCCATTTTACCAATTAAGAAATTAAAGCTTCCAGAGTCTTAAATGACTTGCCCCAGGTCACACCCAAGTAAACACCAGTAATAAGATTTGGCTGACCTGATCCAACACGTTCACTGAGACCACTTTTCTCACACATTTAAGTTCCTTGATTTGAATCTAGATTTTCTGATTCTAAATCTGTATCGTTTTTCTCTGAGTGTTTTAATGGACTGAATTGTCAAAAGCCTTTTGTGAAGATTAATCATGCTTTCAATGATGCTCATTTCATGTCAAAAATATGTCATTTTAGAGAAGTGTGAAATAATTGTCTATACATGCCTCTCCAAGCCCGCTCCCATAGAATAACTTGAGTAAATAATTGCAGTATATTTCAAAAGTCTCTAATATTTGTGGCAAATATTAAGGGGCCTCTGACTTGAGCTTGGAATTTAGGCTTAAAATATGGCTTGCTGCTACCTTTAGAAAAAAACCTAAACAATGGGTATAAATATACACACATTTATAGACATATAAATATATGTGTGTGTAGAGAGAGAGTGAGAGGGAGAGTTATACTCTCAAAAGTTGTTTTGCCATTTGCATTATCATGTACCTATTCCAAAGTGTTTTCTATTCACTTATTTCCTAACATATGGCTGGCATCCATGCAACTTTTTTTAAAGTCAGTTTTCTGTTCTTTTTATTGTTCAACTGTGACATGGACCGGTAAGAGATGAAGAGTTTTTGGTTGATTCTGTCCTAAATGGTCTAACCATTTCTTCTACCTCCACTGTGGCCTAGACCAATGTTAGGCTACCTTAAGCTTGGACTTCAATATATCAGTTCCTGAACTATTCATACCAGAACTGTTAAGGCAAACCATTTCAGTATCTTTGCCAAAAAAACCTCAAAGGTGTCATGAAGAGTCAGACAAGACTAAAACAACAGCAGCAACAAGGCAGTAGATAGTCTTCAAAAGAAGGGCAGTAAGTCGTTCTAAATTTGGGGAACAATTACTGTTTTCTAATGCAGTCATCATGTAACATTCTAACACAGTACCACTGCTGGGATCACAGGGCATAGGGTACCAAGTCTAATCCCTATTCTGTACCCCAGCATGTGATCTGGAGAGCTTTAGTCCTGGGGATTTGGCCTCTAAAGTAAAGGGGAGGGTAGCTGTGGTCTCCTTGTTTCTCACACTCTGGCTCATCAAATTCCCATCCTGGGACCCAAGGATAAACATACTTGTTACTTAGGTATAGTTCAAGGATATTTCCCCAGAAGTGAGGAGGTAAAGACATAATCAGTGTATAAATTGAATCAGCTATAGCACAGGCAATTTATTCCTATCCTTAAATAGATCTCATTGATGTGAGAGTTTCTTCTAACCATTTGGATCAAATGGCCTTGCGGCCACATGTGTTCTAGGTCCTTTGGTGAGGCCTTTTGACTGAATCCAAGTTTTACAGAGCAAATCCTTTTATTTTTTAAAAAAATCTTTTATTTTTAGTTTTCAACATTCATTTCCACAAGATTTTGAGTTACCGATTTTCTCTTGTCTTTCCCCTACCCCCATTCCAAGATAGCAAGCATACTGAGTACCCCTTCCCCTAATATACTCTCTCTTATGTCTTCCCCCATCCCACCTCTAACTTTCTAGTAGGGCAAGATAGATTTTTATACCCCAATGCCTATATATCTTATTTCCCAGTTGCATGTAAAAAACAATTTGTTAACATTTGTTTTTAAAACTTTGATTTCCAGATTATTTCCCTTCTTCCCTGCTCACCCACCCCCACTGGGAAGATAAGCAATTCAATATAGGTTGTACATGTGTAGTTACACAAAACATTTCCATGGTAGTTATATTGTGAAAGACTATTTCCCTCCATCCTATCCTGCCCCCCCACTTTATTTTCTCCTTTGACCCTGTCCCTTTTCAAAAGCGTGGGCTTATAACTACCCTCTCCCCCAGTCTGCCCTCCCTTCTATCATCCCCTCTCATCCCCTTCCCCCCTACTTTGCTGTAGGGTAAGATACCCAATTGAGTATGTATGTTATTCCCTCCTTAAGCCAAATTCAATGAGAATAAGGTTGACCCATTCCTTTTCACCTTCCTGCTCTTCCCTTCCATTGTAACAATTTTCTCTTGCCTCTTTTATGTGAGATAATTTACCCAATTCTCTCTCTCCCTTGCTCCTCCCATTATATTCCTCACTTACCTTTATTTTTTAGACATCATCCCTTCCTATTAAACTGATCCTGTGCCCTCTATGTATACATATACACATATATACACACACACACACATATGTATTTATACACACATACACCTTCCTATACATGCATATATCTGTATACATATATATTCCCTTCAACTATCCTAATACTGAGAAAAGTCTCATGAGTTACAATTACTGTTTTTCCACGTAGAAATGTAAATAGTTCAACTTTAATAAGTTCCTTATGATTTCTTTTTCCTGTTTACCTTCTCATGCTTCTCTTGCTTTTTGTATTTGAAAGTCAGATTTTCTGTTCCAGCTCTGGTTTTTTCATCAAGAATACTTGAAAGTTCTCTATTTCATTGAATGACCATATTTTTCCCTGAAGCATTATATTCAGTTTTGCTGGATACGTGGTTCTTGGTTTTAATCCTAGCTCCTTTGACCTCTGGAATATCACATTCCAAGCCTTTGGATCACTTAATATAGAAGCTGCTAGATCTTGTGTTATCCTGATGGTGTTTCCACAATACTCAAATTGTTTCTTTCTGATAGCTTTAAACTAATAGCTAATAGTTCCCAGTTTCTTCATCTGGGAACACTGGAATTTGGCTATGATATTCCTAAGAGTTTTGGGGATCTTTTTCAAGAGGCAATTGGTGAATTCTTCCAATTTCTGTTTTGCCCTCTGGCTCTAGAATATCAGGGCAATTTTCCTTGAGGATTTCTTGAAGGATGATTTCTAGACCCTTTTTTTGATATGGCTTTCAGGTAGTCCAATAATTTTTAAATTATCTCTCTTGGATCTATTTTCCAGGTCAGTGGTTTTTTTTCCAATGCAATATTTCACATTGCTTTCTATTTTTCATTTGTTTGTATCTGTTTCATAGTATCTTGATTTCTCATAAAGTCATTAGCTTCCATTTGCTCCAATCTAATTTTGAAGGAATTATGTGAATTTTTGACATTCCTTTTCCATCTGGAAAATTCGGCTTTTTTAAGGCATTCTTCTCCTCATTGTTTTTTTGGATCTCTTTTGCCATTTGAGTTAGTCTGGTTTTTAAGGTGTTATTTTCTTCAGTGTATTTTTGGGTCTCCTTTGGCAGGCTGTTGACTTGCTTTTCATGATTGTCTTGCATCATTCTCATTTCTCTTCCCAGTTTTCCCTCTGCTTCTCTTATTTGATTTTCTAAATCCTTCTTGTGCTCCTCCATGACCTGTAAGAACTTTATAATTTTCTTAAGCTTTTAATGCAGGAGTTTTGACTTTGTTGACTTCTTCTGGTTCCATGTTTTGATCCTTTTTTGTCCTCAGAAAAGGATTCTGTGTTCTGTTTGTGCTTCCTCTGCTAGCTCATCTTGCCAGCCAATTACTTATCTTTTGAGCTCTTTGCCATAGTAGAACTCTGCTTCCAGAGTGGAGAGTGCTGTGTCCCAGATTTCTGGGGGTTTTGCGGTTTCATAATTATGAGAAGGACACTCTCTCTACAGCCACTACAAGCTCTGGCACACTCACCGCAGGACCCCTGACCAAAACTGCAACCCAGATCCAGGCAGGTCTGGTTGCTTGGTTCACCTATGATCTGCAGACCAGGAGCTCTCAAGGCAGCCACGTGGCAGCAGTTGTAGCACCTCTACTACCTCTGGCCCCAGGGAGGGCAGAGGTTAGACCTTGCTCTTCTCTACCCAGTTACAACAGAGTTCCCTACTGACTTTTTACTTTCTCTTTGGTGTTTATGGGTTGAGAAGTCTGGAAACCACCACAGCTGCTGGTGATTCACTCTCCTGAAGTCTGTTCTGGCCCATCTGTGCCACTGGTCAGGGCCACCCCAGGTCTGGGCCGGCGTGGCTCACACAGGACTGTATTTGACTCCCAGCACAGTTTGATAGACCCTTCCTGTTGGCCTTCCAGGCTGCCTTCAGTGGGAGATTTGTTTCTCTCTGTCCCTTTGTGGGTTCTGTAGCTCTAAAATATGTTTAGAGTCATTTTTTAAAAATTGATTTGTTTATTTACTTTTAGTTTACAATTAGAGTCATGTTTTACAGGTACCGGAGGTGGCTGGAACAGGAGCTCGGATAAGTTCCTGCTTTTACTCCGCCATTTTGGCTTCACCCCAACAAATCCTTTTATTTTTTTAAATTAAATTATTTTATTTTTTTTTGTTTATTTTTAGTTTATAACATTCATTTCCACAAGATTTTGAGTTATAAATTTTCTCCCCATCTTTTCCCTACCCACTACCCCAAAACAGCCATCCCACTGAATACCCCCTCCCCCAATCTGCTCTCTCCTGTACCCTCCCCTACACCTTCTCTGACTTTCCAGAAGGGCAAGATGGATCTCTATAACCCAGTGCCTGTATATCTTATTTTCCAGTTGCATGTAAAAAAAATAATTTTAACAAATCCTTTTACTAAGGGGATTGAGGACTTAGGGGATCACATGTGGCCTTGAGGCTGCAGGTTCCTCACTCCTGCAGTCCAGACATTGCCTACCTGTCCTACACAACTTTTGTCCACACCCTCCCCATTAACTTCAATATGGAAATCTAACCAACCTGCCGGAGATTTCTGTCTTTTTTCCCAACCTCCCAAGAATATTCGGGCACTCTGCCCACTGATTGTCCATTTGTCATGTTGTTGATCATGCTATGGGACAAGTCAATCTTCTCTCATACAATTCTTTGATGATGCCATTTATTCCTTTTCTTTGGAGCTCCTTGTTTATATGATTATATAAAGCAGATATCTTCTGTGTTTATATCAAGACTGTTCAAGATTTCTTGGGAAATATAATAGTAAAAATAACCCTATTCAGCAACTCTTTGATAATAAGTATTTGCTTGGGCATAAAAGAGGGAGATCAATGTTCAACCAAAGCATTTAACTGTGATGGAGGAGAGCTAGTGCAGAGTCCAGTTTGAGAAAGTATTCCATGTGAATGGTGAGGTGTTTCAGATACTCCTGTTTATAGATTCCATTGTGTTGATTACAATAAGACCCAGGACATTGCAGAGCCTACTAAGAAAGAGCAATGATCTACTCTCTCTTGGTCTGGCATCTATATTTTTTTCAATAATGGATTCATTTTAGTAAAAGCATTGATAAGCTGGAAAGTATCTTATAGTCACAAGAATGAACCACAAAATTTGAAATAGTTTTAGGAAGAAATTTATTAGGTCATTTGGTAGGGAGAGAACTGGAAAGGTATGGTTCCCTCCATGAGTCTTTGTGAGGTTACGTTATAGAGAGTTCAAACAAGGCCATAACATTTGCCTGATTGCCCTCACGTAGGCAGTAAGTAGGTAGGTGGCCCAGTGGATAGAGCACCAGACCTGTATTGAGGAAGCTCTGAGTTCAAATGTGGCCTCACACTGTAGCTCTGTGACCCTGGGCAAGTCATTTAATCTGTTTACCTCAGTTTCCTCATCTGTAAAATGAACTGGAAAAGGAAATGGCAAACTGCTGCAGTGTCTTTGCCAAGAAAACCTCGAAGGTGTTGTGAAGAGTCAGACAAGGCAACTGCACAGCAGCAACAACAAGGCAGTAGGTAGTCTTCAAAAGAAGGACAGTTTGAGCTGCATATCAGCAGGTAAGTCAGTATAATTTGGGTAGTCTCAAAACAAGCAATGCATGGAATTTAAGCATTTCTTAAAAATTACCCAGTTTCTCTGGAGTGTCTCTGAGGTCACTCTGACTCCTACCATAAGCTTTTTAGATTAGACAGTCTTCTAGCTACATATAGCTAGGTTCAAACAATATTTAAAACATGACAAATAATTGTCCACACATCCAAAGGAGGGCAGTCAAGATATTAAAGGATCTTGAGATGATGCCACATGAAGACTGGTTGAAAGAACTGGGTGTGTTTAGTCTGACAAAGACTCGTGAGAGTAGAACATGATAGTCATCTTCAGGTTTTAAAAGAGTGTTTGTGTTGGATTTGAAATCACACTTCATAGATTTAGAGCTGGAAAATGACGTCAGAAGTCAACTAACTCCATTTCCTCATTTTACACATTAAGTAGCTAAAATGAGGCAGGTTAAATGACTAGAGTTATTTAACTCATAAGGGGCAGTAGCAGCACTTTCACTGACACCAAACCCAGTGTTCTTTTCTACTGACTGTATCACAGCACCTCAAAAAGCCCTGGTTTTGAATCCTGCCTTAGAGATTGGATGCAGGATCTTAGACTACTTATTTAATCACTGTCTCAGTTGCATCATCATCTGTAAAATGAAAATAACATATCTATTGTGCAATTCTCTTGGAAATGTGGGAATCAAATGAAGTAATGTATGTAAAAGCACTTTACAAGCCTTGAAGTTCTGTATAGATGTCAATCACTACTGCGGGTGAATGGCATAGCAAACAGACTGCTGGACTTTGGCATTTGAAAGACTTTAAATCCTATCTAGGACTTACTAGCTGTGTAACCCTGGGCAAGTCACTTAACATCTCTCATCCTCAATTTCTTCATCAGTCAAATGAGGATAAAGATAGCAGCTACCTCTTTGGATTGTCGGTCAGTCAATAAACAAAACAAAAAAAAACAGCAAAAGACAGTCCCTGCCCTCAAAGAGCTCACAATCTAATTATGGGAGTGAGGCAAATGAAAAGCCCAAGAGACAGAGTTTCTGAATAATTAATAATTTATTAATTAGGCTAACAATAAATTGATGGTTAGTGGGTTTTCTCGGTAACCAGACACCCAATGGTGGTAATATACTTTTAGAAAAAGGGAGGGGGTGTGCTCTGACAGATAAAAGTCAGCCTTGATTGGTGAACAATTAATGAGGGAGTAGGCATATTAATGAGGAGGTAGGCTAAAAGCCTTCGGTTCTCTTGCTGAGAACTTGGCTTAAACATGAGGTTCAGCAGAGCCCCAGCAATCTGGACAAAGGAATCCATCTTTAACAATATGAATCTGCTTGGTTTTCTTAATGAACTAGGCTGGTTGGTTGGTGTCTTTCATTCTCAAAGATGACCAAAATGACATCACTATGCTAGTGTCGAGTTTCAGTGTATGTTGAACATATGGGGTGGATTCTCCAAATCTGTGCATCCTGCATTTCCTTTGAGCTGTCTCAATTCTACTTTGCTCATAAAACAGACACAGCATCTTCTCTGATGTGGGCAACGCTATGCTGAGTGGTCCTGTGCCAGTGTCTCCCATGTCACACAATCAATTCCAAAGTTCTTAAGAGAGGCCTTGAGAGTGTCCTTGGCATAAAACAATGAGATCAGCACCACAGCTTTGTAGACCTTCAATTTGGTAGTCAGTCTAATACCTCATCTTTCCCACACTTTTCCAGGCCTCCCAAACCCAAGCTAGTTCCAGTAATTGATAATGAGGTTGATGCACACATTGCCAGAGCTAGCCCAGAGCTAGCTCAGGGAGCTGGGTTACCCTAGACTCCAGTCGGGAGGTGCCAGCACATAGCCAAAGCTTTGGGGCAGAAATTAACCTAGATTAGATTCTATTTACACTTTAAACAGCAATTTGGTTGGGTGAGGTCCCCGCCCAAGATTGGCTCCCAAGAGATACCAATTCCTGGAAGATTTGGACAATCTCATCTCTCAGCCTTGTCCTTCAGAGACTAGCAGGGGCTGATACCTGAATAAGGAAATAAAGAGAAAAAAATCTTAATCCTAACTTTAATAATTGCTTATTAACATAATAGAAAAGTAATTTCCTTTAGGAGGCAACAAACATGCACAAATGAGCTATATACAGGATAAATAAGAAGTAACTAACAGAAGGAAGGCATTGGAATTCAGAGGAGTTGGAGAAGGCATACTGAAGGTGAGATTTTGGCTGGAACTTATAGGAAGCCAGAGAAGCCAGTGGGCAGAGATGAAGAAAACACCTGGAGCCAAGAGACAGTTCGAGGAACATCAAGGAAGCCAGTGTTCTTGGATTAAAGAGTATGTAACAGAATAAGCAAGGTGTAAAAAGACTGGAAAAGTAGGAGGAGGGCTATATAATGAAGGGCTTTGAACACCAAAGATTTTTTATTTGCTCCTGAAGGCAATTGCGAGCCAATGGAGTTTATTAAGTAGAGGGGCAACATGGTTAGACCTGTGCTTTGAGAAAAATCACTTTAGTGGCTGAATGGAGGATGGATTGGAGCGGGGAGAGACTTGAAGCAGGCAGACCCACCAACAGGCTCTTTCAGTAGTCCAGACATGAGGTTATGAGGGCCTGTACCAGAGGGGTGACAGTATCAGAGGAGAGAAGGGAGTTTATTTGAGAGATGTTGTGAAGGTGAGATCTCTAGGTCTTGGCAACAGCTTGGATATGGTGGGTGAAAGATAGTAAGAAGTCCAAGATGACTCCTAGGTTGTGAGCCTGAGGCACTGGAAGGATGGTGTTGCACTCTACAGTAACAGGTAACATAAGATGGGGGGAGGGCTTAGGAGGAAAGATAATGAGTTTGGTTCTGGACATGTTGAGTTTAAGCTGTCTTAAGATGGCAATTGAAGATGAGAGATTGAGGCAGGAAAGGTAGATTTGAGAATTATCAACATAGTGATGGCAAATCTGTGAGAGCTGATGAGGTCCACAAGTGAAATAGCATAGAAGGAAAAGTAAAGAGGGCCCAGGTAGAATCCTGAGGGACACTTATGGTTAGAAGGTGTGTTCTGGAGGAGCATCCAGCAAAGGAGACAGAGGAGTGGTCACATGGAGGGGAGGAAGACCTGGAGAGAGTGGTGGCCTGAAAGCCTAGAGAGAAGAGAGTGTCAAGGAGAAGAGAATGGTCAACAGTGTAAAAAGCTGGGGAGAGGCCCAGGAGAATGATGATTGAGAAAAAGCCACTGGATTTGACAATTCAGATATCAATAATTTTGGAAAGGACAGCTTTTGGTGGAATGATAAGACCAGAAGCCAGATTTTAAGAAATAGACTGAGAGGTTAAGCAACTCATCCATGTTCATACAGCTAAGTCTCAGAAGAAGGGTTTGAGCCCAAAGTTCCTTACTCTAGGTCCATCACATCCACCACTCTTTCCACTGTGGCATGACACAATGAACAACACAACGGACTTGGAACGAGAAAGAATTGTGTTCAAGTTCTGATTTGGACATACCAATCATGTGATCCCAAGAAAGGCACCTCATCTTTCTGAGACTTAGTTGCTGTATCCATGATATGGGAACAATAGTACTGCACTGCCTCTGAGGGCAAATTACTTAATGGGTCTAGTCCTCAATTTCTTCATCTGAAAATGAAGGGTATTGGACTAGATGATTGGTCCCTTCCAGCTCTAAAATACTAAAGGCATGCTAGCCATGGAATCAAAGGAAATTTTACATTCTTATACTCAGAATAGTAGAGGCAGAAGGTACCTCAGACATCCCCTTCTTGTTGAGAAGGAAACAGATGTGAAAACCATCTGTATCATATTCAAGAGGTAGGGAAGACATTTAATTAAACATTGGCAACTGAGGTACCAAGTTGAAATGGAATTGAATTTTATAAATCGGTTGACATATGACATGGAAGCTTTAATCTCTGGGGTGGGATTTGTAAACTAAGCTTGAGACTAGGATTCCTGAGCTTCTAGATGTCAGATGATGATTTACGCTACCAGTTTAATGTGCCTACCGTGACTTGTTCTGTCCAACTCAATTGATGCGGCTTAGCCCAAGGCCAGAGACATTTGATATATTCATAGAATTGTGTTACATCTATGGCTGTTATGGAATTAAAAGACCCTAGCTGTGATCTTTATTTGAGGAGGCTAGGGGGGGTGCCTTGATGTCTAAAACCTATAGTTCATGTTTTAGCAGTTTTCGTTTGTTTATTGATTTGTCCACAATAGTAGGGTGGATTCAAGAGTAACTTTTGAATATGAAACATGATTATCCTACTTGTATGCTCATGCAGCCACAAGCAAGGCTGTTGACAAATTACACTTACCTTAGAAGGTTAGATGTCATGAAGAAGTCATGATACTAAAGCATCCCCCTTTTCTCTAGTGCTTCACTGTAGCGTTTCAAATTGTGGAGGAATGAGAGGAATTGGTCATTGCTGTTTGTGTATGTGACCCCCCATTGTTTTCTAAAAACTCGTAATCTTTTAGCAATAGAGGACAGCACCATCAGGGTTGTCTTCCATGTGACCCCATGCAGTCTTACAGACAGATGAAATGAAATGATATCAGATGCTTTTCTCTTTGTGAGAGTATTCAGCATGGCAAAGTTGAGGGGCAAATGGCCACAGGACTGGATTGGGAGTCAGAAAACCCGTGTTCAAATTTTAGCTCTTTCACTTACTATCTGTGTGACATTGGGCAAGTTATTAGACCTCTCAGAGTATCAACTTCCTCATCTGCAAAATGAGGAAGCATTGCATTAGGTGACCTCTAAGGTTCCTTCTACCTCTAAATGTATGATCCTATGAACCATTAGTTCCTTTGGAAAATTATGCATTTCCTTTGGAAAAAATCATGCTTAATTTACAAAATGCAAATCGCATATTAAATTATATATTAACTATGCATTTTTACAGTTATCTATAGTGCAAAGAGCCCTGGGTTTTATACTGGGGAACATACAAAGTTTACTAATAAGACAGTCCCAGCACTCATGGACCTCACAGTCTCCTGGGTAAACGTAACTAGAATGCACAATATTACATGATAAATGCATTAAAGATGTACAAGACAAAGTGCTATTATGTAATATTGGAGTGAGGTCATTACAGACAAGGAGAACAAGGAGTACTTCATGGAGGAGGTTGCATCTAGGTTGAACTTTAAGGGACACTACTCAGAGCTGATGATTTGTATTGGGTAAATGAATGTAAGAGGCAGCTAGGTGGTGCCATAATGCATAGAGTGCTGGGCCTGGAGTCGGGAAGACTTACCTTCTTGAATTCATATCTGACGTCAGACTTACTGGCTGTGTGACTCTGGGCAAATCATTTAACTCTGTTTGCCTCAGTTTCTTCATTTGTAAAATGAGCTGGAGAAAGAAATGGCAAACCACTGCAATATTTTTGCCAAGAAAACTCCAAATGGAGTCACAAAGAGTTGGACACTACTGAAACAAACAGAACAACAACAAGAAATTAATGTAACCCCTGTTCCAAAGCCCGTTGGTGTGGGACTCTATCCTCATTGGTGGAAATAATTACCCTGCCCTGTGTGAAGGATAGGGAAGAAGTGGAGAGAGCTTGAGATCTCTGCTAGTCCCCTTCTGAATTCTTTGGGACGGAAGCTTGAAGAGTCCCAAAGGGGAGTGACCATGAATTCAAGCTCTCTCCAGTTTTCTTCAATTCTTCCCTGTCCCTGCAGGGCAGGACATTCATTTGAACTCAGGTCTTCTTAACTAGATCCAGAATTCTACCCACCTACCCCTACATTCTTCCTTATCCTGTCCAATTCTCCTTCTTTTTCTCCATTAAATCCTCCATAAAGTATCTACCACCATATTGAATATCTGTTTCTAGGCCTTTTCGCATTTCATTTGTGGCAGGGTAGTTCTTGTGCTGCCCATATTGCCACAGCAACAATCTACTTCCTTTTCCAAACGTATATTTCTTTACCCCTTTAGGATTTTTCCTACTAGTAGGACATTATTAGAATTGAGCCTACTTAAACCTATTTGGCAAATTGGATATGTCACCTTAAAGTTAATGCTCAGTCACGTACTTGGGAAAGGAAACACAAAGTGGAACTCTCTTTGTATGTGTTGTTATCACTATAGAAATATTGTGGTGTTTTGTGTTTTCAAGTAAAGTCCAATTAATTTTTTTAAAAATTAAATTTAATTTGAAGAAAAAGAATGTCATTTACGATTAAGTATTCAATAAGTGTTCACCTTAAAAACAACTACCTTTTGAAATGTACCCATATATGGCTTTAATTGAGGGTACCACCATTCTCCCTATCACCTAGGATCATCACCTAGAAGTAATTGTTGACTCTTTCCTATTACTTATCTCCAAATCCAATCAGTTTAAGTCTTGTTGGTCTTGCTTACAAAATCTCTCTCAAATCCATCCTCTTCCTTTCATTCAAATAGCCACTATCCTAGTTCAGGCCCTCATTACATCTTAACTAGAATATTCTAATGGGGGCCATCTCCAGTCATCCTGATCTATATCTTGCCACTGAACCCAAATGGCTCCAGAGGAGAAAATGAAACTGGTTACCTTGCACAGCCCTCCCTCACTTAAATCCAGTTCGTTTGCAAGGCATGGCATCTTCTTCCTGATGTCACGGTCTTCTTTGAGAACATAGGACAAATACTACCACCACCAACAACAACAACGATTATCCTAATAGCTTCCTAATTGGTTTCTCTTCTTCTAGTCTCTCCCTAGTCCAGTCCATCTTCTACTTATCTGTCAATATAATCTTCCTAAGACACAAGTCTGACTATATCATTCCCTGGCTTGGGAAACCCTTTGGTGGCTCCCCATTGTCCACAGGGTAAACTACAAACTCTTTAGCTTGTCTCCATAACCTGGTCCACACCTACCTTTCTAGCCTTATTTTATACTGCTCCCCATTATGAACTATACATTCCAACCAAACTGATCTCCTCTCTAAACTTCTTTCAACTTCCTTCCTCTACACATTTGCACAAACCATTCCCCAGTGCCTGGGAATGTCCTATCTCCTTATATCTGCCTCTCACAAATCTTGACTCCTTCCTTTAAGCCTCAAGTCAGTGACTGCTTTCTCCATGAAGTCTTCTCTGAATCCTCCAGTTTGTACGGCTTTCTCTCTAGTAATAATGATATTTACTTTTACGTGTTATGTCCCCTCCATCAGAATGTAAATTTATCATGCGTAGAGACTACATTTCTACCCTTTGCCCCTAGCATCTCTCTAGCAATTCCTTGCCCAGAGTTGGCACTTGGTAAATGTTTATTGCATTAAATGGCATTGAATTTACTGATTGTTCACAGAAAGGAGGGCTGTGTGCTGCAATTTTAATAGTATGACATCAACATTGTCCACTGCATTCAGCCTGGATCCTGTTGTCTTTATGTATACTAGTGTGTGCATTTGTTCTTTTCTAGCTCCACCTTATTCATTCTTCATCACTTCATACAACTCTTTCTGTGTTTTTCTGAATTCTTCATCTCTATTATCCCTCACAGCCTAGTGAAAATATTCCATTGAATTCATGTGCTATATTTTGTTCAGCTATTCCCCAATCATTGGGCATCTATTTGTTTCTAGCTTTGTATTATACAAACAGCACTTCTATAAATAGTTTTGTGCATGCAAGTCTTGTCTTGCTGCCATTCATCTCCTATAAAATCAGCAGCAGGTTCTCTGAATTGAAGGATACCAAATTTTGTAATATTTCTTGCATAATTCCAAGTTATTATTCAGACCAGGTAGACTAATTCACAGCTCTACCAGCAGCGAATTAGCATGCTGATCTCCCCATGAGTTCTACAATATTGATTTTGGCCATCTTTGCTAATTTAATGAGCATGCAGTAAAAATGCCTCAGGGTTGCTTTATTTTGCATTTTTTCTGATTATTAGTTATTTTGACCATTTTTCTCCCACCTGCATATTGATAGATTTTAGCAAACCATCAGCAGAATGGTGCAGTAGATAGTTAATCCGACTCAACAGTTACTGGCTATTTGACCTTGACCTAGCCTCAGCCTCCTTGTCTGGGAGGGGTTGGACTCCCCAACTCTTTTTGTCCCTTTCTGTTCTTATTGGACAATGTCTCATAGGCTATTTTTGTGTACAAAATGTTAAGAAATTGTGGGTTAGATAATGACACAATTAAGTAGATTCAAAACTGACTGAATAACTGATTCCACAGAATGTTTGATGAATAGAAGTGAGCTTGGAGTAGGGTCTCCATGGGGCTGCCCTAGGATCTGTCAAAGGCCTACACGTCAACATTTTTATCAGCGACTTATATGACAGTGTGCTTGTCACATTTGCAGATGATTCTAAGGTGGGAGGAATAGCTACCATACTGGATGGCAAAGTAACCATTCAAAAATATTTGTGCTGGTTAGAATGATGGGCCAAATCCAATAAGGTAAAATCGAATCGAGGAAATATTAAAAAAATATATATGTATGTATGTATATATATATATATGTCTATATATGTACATGTCTATATGTATGTGTGTGTGTGTGTGTATATATATATTTATATATATATATATACATTTATATGTGTGTGTATGTGTGTATGTATATATAAGATAGGGAAGCTGTAAAGGGCAGCCAGGTGGCACAGTAGATAGAGCACTAGGCCTGGAGTCAAGAAGACTTGGGTTCAAATCTGGCCTCAAATACTAGCTGAATGACCCTGGGTAAGTCACTTAACCCTGTTTGTCTCAGTTCCTCATCTATAAAATGAGCTGGAGAAGGAACTAGCAAACCATCCCCATAATTTTTCCAAGAAAACCCCAGATGGGGTCATGAAGAGTAGGACATGACTGAAACTACCCAACAACAACAATAACAAAAGGTTTATACTTTGATTCAAAACAATGACTTCATAAATATAAGATTGGGGAGACATGGTTAGACAACATTTTTTTCTCCTTGGGGAAAAAAATTGGGAAATTTTAATGAACTCCAAACTCAAGTCCAGTCAACAATGTGACAGCAGAAAAGCTCTTGTTATCCTAGACACCTTTAAGAGAGTCGTAGTACTCAGAATACAGAAACTGATCATCTCTTTGTACTCTTCCCTGGTCTGGCCATATTTGGTGTGTTGCAAGCTACACGTTTTAGGGTAGACATTGATTCACTAAATATATCTAGAAGAAGGTAAACTAGGATGATGGAAGGATTGGAGAACAGGCTGAGCAAGGTTTGGGTGCAGGGTGAAAAATGTTTAATTAGCATGAAGAAGAGATGATTTAGGCAGGACTTGATAAAATGGAAATGGGGGATGATAAAGTTCTATAGCTCCCTTATGTAGAAGAGGGGGGAATCAATCTGCCTCAGAGGGGAGAAGTAGGATCTGTGAGTGGAAGTTGCATGAAAGCAGTATTCAATTTGATGTAAGGATAAATTTTCTACTATAAATTTGGACCTACTGTCCAAAAATAGGATGGATTGCCTTGGTGACAAGCATGCTTCCCTTCACTGAGGTCGTAAGCAGATGCTACATGAGGTAATGGGGCAACTAGGTGGCACAATGGACAGAGTGTTGGGCTTGGAATCAGGAAGACCTGAGTTCAAATCTGGCCTCAGACACTTAGCTGTGTGGCCCTTGGCAAGTCACTTAACCTCTGTTTGCTGTAATCCACTGGAGAAGGAAATAGCAAACCACTTCAATACCTTTGCAAAGAAAACCCCAAGGATGGTATGGTCCACAGGGTCGTGAAGAGCTGGATGTGACTGAATGACTGAATTACAACAACAAGAAAATGCAAATTAAAACAACTTGAGGTACCACTTCAAACCCATCAGATTGGCTAAGTTGGCAAAAACAAAAAATGGCAAATATTAGAGGGATTGTTGTGTTGGTAATGGAATTTGGAGATGCCCCTGTATTGGCTTGGTTTTGGGATTGAGTGTTAAAACCCAGAGCTTGTGAATCCCACTTGTGGGATGGACTTATTGACACGATAAGAGAGGGCTGAACTGGGAGGAGCCGTGAATTGGGAGAGAGGCCCAAGCCTAGATAGAGAAGGCCAGAAAGACTTTGGGAGAGCAGTATCCAGTATTGTGGAGCCTGAGTTGCTGAGAGAAAGACTGCTAAGAACCTGTTGGAACTGCCACCTGAAACTGCCAAGGACTGAGGAGGCATGGCTGTGATGCTGGTATTTTGTCTGTCTGTTTTGATGTTATTTTGCCAGATTCACTGGATGGTGAAGGACAGTGCTGCTGTTGTAGAGGTCCTGGAACCTGGCTGTTGGTTCAGAAGCCCTGAAGGAGGATTTTCTTGTGGTACCTGCACAGAAATCCTGGAAGAGGGTCTTGCTGATGTTTTCAGGGGTTCTGGGACTGTTCTAAAGGCAGAGAGTGACTTGATGAGGACACTGGCTATGCGGACACTTGTCTCCCCAGGAACTGAGATTGCTGAGGGCTTGCCTCCAGTGAAGATGAAGGAGGGCCCTTTTCTTGGGTGTTCAGTGCTGACCTTAACCTTGTAACTTAAGGGTGGATGGCCTTTTGTGCTCTCTTGCCCCTTTTGAGATTCAGGGGTGGGAAGCCTTTGAGTGATTGACCAAATGAATGTACTTTGTTTATGGTTGGAGACTAATCTCCATTTGAGAAGAGACTTTTGACTGACTAAATGAATGTACTGTTTAGGGGTGGAGTAGTACCTGGATTGAATTGAGAACTTGCTAAAGGAACAAGTTACACTGTATTTTGACTTTTTCTGTTCTGTGAATGTTTGCTGAATAAATGGGGTTTACTATAAATCCGAACCTTGGAAGTTGCCTTTGCTTGGCATTACAATTGTGGGAAAACAGGTACACTGATACATGGTTGGTGGAACTGTGAACTAGTTCAATAATTTTTTGTGGGAGGGGAGGGGAGTGGAGGCAATTGCCCAAGGTCACACAGATAGTAAGTGTCTGAGGCTGAATTCAGGTCCTCCTGACTCCAGGGTCAGTGCTCTATCCACTATGCCACCTGGCTGCCCCCAGTTCATCAGTTTTTAAAAACAACTTGTAACTATGCCCCAAAGCTATTAAATTGTGCATTCTCTTTGACCCACCAATACCGCTACTAGGTCTATACCCCCAAAGAGATCAAAGAAAGAGGAAGAGGACTGTATGTGTATAAAAACATTTATAGCAATTCTTTCTGTGATGGCAAAGAATTGGAAGCAAGGGAGATGCCCATCAGTTGAGGAAATGGATGACTGTGCTGAAAGAAATGATGAAAGGGATGATTTCAGAAAAACCTGGGAAAACATGTATAAACTGATAAAGAACAAAGTGAGCAGGACCAGGAGAGCAATTTATAAAATAACAGCAATATTTTAAAGACAGTCAATTCTGAAAGACTTAGGTATTCTGAATCAACATAATGAACAACCATAATTCTAAGGACTCCTGATGAAACATGCTATCCAACTCCAGATAGAGAAATGATAGAGTGCAGATGGGAACATATATTCTTTTCCTTCTTTTTTTAAAGACACAACTATTCATATTTGTAATGGGCTTTGTTTTTCTTACTTTCTCAATTGGTGGAGAAGAAGAAGGAGGAGGGAGAGAATTTGTAATTGAAAATTAAATTTGAAGACAATTTGAAAGAGGAAAAATATGTTCCTTTCAGCTCTAAAATGTGTGAGTCATTTGACTTTCAGAAGAACCCCATGAAGTCAAGTAAACAATTTATTAGTGTTTCCTGTATCCTCAGAACTGTTAGGCACTGTGGAGAATGAGCAGAGAGGCAATGGAACGTAGTGCAGAGTGTTGGAACTGGAGTCAAAAGATCTGTATGTAAGTCCCAATGGTGACACTAATTTCACTATTTGATCAAGGGCAAGCTACTTAAATTCTCTGAACCTCACTAGCATAATAATACTTCTTGTATCTACTTTAATGCAAAAAAATTCCTAGTAATTTGAGCAGTCCAACAATAGAACAGGCTGTCTCCAGAGACAGTGAGTTTCCATCATTGGAAGGTTTCAAGCAAAAGCTAAATAAGCACTTACATATTTTGTATTGAGAATTTTCGAGTAAAGTTTGAACTAGATGACCACCAAGGTCCCTTCCAACTCTAAACTTCTGTGATTCTGCATAGGTTTATAAGGTTGTTTTATAATAAATACCAGAGCCAGGATTCAAATCCAGGTTTTCTGGCTATAAAACTAGTGTTCTTTCCAGACTGTATGAGATGATTAAGACAACAAGATACTATACCTACTGAGAAAGATAGAAATGGGGGGGGGAGGGGAGGGCAGGGGTACTTTGCTCCCCAGCCAGCTCACCAGAAAAAAAGGTCAAGAGAAAGACCCTGGAAGATCCTGGTTTTAAAATCTACCCCCCCCCCCCGCCCCGTATCTACCCCTCCCCCCCCACTATGGTGAATAGTGAGGTCACATTCTCTTTATCATGCTCCTAGTAGCTAGAATTCAAGTCTAACCCTTTGCACCTCCATTGAGTCTGAAGCTTGAAATAACATCTGATTTCTTACATTCAAAGTTCTATTAGATCAATGGAAGATGTGACCCTTTTCCAAGAAAGAAATGAGTTTTGAGGTAAAGGAGGTCTGCCCCATTAATAAACATAAATTTGACTCCTTAATACCATCCAAATGACTCTTTGAGGGTCAGTTTTTGATCAAGGGGCTTCTGCCCTATTCCTTATAGAAAGCCACCTGTTCCTTGTATTTGATGGCTTGTTCTTCCAGTGGGGGTGGCTGACGAGAGAGGAAGAGAAAGAATCTAGAATTTAAAGCTCTATAATCAAATGTTAAAAATATGTATATATATATATATATATATATATATATATATACATATATATACAATTATTGTTACTATTATTATTGGCTACATCCAACTGGAACTTGGGATTCACAGGCACTGTGGAGGGGAGATCCATCCTGTCCTATCGGAA
>CM053583.1:340616504-340672132 GCA_028627135.1 Pseudochirops cupreus
CTCTTAGGAAGAGGCTGGGAACTCTTCCTATTTACTTCCGGCTGACTGGATAGCGAGGACTCCAAGACCGAGGCCCAAGATGGTGATCCGGATCCAGGCCGCTCAACGCGAGAGCACTGGCCTGAGAATAATCGCTCAGTCCCCCTGCTCCCTGCAGGCCGTGGGCGGGAAGCTGCAATGCGGAGGTGGGTGCAAAACCTCTGCCTTTTGCTTTTCCACTCTGGAGGCCTTTCCCCGGACTGCTTATCTCCCCTTTTCACAAATCCCACTGGCAGCTGCTGCTAATCCGCTCACCTGAGAGGCTCCTCCACTCCTCCCATCCAGCCGCCCCCGGGGCACAGCCTGGGCTTCAGACCAGGCTGGTTTCAGTTCGCAGTGCTGATATGGTTCCTCGTAGCCCAGCTGACTTTAGTGGGAAGTATCTTTGTGTGTGTTTTGGAGTTCTAGGATTGGTTTAGAGTCCTATTTTATGGGTATTTTGGGGTGGCTATGTGAGAGCTGCGATATGTTGCTGCTGCTACGCCGCCATCTTGGCTCCGCCCCGTGTCTCAGTTTCTAATTATGTGAGGACCTTGTGCAAGTATTCAAACAAACCACACACACAAAATGTAATATATATGTGTATGTGTATACACACACACACACACACACACACATATGTAAGAGCCTATGAACAGTCAAGACAGCTCTTTTTTTCTCCGGTAGATTCCTCCTCCCCCCAAGAACCTGTAAATCCTTAATATAGCACCACTCTATGATTAAGAACCCCCTGGACGTCACCTCACTTGAGGCTGGTAGGGAAACCTCTTCTAGTGACCCCCATCTTCCTCTAGTGGCTTATATAATCCTCTGTATTTATGGTACTATGCCAAGACGTGAGACCATCCCAAAAAGGAATTTTTCATTTGAGGTCACTAGGCAGTCAACTCTTAACTGTCCTTGTGCACCTCTTCAATCTTGCAGACTTATAGTTAGAGGTTAGGGCCAGAGGAAATTGCTTAGTTTGCATTCCTGCGGTTATAACCTTCTTGTATCCTGCAGTATCTCTCCCATTCTCCATGATCGTTAATAATGGATCATCAACAACATCCATTAGTTCTTTAAATAGTTTGGAATGTGGTTTGTCTGGACCGGGTAGATTGAACTCATCAAGGCAGCTAGTTATGTGCTCTCCTACTGTCTTGGATTTCAGGTCTCTATTAACTATTTTTGTTTTGTCCCTTCCCCCCATCACAACCCCCTACTCTAAAGGTTATTATGCTTGTTGAAGAAAACAGAAGTCAAATTAGAAAGCAGTAGTTCTTCCCTTTTCTCCTAAGCAGGTCCCTTTTGTAACCTCTTCTTTGCTTAATAAAGCTATAAATTATCTTTTTGCTTTTCTTTGCCTTCCTCAAGAGCCTCAGTGCCATTAGACTGCAAGCTCCTTGAGGTCAATGGCTGTCTTTTGCCTTTCTCTGTATTGCCAGTGCTTAACGTAGTGCCTGGCATATAGTAGGAGACATAAAAATATTTCCCACAAATTCCATCTAGCAACTAGCTCCTCCTTGTTGATTAAAATCAGATTCAGAATACCAGTTCACCTCATTGCATCTTTTACCTTCTGAGGATGAAATTATCACTAAGACAATTCAAGAAATTATTAGCTCCTTTCCCTACCCCCCCCTGTAAATCTGACAGAGTTCCAAGAAATATAGAAATAATTGAAATCCTTTGTCACTAATATATCGATCCTCCAGGCCAGGCTTGGTGCTACTTCCTGAGTTCTTCATCTATCTTTTCTTTCTGTTCAGGTGATCTGTAGTATATTCCCAGGGCTCTCTAGTTTACCCAAATGCTCTCTTCTATGCTTTACTCAGTCAGTCAGTAAACAGTTATTAAGTACCTACTGTGCTGATCCCTCAGGATACACAGAAAAGTAAAAAAGAAGTGGAGTTAATCTCCAGGTCACATAAGCAACAAGATTAAGGACTACACATTTTCTTGTATACTCATGACCTCTCAGACTTCCCCAAATCAGAAGTTATTTGCCAAAGATAAAGGAACTTCAGCTATCTACATGGTCTCAGACACCCAGAATCCAAAAGAAGGCTGAAAAAACAAAAAACAAAAAACAAAACCTGTGAACTGATACTCATTGGCCTTGAACTCACTCAGTACTCTTCCACTACCTCTACATTATTGTCAACAAGGCTGCACTAGCAGACCCAAGGACTCTACAAATAGGCCTGCAACAAAACTCACCTCTCTCCCTCCTTCCGCTATGGTGGAGATCCTAGTTGCAGACTGTATAAGTTTGCCCATAGCAGTCTCAATCCTATAGTACCACCAGCACTGCATTGCTCTGAGCTCCCAGTGCTGGGGCAGGCGACTCAATAACACCAGTATGTCAGCTCTATGAATTGGTAGGTGAGAGAACTAAGGAACAGAGGAGAAGGAACAGGATACCAAGAAAGAAAACTCTGTGTGTGTGTGTGTGTGTGTGTGTGTGTGTGTGTGTGTGTGTGTGTGTGTGTAGGGGACTATGCAGTATTCCACGGTAAGCCTGAGGGAAAGAGTACCACATCATGCTGGGACTAGTCCTCAATGCCAAAGTGTCCGTTGGGACAGAGACAGACTGGTCAGTCATGAATTGTTCAGGGTGGGAGGAGGCTAAGACACTCTGACATCCAGCTCCCAAGGAAACCACCATTACAGGGACAGAACCCAAAAGTAACTAAGGAAAATCAGAGGGAAAAAGACTGAAATTACCAAAGATCTCAGGAATAAGAAAACTCAAAGACTTTTAACGCAAGCAGATAAAGCAAGAGGGAAAACATTAACAATAAAAGGAAATGTGGCTTGTAGATTTAGTAAACAATTCAGGCACCTGTAAATAAATACTGAAAAACATAGGAAAATAACCCAACACTTGATGAGATGGAGGACCCTATGGAAATTGAGAACATGAAAGAACAACACATTATGCCTGAGTGGTTCAAAAGAGAAAAGAGAATTATGAGAGCAGAATTTATGGCCTGTACAGTAAAAAATAGTAGATAGAATAGAAAAATAAAACCTCACCTAAAAAACAAAAAAGAACACTAGATTGGGAATGTAAATACAGAGAAATGAAGGACAATCTGTTAGATGAGAAGCAAAAAACAATAATGTGAAAAGAAAATATGCTCACTATGCAAGCAAAACATACTAATCTCGAAGAAAGGATACATAGAGATAAATAAAGGATCATAGGCATCCCAAGAGAACAAGACAGGATGAAAAAACAACAACAACACTATATACTATAATGCAGGAAATAATAGAAGAAAATAGCTCAGAATTTCCGAACACAGGAAATAAGACAGGAGAAAGAAATTAAAGACATAAACATGGGTAAAGAAGATATAAAATCATCCTTAGTTTTTGATGATGTGATAGTTTACTTGGGAAATCCTAGGGAATCAGTAAAGACACTATTTGAGATCATTAATAATTTTAGCAAGTTGCAGGCTGCAAAATAAACTCTCAAGCGTCAAGAGCATTTCTATATAATAACAAAATACAGTATATGAAACAATAATGGAAAGGAAACTCTCATTCCAAATAACTACAAAATGAATAAACTACCTGGGGATTTGACCTACAAGGCACACAGAAGACTTGTATAGATTCAGTGACTAAGTGCTTCTTAAAAAAGTAAAGTACAACTTAATTAGCAGTAGAGTATTTGTTGCTCATGGTTAGGTTGTGCCAATATAATAAAAATGACAATACTACCAAAATTAATTTATACTTTTACTGCTATACCAATCAAATTACCAAGATGATATTTTAATAAAAAAATTCACTTGGAAAAAACAAAAAAATCCAAGGTATTAAGGGAAACAACTTGAACACTAGCGATCTAGAGAAAGGCAAAAACACAATTCCTGCTCTGAGGTGCCACATAGTCTAATACAGGAGCTATCTTGAAAATAACTGAGTACATATAAGATATATCCTAGGTAAATGGAAGACATATAATAATGAAGACTGTTTCTGAAGTGTTTTAGAAGCAGTGGGAGGAAGTTAGAGAGAGACAACTTTAGCCTTTATATACAGAAAAGTTTCCTAATAATCAGAGTTATCTGGAAGTGGAATGGACGTTGCTGAGCTTCCCTCTCATTTGAAATCCTCAGGCAATGCCTGGATGATCTCTTGTTGGGCATGTTTTAGATAATACTCTTATTCAATTATAGGTTGACCTCCAAGGTCCATCCCAGCTTTGAGATTTTATGATTTACCTTAGCAGTTTCCAGGGCTGATTTCCCCAAAATTTTAGTTGGGAAATAAGCTGGAATCTATTGTAATTTCTGCCCACAATAATCAGTATTATATCTTATACCATTTCATTGAGTAAAAAAAAAGTAGCAACTCAAAACCATTTACGGTATTCATTGATCTATCATCAGCCTTTTATTCAATAAATAGGGATGATTTAGGAGCCTAAATAAATAGCTCTAATTGTTAAGAATATATAACCTCGATATCGCTGCCAAGCCTATTAGTGTTTTAATATTATTTATATACTATATTAATGCATACAATTGTTGGACTTCATTTATTTTTGCAGTTGCTTAACTCTGCATTAATATTGACCCATGAAATGTTTGAATGGACAGGCAGTGTCATGCAGAGGGAAGAGCAGTGGTTTGGATATAAGAGGCCCTGGATTCAATTTCCAACTCTGCTATTTGTAAAACTGTGTGACTCTGGGCAGAGCTGGACTTCTAGAAACCTGAATTTTCTCAAATGGAAAATAAGGAGGTTGTACCAGATTACCTCTAAAGTTCTTTCTTGGCTTAAATTTTAAGATTCTCTGATCTCATGATCTTATTTTCAACAGTAGTTTCTTATATACATATTTTAAAGCAAATAATAGTTTGCAGGGGATCATTTAGGTGCTGGTAACTAGGGGTCCCTTACATCCTTTACTGGAGACCATTGAGTTCTTGTCACTGGCCACTCTGAGAGATTCATAGCGATTGTTTCAGTGGTGTGCTTATAAACATTTAACAACTGACTGGGGAGGGAGGAGTGCGGGGAGGGATATACCCACGACAAACTTTTAAAATTAATCTGCATTAACATTTTCTCCATTGTTTCCTTATGTCTAGTCAATCAACAAAGAAATAACAAATCAAGTCCTGATTTTTAGTGTTTGCTGATATTTGAGGTGTAAATTCTCTTGAAAATTTAATTGCCAGCTCTCCCTATTCTGTCTGAGTTGTCTTCAGCACACCCCTGGGATGTATTTGTTCTTTATATTTGTAACCCCCGTACCTACCTAGTACCTGGCGCTTAGAAGTGCTTGATCAATATTTTTTGATTGATTGGAGTTGGTTACTGACCATTCCATTTCTTCCTTCTGCTTTATATACCACGACAAGTACAGATATTCAACCATCCATCCACTGATCCATCCATCCATCTATCTATCTACATAGTACATACACATACAAATATATGAAACCCAAATAAAATGTTCTTGCTTATATTATATATAAACACATCATACAAATAAGCAATAACTATATAACATATACATATTTATATGTATGTACATATGTCTGTCTGTATATATACATACATATAAATTTATTTTATTTTGGGGTAGGGTTATTGGTGGGGAGAGGGGAACTCCCAGTACGAAAACTCTCGCCACTAAAGTAGATTGGCAACCTGTCTGTAACTTAGAGTTCCATCTACACTAGAAGTGGACAATATTAGCACAAACACCATTGCTAAAATATATGTCAATAGGATCCATATCTTGACAGAAGTAGTGGGGTATAATGTGTGCAGTGCTGACCTCAGAGTCAGCTCTGTGATTTGCTAGCTGCATGATCATGAACAAATCATTTAGTCTCTCAGAACCGCGATTTCCTTACCTATAAAATGAAGGGTGATCATATATGTAGCCCTCACCTTACAAGATTATTTTGAAACTCAAATTCATATGAGGTAGAATGTTAAGTGCTTCACAAACTTTGAAATGCTATGTAAATACCAGTTATTATTATTGCAGATGCAAATCCAGTCTTAAATGAATAAAGCAGGAGAGAAAGATAGCTGGAGCAGGAGTCAGAAAGCCTTAGCTTCTCTCTCCTTGGTTCTACTTATCTGACCTTTCCTTCTCTATCTTTTTTTGATGGCTCATTATCCAATCACTGCCCCATGTGTGGATGGTGATGGTAGTTTTGGTCATAGAGACATCTACTAAAGTAGGGAGGAATTCTGACTTGCTTCAGTGAAGGGACCACCAACATCAAAGAAATCCCAGTTCCTTTGAAATATGACAGAAGATGGGACCACAAATTGAGTGTCTATTTCTATTGAGCTCCAGGTCCATGACTATTGCTATTTCTCAGAATCCTGGGGAAGTAAAAAGGTCAGGAACAGGGAAGAATATGGATGGTTTATTGAAGGAAAAAAGGAGTTCCAGGCGATGGAAGTAAATTAGTGGTCATTGCATATAAGAAGTAGATTGGAGCCAGCAGAACTCTCAGTCCAAGGTTAATATTGCTGGATCAGTGGATGGTCTTTTCCCATATGTTGCTGAAAGCCATCCCCATTCTCACTGAAACTAAAAATCGGCATCACTGATAGGAGGGAGAGCTGTTTGAGGACTAGCAGATGTAGGAGTTCTAGCTCCATTTGGGTTACTGGGTCATGATGTGACTCTAGCTAAATCACTGGAAAGTTCTGATGATGCCTTTCAAACATTTGGTCTAGGTTAGAGGGTAGAGCATGTGGACATAGTAAGAATTTTTCTCACCATCAAAAGCTAATTGAGCCCATGGGGAGCGAGAATACCACGTTGTCCTCAATCACTGAAGAGCCTGACTGAATAAAATAACCAGCAGGGGCAGTGCCAGCACAGGCCTTCCTGTAGTGCAAACCTAGAGGTGCTATTTATCATTCAATTACATTTAGCGTCTCAGTGAGGATGGCAGTGGTTCCCTCTTGTGGGAGTTCTCTAGAGAGACATAATCCTTCTAGACTGCATAAGATAATAATCTTAGAAATATTACAGCTAGATACTTTTTTAAACTTTATTTTTCTTGGTCTTTTTCTGTCTGTGTTTTCTTTCACAATATGACTAATATGAAAATATATTTGCATGACTACATATGTAAAACTTACATCAATTTGCTTGCCTTCTCAAGGAGGGAAGAGAGGAGGAGAGGAGGGAAAGAATATGAAACTCAAAATTTTAAAAAAACAGATGTTGAAAAATTGTTCTTACATGTAATTGGAAAAAAATTAAATATTTAATACTAGGGGAAAACAAGAACTATTCTAGCTAGAAGTGACTTTTGAGATCATTTAGTTCAGCTCCCTCACTTTGCAGAAACGGAGACCCAGATAAGGAAGTGATTAGAACACATCTAATCTAATTAGCATACAAAGAAGAATATAAAAAATGAATCGGAGACATGCCAAGTGCTCTATTGATTCAGAGAATGAAAATGTTTGGGGTTTTGATTTGTTCATCTATTCTTAACAAAAATGAAGATTATACACAGCTTTTGGAGAATATATTTTATTGTATAGTTTGAGGAGGCCCTATTTAAGGAGACCAAACGGTCATGGAGATGATAGATTAAGTATAAGGAAGGTCTAGTCCCTCTTCCTCCTCTCTCTCCCCTCTCCAGTCCTCCCTCCACACCGCTATCAAGTCGATATTCTGAAGGCACCAGCCTAACTATGTCATCCCCTGCTCAAGAAGCAACAATGACTCCCTATGGTTTCCTGATGAAATACAAATTCCTATACTTGGTGTTTAAAGCCCATTACAATCTGGTTCTTGGCTTACTGCATGTTACTTGCTGAACTGCATGTTCCAACCAAATCTGCCCGCTTTCTGTTCTTTGAACAAAACTTTCTGTATCTTATGTCCATGACTTTGTGCAGGCTGTCCCTCATGCTTGGAGGGCACTTGTTTCTTACCCGCACCACCTTTGGGAATATGTAGAGCTCCAACATAGAATTATGCAAAAAAAGTGGCTGAAATTGTTCATGGTCCTTGACCTAGAGATTGAACTTGTAGGCATAGATACCCCCAAAGAAGGTTGTTGATGAAAAAAAAAGGAAATGTTCCGTACATACCAAACTATTTATGGCAACAATTTTGTGTGTGTGTGTGTGGTAGCAAAAAATAAGAAGGAAAAAAAGAAATGCCCTTCTATTGAGTAATGGTTAAACAAATGATGGTTCATGAATATAATATAATATTACTGGGATATAAAACTCATTTCATCTCAAATCCCACTTTTTACAAGAGGCCTTTTTTGGTTTCCATCAATGTAGTGTATCTTCCCTCTGAGCATATCTTCAATTTATTCTGTGTGTATGTGTGTGTACGTCATGGCTGCCTTCCATTTGACAACATTTGGCCCTTCTCAAAGCTGGAGAACAACCATAGCAAATGAGATGTAATATCGTTTGAGGCTATGACCTCCCAAGAGAAGCCCAGTTCCTACTGTGGCACCACCCAGAAGCCAGTGCCTGATAAATAGCAAGCACTTAATAAATACTTTTTGACTTGATTGACTGTAAGAAATGACAAATATGATGAATATAGAGAAGCATCAAAAGGCTTACATGAACTGATGCAGAACGAAATAATCAGAGCCAAGAGAGCAACATATAGAATGACTACAATAACGTTAACAGAAAGAACAGCAACCACAAAGCAATCAAAAGTGAAGGCTGCAAAATTACAAGGAATTCTAATGACTTCAAAGAAGAGACGGGAGAAGACTCCCTCTGCTCCTCAATTCTTTGTCAAGTGGTATGAGGGAGGGGTTCACTGGTGTGAAACATTGAATGTAATGTCGGATTTTTTTTTTCCTATGGATTGATCAGTTTTGCTTGTTTTCTTTTCTTCCTCCTCTTCTTTTTTAAATCTTGTGTTGTAAAAGATCTCCGAGAGAGGGCAGAGAGGCATAGAATGGGAAATTTAGACAATGTAAAAAAGAAAAGATATCAATATAACATTTTATTTATTCAAACAAAAAAAATCCCTCGCTTCTCTCAAGGCTCTTCTTCGCATGACCTTTCTTGTTCATCCTCCAGTTTGTTAGCCTACATCCCCAGATTCTGACTTTTGCAGTCAGTGAACATGTTATTTTCTGCACAACAAGCTGTAATTTCCTTGAATTTTTGTATATTCAGCTCCTACCACACAGTTGCAAATATAATTGCACCTCCTTGCCAGGGTTGTTGTGAGGATCAGATGAGATAACATTTGTAAAACATTTGGAAAACCTCAAAGTGTTCCATAAATGCTAGGCGTTACTATCATTATTTCATAAATGCCTATTGAACTGGATGGTTTAAATTGGATTTCTTGCTAGCACTGCTTTCTTGGGGTGTCAATGCACCAACCCCAAAGCTAAAGCAAACTGATTGTTGTCTTCTTTTAGCACAGGAAGGGCAGCAGTCCAGGTTTAATGATGAATAATCAAACTGGATAATGAAGTGCATTTTTTTTTCATTAAATAGGCTTAGGGTTAAAAGGTAGAAAGTGACTGTGTCTTTGTTAAAGTGATACCAAGTATTCCTTTGAAAGTAAAAGTTACCTGGGGAATAGTAGTAATAGAATGAAGAATAAGATAAGAATAAAAAAGAATAAAATAAAAAAATAAAAGAATGAAGAATAAAAATTCTCCAATAGTGAAACAGAAGACCTGAACCACAGGAGCTCTAAGGTAAGAAATGACCGGATTGTAGAAGTTCCCTCACTCTGTGGGGCCTTAATACATGCAGAAGCACCACCTTGTGGTGAAGTAAAGGATAATTTTGTACATTTGCAATGAATTAGAAATGAGTTGTAGAATCAGGTGAATATGGGGCAGAGATAGAGGCGTTGCTAGCATTGCAGAAAATTTCCAAAACAAGAACTCATTGAGGGATCCCAGCACTATGTGAACTAGTCAACCAGATGTTGGGCAGTGACTCACGGAGGAAGCTCCCTAAGAAAGATGGAGGAAGTAGGTCAGTTGGTGTTGAAAAGATGATGAAAAGAGAATTGTATATCTCTACCCCAACTCCCACCCCCTCAGTCACCATCACCAAGGCAAAGGAGGGGGGCCTGTCTACCTCATTACAAATAGTCCCTCCTCCACCACAACCACCATTGACATCTATAGCATCTTTTTTTTTTAAGGAAAACAGCATGGTAAGTAAGAGTGTTGGCTCTAAAGTCAAAGGGCCTGGGTTCAAATTTTACCTCTGAGTTTACTTGTTAGTGTGGCCTTGGACAAGTCACCCAACAGGCATCACTTTTTTCATTTGTAAAATGAGAGGGTTGGATTTGGTGGCTTCTGAGTTCGCTTCTTTCTTTAGAGCTATGATCCCATGATGCTTGTTTCTGCCCCACACTCCTTTTAAGACTTGATGCTCAGTTTAACTTGATTTTCCTTGGATAAAAGTATTCACGGTGGAGGAGGGGAGTAGAGCATGATTAGGGTGATAGGACAGGGTAGACGCTCAGAGTTTAAAGGAAGCCCTGAGATCATTTAGACCAATCCATACCTTTAAAGAAACCCCTTTTACAGTATCATGAATAAGTGGTCATCCGGCCTCTTTATTTAAAGCCTTCAGTCACGAGGAGCTTGAGGCAGCCCATTCCACCTTTGAATAGTTCTGATTGTTAGGACCTTAATCCTCACCTCAAGTCAAAATTCATTTTGCTGCAAATTATGTCCCCTTTACTTCTATTTCTACCCTATGGAATCAAGCAGAATAAATTTAGTCTCTTTTCTACATGATAGCCTTTCAAATGCTTAAAATCAAATATCACGCCTCCACTTCCCTAAGTCTTCTCTTCTTCAGGTTAAACACCCCTAGTTCTTTCCATATGTCTTCCCATGGCTTCATCTTCAGTCCCCTCATTACCTTGATTGTAAGCCCCTTTCTCCCACTGGTAAGTCCCTTTGAGGATTCCATTTTGGAGATGACAGGCCCAGGCCTGCCGTGCTTATGACTTTACAGACTTTGTTGCCATGGTTCACTTGCTGTCTCACCCTGAAACTGCCCTCTCATCCTGGCACTTCCCTTCGCACCTTAGACATTCTCACCCTACGAAACTCCTTTCCCCTTTTGGTGAATTCCTTTTGCTCTTCAATCTGTGGGATCAAAGACTCAGGCCAGCAATCCTCCATCCATCTGTGCTTTGGATTCTGCAGGCTTTGCCGCCATGGTCCAGCATTGGTGCCCTTTTTGTCTTCCTCTTACTTTCCCTTTTATGTGTTATCTTCTCCCTTCAGAATGTAAGTTCCTTGAGTTCAGGTACTGTTATTTCTTAAATTTTGTTTGGTTTTTGTTTGTGTTTATATCTTAAGAACTTAGCACAGTGCCTGGCACATAATAAGTACTTAATAAATGCTTCTTGCCTTGCCTCCTCTGAATATGCCTCAGATGGTCGATTTCTTTCCTAAAATGTGTCAATCAGAGCTTAATACATCATCAATTCATGTATGGTCTGACCCCCACAGACCCTATCACTGACGACCATAGTCATGCATAGAAAGCAGACTGGGTCGAGACCACATCTTGCGGCAAGCTTTATCACTCTCCTTTCCCCTGAGATAAAGGCACACCTGGGCACTCCTGTGCCTAAGACCAAATTAACTTTTTTGGCTGCATGTCACACTATAGACTCTTAATGAATTCACCTTTTGTTATTATTGACAAATAACAACAGTTCAGTTGTTCCTGACTCTTCGTGACCCCATTTGGGGTTATCTTGGCAAAGGCGTGGTTGCCATTTCTTTCTCTAGTTCGTTTTACACAAGAGGAAACTGAGGCAGACAGGGTTAAGTGGCTTTCCCAGGGTCACACAGTTAGGAGATCAAATTTGAACTCAGGACTGCCTGATTCGAGGTCTGGCGCTCTATCCACTGCACCACCTAGCTGCCCCACTGGGATTCACTATTACATGCCAAAACCTTTAGATCACATCTCCAACCCTTATCCTTTACTTATACAGTTGATGTTTTTTGTAACAACTGAAAAACTTTATATTTATGCCTGCTAAATGTCATCTTCTTAGACTTGGTTCACCATTCTAGCCTGACAAGCTCATTTGGACACTGACTGTCAGCTAATATGTTAGTTACTTTTATCCACTTCTGATTTCCTTTCTCCTTTCCACTCCCTCAGAAATCCTTGACTAAAATATAATAAAAAAAGTCTTAAAAAAGACCCTTCCCAAACACATTGTATTTAAGGTAAGGTACAATGTTTTTCAAAACGGTATGCCTACATTTAGAAGATAAAAATGTGTTTATCATTGAAACAGTATTCAAAGAGAAATCTTGGAAGCTCAGATGAGCTAACCCATTGCAGGCATGAAGTAAATTTATAGAATTTCCTGTTTAACAGCGAGGCAGGGGTTGAGAATCATGATGGAAAAGACTATAGAGATCATCCAGCCCATTCTTGGCAACTGTAGGTGTAAGCCCCATATCAATCTCTGGTAGTTAAATCTCATATAAATCCTCTCTGGTGAAATGGGGACAGGAACTGGGCTTCTCTTGGGAGGTCATAGCCTCAGACAATATTCCATCTCATTTGCTATTGTTGTTCTCCAGCTTTGAGAAGGGCCAAATGGGGCCAGATGGAAGGCAGCCATGACATCTTCCAGAGCTCCTTCCTTTGTCATGGTGTGTAGGGAATTTGTGGCCTAAATATTCCCTTATTTTACTGCATCCTTATCTCTAGGGGATACTGTCCTGAATGATGAGGGATTTGCCCAAAGCAGCACAAACAACGAGGATGAGGCCTCACAGCCTCCCAACTTGTGTTTAACATATGTGTTTGTGTGTGTGTGTGTGTGTGTGTGTGTATACATATGTCTCTCTGTAAGCATGGACTAGATGGCCTAGGCAAAAAGACATTTGTGTTGGATAAAATAGTACTAAAAATAGTTTTGCCAGAGAACTACTTCCTACCACTATACTAAATATTATTATTTTAAACAGCAATTTTATTTTTTACTTCATTGACAAGTATTCAAATATATAAACAAAAGCATTTTATTGGGGGAGGGAGCAGGGATGATAATACAGACCTGTGATATTATCAATGTGGGAATTTCTCATATAGAGTCTTCCTACAATTAGTAACTTTTCTGGAACTTGAAGTGTTAAGTAATTGATCAAAGGTTACATGACTCATCCAAAGTCACACAACTATTATTGAGGCAGAAATAGAACTTAATCCCAGGTCTTCCAGGCTTTAAGGTTGGCATTCTATCCACTATGCTATGCTCCTCTTATCTTAGGTTTTCTCTTAACTTCAGATAAGAAATGAAGGAAAATGAACAAAGAGATTATTAATGATTATGCACATCCCTAAAATTCTGTTTTTTTTAATAACTGATAACTGTACTCCTCAATAATAGGTATGTTCATTTTTCCATAGTAGGACCCACACAATCATTAAATAGCATGTGAGCATAACCATAGACTTTTTGTAACTGGAAGAAACCTTAAAAATTGGGAATAAAGTTGAAATCTGGCCTTAGACACTTACTAGCTGTGTGACCCTGGGCAAGTCACTTAACACAATTTAATTGCTTCCAAAAATTAATGGGAATAAGAAAGAGTGAGAGTCAGCACAGAGTAGTGAAGAGAATTCTGGATATGAATCAGGAAGATCTGGTTTCAATTTATTCTCAGACTCTCATTAGTTGTTTGATTCTGAAAATGTTACTTTCTTTCCCCAAGCCTATTTCCTAGCCTGTAAAATGGGAATAATAAAAACCTACCTTCATGAGATTAAATGAGATAATATAAGCAAAGCACTCATTGACACTTGCAGGGTCATATAAAGTTATTATTGTAAGCTCTTTGAGGGCAAAGACTACTTCATTTTTTGTCTTTGTACTCCCAGCACCTAGCAGGCTTTAACGAAATTCTTATTGAAAAATTGACTATTTACAGATGAGGAAGCTAAGACCCAGAGGAGAATGACTTGTCCAAGACCCCACAGATGGTTAATAGCAGAGACTCAGGCTTTCTTCCCATTTCAGGATTCTTTCCTTGAGCCTTCTTTCCCTTGCATTGTGTTGGGCACATTTGTTCCCTCTTATTTAGGGAAGTGATTGGTATGAGGAACAATGATAAGGAACACTAATGTTCAAGGAGAAGGCTTTTTTTTTTTTTTTGCTTTTTTGGAGGGGAAGAAGGCAGGACAATTGGGGTTAGGTGATTTGCCCAAGGTCACATGGCTAATAAGTGTTAAGTATCTGAGATCAGATTTGAACTTGGGTCCTCCTGACTCCAGGGCCAGTGCTCTATTCACTATGTCACCTAGCCTAGCCACCCCAAGAAGGCTATTTTTAAGAAACTACATAGACTAGCAACCTGGAAGAATAAAAATCAAATTCTATTCTATTGCCCCCATAAAGATGGAGAGTGGGATGATAGCGCCTGTTCTCTTTTGTAGGTCCAACACAGAATGGTAGTTTTTTTTCCTTGGACTCATCATATTTATACCAAATAGCATACTCCTGTTCTCAGGAGCTTATGAGAAACTTAGCAGGGGAGAAACCCTTCAAGCATTCCATATTGATTGAGTGATTGATTACTAATTAAAACCTTACTCCCCACCATCCCTCCATATCTCTCTTTATTTCACCTGAATGAAAGAAAAAGTTTCACTTCTTAAAGTTTCTGATAAAGGCATCCAATTCCTTTTTAGATTCATTCTGGAAAGATCTGAGTTGGCTAACTTGCATTTCAGCCATACATGCAGTCTTATTTTTCCAGATTTACTGTTAACCTTTCTGTAGCTTCTCTCAGCAAATTGTAAAACCCTTCTCTTGCCTGTGTCCTGCTATGCAACGCTGTGATGAACCCTCTGATAGCCTGGATTGTAGTCCATACTCCCTAGGGAACCTACGCTACCTTGTTAGGTAAGGGGAGGGATATAGGCATTATCACTTCCTATTCTGCAAGTTTCATCCTGCTAAGTAAGAAATAGGATTACTTGGAGACAGGGTTACCAGTATCACACCAGAATTCATCTAGAGTCAGTGGAGAGAATGAATTCTCCTACCTCACATGGTATGAACAGATGCCATATCTCACGTGGAATGTTGGCAGGTCCTATACCATTGTTCTAGTTTCTTTTTCTTTCTTTTCTTTTTCCTCTTTTCTCCTTTCCTCTCTTCCTCTTTCCTTCCTTCCTCCCTCTTTTTCTACCTCTCTTCCTTCTTTCCTCCCTACCTTCCTCCCTCTTTCCCTTCCTTCCTCCCCCTTTTCCTTTCATCATTCTTTTTTCCTTCCTTCCTTCCTTCCTTCCTTCCTTCCTCCCTTCTTCCCTCCCTCTCTCTCTCTTTCTTTCTTTACTTCTTTCTTTTTCAACTAGGTCTCCCCATCTTGCCCAGGATGGAAATGCAGAGGCTTCTCACAACTCAATTCCACTCTGATTAGCCAGGCAGCTTTGACCTGCTCAATATTTGACCTGACCCAGTTTACGTCTCCTTAGGCAACCTGGTGCTATCTCCCCTCCCCTTCCTTGGACTCATTATATTTATACCAAATAGTATAAACATCTGATTGCCTTGGCCCACCACTGTATCTCAGAACTCCCAAACTCAAAAGTTTCCAAAGTCTCAGCTACCCCAGCAACTTATATAATAGGCATGGGCTACCATGGCCAGAGCCATTATTTTTGTTGTGAGTGCCTTCTAAAGGGTACTTTGAGGAATCACTGGCATGGGTTCTTTTTTTTTTTTTTTACTGGTGCAGTAACATGCTTTTCGTGCTTTATCATGCCATGTCTCATCAACATAAACATGAGAAGGCATGAGAAGCCTATTACTGTACCAACCAGTATGTTATCTGGTTTCCTCCTCTTCCCAAATGCTAGTGCCTTCCCTCTGAAATTATTTCCCATTTGCTATATATATATATGTATATGTGTATGTGTATATATATATATATATATATATATATATATATATATATATATATATATATATATATATATACATATACATACTAGTGTTAGGCTCAACTTGTCTATTTATTATCACTCATTCTTACGTATGACCAACCTACCACTTTTTTCTGTTCATATCTGTCCTTTAATGTTATTCCTCCATAACTCCTCAATTCTTATGCCCACATATTTTGATTGCTCTTTTGGGTGATTTATATGCAGGGTGTTATTCAGAGGAGTTTTCAATCTTAATGAGTTTATAGAGTGACCAGTCTTTTTGGGGACTATATTTCATCTACTGGAAATGAATTTGTCAGCTCATGCTGTTATGGGTCAAAGCTACTGCTCTGTGCTGGACCTACAAAAGGGAATTAGTTACAGAGTTGAACTGCTTTTCTAAGGTATCTAAAGAGAAACAGATATGAATGTGGACTTGGGTCCTGGATTCCCTGCCCTCCTCACATATATAGCCCAGGAATCATTCATGTATGTATTGGGGTAGATGTATGTGAAAATTGTACATGTTTTTGCCCACAGAGCCCAAGAGGAAAATTTCTGGACCCCAATCATGTCTCCAGCACTAGAAAGACAGCTGTGTAAGCTATCAACCTGAGTGAGACATCGTAACTGTAAAGATGTGACCAAAATATATGGCCAAATGACAAGAATTCTTCAATCCCTTCTCAATGAGTAGGTTGGAAGGGGGTATTTTGATAGCACTAGCTTCAAGGTTGCCTGTCTAGCAATAACAAATTTAAAAGTTTCAGGAGTCAGCCTTTGGGAGAGAGGCAAGCTCCTGAGCAATGCCACCTCTTAGAGAAATAAGAGAATTGCGAATTTAGTTTCCAAAGCAAGGAGAGCCTAAATCATTACATGGGGTAGTAAAACATTTGGACTTTGCCCTCTGAAGGCCATTTGGTGGTATAGTGGATAGAACTCTAGACCTGGAGTCAGAAAAACTTGAGTTCAAATCTGGTCTCAGATACTTACTAGCTGTATGACACTGGGCCAATCACTCAACCTCTCTTTGCCTTAATCCACTAGTGAAGGAAATGGCAAACCACTCCAGTATCTTTGCCAAAAAAAAACAACCTCACAGACAGTATTGGCGTGTTATGGTCCATGGGAGTATGAAGAGCTAAATACCACTGAGCAACAAAATTACCTGGAATTATTTTTAACACTAAAGATTTGATGGAACAGCAGTTTCCTTTCTTGCAATTCCACCTTCATGGTTCCTTCCAGGGAAATCCAAGCCATTAGGATAGTGCAACTCTGGATACTTCAGTAAATCTCTGTAGGTGAATGGGATTTACCAGCATGTTGAAGGGGTGCCTCTCTAGCAGACTCAACCCATTTGTTTCTCTTCCTAGAGGAGTGCAAACCACATGGTAGTGCTATGAATGTAGAGGACTAAAGCACCCTGGGTAAAGGCTGGAGAGGTGAGTCCGAGCAATTGTTTATCAATCAATAAGTATTGATTTAGAACCCACAAGGTACAATAAAATACAAACAAATACTTCTTGATACTTTGAGGTACATAGTAAAGTCAACTCTGCCATCTCTTCTATTTGCTCAAAGAATCTCTGACCCATTCTTCCAGTTAGCTCTCACTTCCTTATTTCTTCTGGTTTCGTTTACATTGAGAATGAAGAGCCCAGTATGATTCATTTCCTCCTCAATGAGCATATCTACTCATTGTCTGTTTCACAGAACTAGGCTTTCACATTTAGACGACCAATAGCTAAATCAGTGTTTATAGAGGGTAGGAAAACAGGGTGATTTCTAGCACCCTCTGTCTTCTTGCCACACCTTCCTAAACTCTGTAGTACCTCCTACCTGTCACTTCCAGGCCTGTGGATTTGGAGATTGTCAGCTGTGATGCTGGAGCATGAGTTGTTATCATTTATTCACAATGGGCAAATTGCTTCACTTGACTCTGCTCCAGTTTTCCCCTTCTTTGATATTGAAGAACATCATCTACACCCCCTCGGTGAGGAAGGAAGCTATGTTAGAAGTCACTTCTGAAACGATTTGAGCTACTCCTTAGAAGGATCATTTCCCCTCTTTCTTGCATCTACCATATTCTGAGTGTCTGTCTTTTCTGTCTTGTTTCCAATGGCTTTGTGGGTATATTCCATTTCCTGACTAGGCAGCTTATTTAACCTCCTCCTTTCTCTGGTTTTATGGAGACTTTTGTGAATTGACAGCTTACCAAGACGTTTGGTGATACGGGTCCTTCCTACCTCCTTCTGTCAGTAGAAGTTTCTCTAAGAGGTGAGTCTGGGTCTTGCTGAAGGAGATATTGAGATAAAGTTGATTTGTGTGGGGGAAAAGAAATCTTTCTGCCTTAGGAATTCTAGATAACAACAACAATAATAATTGACCTTCATTCAGTGTTTTGGAGTTTGCTAAGCAATTCACACCTTATCTCATGCTCTTCCCAAAAGCTGTTTGGAGAAATCTAGTGCTTCTTACGTTTTGTGACAGTTTACACAAAAACTATCTATAAGCCATTTGAACTTTACAAGCCTCAGTTTCCTCATGTGTCAAACTAGGGGACTGGACTAGATGAGCTTTAAGAAGTATTCTAGGGTCAGCTAGGTGGCGCAGTGAATAGAGCATGGCCCTGAAGTCAGGAGGACCTGAGTTCAAATTTGGCCTCAGATACTTGACACTTACTAACTGTGTGACCTTGGGCAAGTCATTTAACTCCAATTGCATTGCCTTCTCCCCCCCCCCAAAAAAAGAGAGAAATAGTCTAGCTCTGAATCTCTGTGATGCTATGTGTTGGGCAAGAACCGTGAAGCTATTGGGATGGCAGAAGTGACTAGAGGGAATAACTAGAGGCAGCCAAATAGGCATGAAAATATGTATATATCCACAGACCAACTGAGTATGGCAATTTATAACAGAACAGCAAACGATAAATATAACCAATATTTATTGAGCACTGACAGTGTCCTAAGCTACTGTGCACTGAGTCCTGGGGGGGAAGCAAAGTTTAGATAAGGCATGGTCCCTGCCCTCAAGAAATTTATGGTTTAGTAAGGTAGAGATGTATCTTTGCATAGCTTAAGGCCATAAGGTGGGGTGGGGTGATTGGAGTGATGATGATAATTAGTTATGATTATAAGCTATTGGACCTCTGGGTGGTAATCCTTCCCACATCTACTTTACCTAGGCCTGCAGGCCACCACTCCCAAAGATCCCATGGCCTTCCTTCCTCTTTTCTGGGCTCCAGTGATATACCACTGAAACGGTCTCCCCTTACCACTGGCATATTCTTGCCTCCACCATATCTCCCAGCACCAGAATGCACACCCAACCACCCCACTTCCTCTAGGGGGTTATTGTCCACCTAGAGGGACATTCTCTAATCTATATCCAGCAGTTCTTTTTCTGTCTACCTTCTGGGTCTGGAGATCTGTGCCATACCTTTGAAGAGGGAGGAGAGAGGGCACGGTGGATTATTCACAATGTATTGAAATATGATATGCATAAATCAGGGACTTGCATGAAAGCTACCTGTGACACAGTGAAGGTGAAAGTCAGATGCTGGCATTTATCCCTCCATAAAATGGACTTATAGTGTGTGTGTGTGTGTGTGTGTGAGAGAGAGAGAGAGAGAGAGAGAGAGAGAGAGAAACTCGTCTCATGTGGTTTAGTATTCTGGAGTTTCTCTCTCTCCCTCCTCAACCTTCCGCCATGGGTTGGTGTCCTGAGATTTCTACTCTCAAAGGCCTGAGGTCGGGATCTTTCTCTGGGGTCTTCACCACTGCTTGACTGAATTTATCTTTAAAAATTGATTTGAAATGTTTTTTAAAAAGTTGATTTGATGACGCCTTTCATTCTTGCCTTGGGTGTTAAACATGACACCGTGCCAATTGCTACTTGTCTTGGTATCTACAGAACCACTACAGTCTGACTCCTACTCCTACCCTTCCCACCCCCTCCCAGTCTTCCATTTCTCTCTAGTCTCCTCTTTATCTCAGTTGTGATTCCTGGTTTGGAACCAATTTCCGCTTCAGACAACACCTCCTACCTCTAGATGCCTTTCAGCTCCAGGACTCATCTGCCTGCTGCTTCTTGATCTTGGCTCTTTTGTCCTTTGCTTTTGACTCCTACCCTTACAGGAACTTCTCAGCTGCAAATCCCCCACCCCCACTACCACCTCAAGTCACCCCCTCTCACTCCTACAGTGGCTCTTTTCATCCCTTCCCCCAAAACAACAAGAAGAAGAGGGAAAGGTCAGTCAGTTCCATGGACCTCACTCCACCCATCCCAGCTCTTGAGGGGTCAGGAAGGAGGTGGAGAGGGACGCAACAAAAGCAGCTTCATTCACCGCTGCTTACTCTCCTCCCTAGTGACTGTAGAGTATGCCTTTTGTCAGTGTTGGCAAAGCATGGCTGCCATCATGGACTGTTTCCACAGCACTCAGCATCTGCCAAAGTCATTTTTATGAGTCATTCCTCACAACACCCCTGGGAAATGGGTTAGTCATCAGTGAATAATGGGCAATGTGATGCTAGTGCCTATGCATTAGTGCAACGCTAGGCACTAAAGTAGAGTGCCAAATTTTTAGAAGTGCCCCGCCCTCCTGGGTTATTGTGGTTCTTTGATTTCACAATACCCCTCACCCCCGAACGTGCTCCATAACATGTGCTTGCTTTTTTCACAGTCTCTGTCGCTCTTATTCTCTCTCTCATTCTGTCTATCTCCCTACCTGTTCCTCTCCCTCTCTCCCTCCCTCCTTCCCTTTCTCCCTTCCTTCCTTCCTTCCTTCCTTCCTTCCTTCCTTTTTTCCTCCCTTCCTTCTTCCTTCCTTCCTTTCTTCCTCCCTTCCACGAAATAACAATTCTTAGGGAATTTCAGGGACACTTTTTGAAACCAATGAAGATACCTTAGAGCAGGGGTTCTCAATGCAAGGTCCATGGACAAGGAGTCTGTGGATAGATTTCAAGGGTCCATGAACTTGGATGGGAAAAAAAATAAACCTTTATTTTCACTAACCTCTAACCCAACGGTTCTCAACCTGTGGGTTATGTTCAATTCGTAACAATGAAAATACATCCTGCATATCAGATATTTACATTACAATTCATAACAATAGCAAAATTACAGTTATGAAGTAGCAACGAAAATAATTTTATGGTTGGGGGTCACCACAACACGAGGAACAGTATTAAAGGGTCGTGGCATTGGGAAGGTTGAGAACCACTACTCTAACCAAAAACTTAGCATTTCCTTCAATGATAAATGTGGGCAACAAACATTATTTTAAAAAGCAATCCATAGGCTTCAAAAACTGCAAAAGAGATCCACAACACAAAAAAAGGTTAAGAACTCCTGCCCTAGAATACTGAAAAAAGAGGACAAGAAATTTTCGTCCTGTTCCAGTCTATTAAAATTGTATCATCTTTGCTTTCTAGGAGTGGAGAGCTCTTGAAAATAACAGGAAGTTATTGTGTGCGTTGTTTTCTTTTTCTTTCTTTCTTTCTTTCTTTTTTTTTTTTTTTTTGCTTTTTGGAGGCTGGATGTCTAGGCAATTGGGGTTAAGTGACCTGCTCAAGGTTGCACGACTGGTAAGTGTTAAGTGTCTGAGGCTGGATTTGAACTCAGCTCCTCCTGACTCCAGGGCTGGTGCTCTATTCACGGTGCCACCTAGCCACCCCTATGTACATCATTTTCTTGCCTCTACTGGGGGAAGGTCCATGGATGTGAAACTGCAAAGAATGTCAGATTTTTTTTATGGGTAGAATGGTTTTGCTGAATTTTTTTTCTTCTTCCTCTGTAAAAACCAAAACCAAAACTAAAACCAAACCTTTGTTGTAAGGGACAGTTCTTTGACAGTAGGGATGGGGAGGGACACAGAGAAAATGTTGGTGTTGGAGAAATGAAAGATAGCAATAATGATGTATCTGTTAAAAAGGAAAATGACAAGTAGATGAGAACACACAGAGGATGAGATGTCCAAAAGTAAAACTGGGGCCTCTTTGTCTGTGGGAATGATGACAACTTGTTTGCTTTGAATAGATTTTGAACTTAGAATTATAGAGAGCTAGAAAGGACCTCCAAGATAATCCAATTCAACCCATTCATTTCACATGTAAGGAAACTGAGGCTAGGGAGCATCCTCATGTTTTTATTTCCTTAGGGTAGCATTGGGAAATATGGATGAGCTGATAGAAAGTTTGCTGGACCACAGATTTTTTTTTGAGATGAGTTCCTCCACCCTTGAAATTGAAGTGAATTTGTGAGAGGGAACCTAGATGCTTCATATGTGAATAATGAGTCATATATGGACCTTCAATGAACCAATTGCCTGAGTTTGGGGTAAATATTGTGTGTGTGTATGTGTGTGTGTGTGTGTGTGTGTGTGCATGTATATTATTGACTGTTGAGAGAAAAAGAATTTGTCATGATACATGCAAACATAATCTTAAGGAGAGATTTTATTATACTCAGGCAAAGTTTGAATCTTCCACCTCAGTATTTTACACTGATAACTTTTGCCGAGCACTGGAAGTTTCTTGGAATGTTCCCTCACTTGGGAGATAGCATCAGCCAACACTCCCCTTGGATGTGGTGGGATTGGATGCCAAGTCAGTTTCTAGGACAGGGAGTCCCTTGTAAGGCAGAACATTTATAAAACACTAAGTGGGAGGATCCTGTTCAGACCTGCCATTCTGTTATTTTCCAGGGGGTAGCTGAGTTGGCCTCAGTTCAGCACATCACCCCTGAGATAACACTGGAATCATGTGATATACTCCACTAGCCCAAGAATCTGAGTTTTTTTCCATGTAAGAAGAGCATATATGAGGTGTGTTATCTTGAAGGTTCACACTATTTCTCTAGTTCAGTGGGCCATCTAACCCTTAGGAAACCCCTGATGGATCAGGGTAGAGAGAGCTTCTTTACCACAACCTTCAATTCGTGACACAGTACTTTCAATTTGATAACTTTGTGGCTTATTGTAGCATTAACCTGTGCTCAATAACCTGACTAGAATGAGTCTAAAATAGAATAAGTCTAAAATGAGGTAAGTACCTTTCTTGTCTGAAGTATGTTTCTCCTATATTCTTAGGTTTTTTGGGCTACAAAGTTAGAGGACCATCCCACAATAGAGCATAAATGTAGTTTGATTGGTCACACAGTGTTACGGATGGAAAGGACCTTGGGAATCAGTCTTTAGAGTATGGAATCCAACTCACTTAGTAAATAAACCATAATCCTAAGAAGTCATCAATAAATCATACTTTGGTAAACGAAATTCTACTTTGCAACTGACTTAACATCATCATTTTTTTTACCATAATTCTCAATAAATCAATTGGTAATGGCTCCTAATATTTTGTCTAAGAATTATAAATTCTTCCTTTCCTCAGGCACTCTGTTAAGCAGCCAATGCCTTGTGAACTTGGAACTCTTTAGTTGGAAACAGGACCACCCATTGTCTGGGATATTGTCAAAATGAAATCCTGATGTAGTACGGTTTGGATTGGATCCCAGAATCAGAAGGACCTCAAAGGCTGCTAGGCCAAAGTGCACCTGACCAATATCTCCTCAAAATGATTATTCACCTTTTGCCAGAAGACTTCAAATTAGATGAAACCCAATCCTTCCAGGCCCACACATTCCACTTCGAAGTAGCTCTGTTAGAAGTTGTTTTCTTTCCATCAAACCTAAACCTAAATCTGCCTCTTGAAATGTTTATTCATTGTTCCTATTCCTGCTCTCTCACTCCAGATTGAATAAATCTAAGCCTTCTTCTACAAGGCAACCCTATGCTCAAAAATAGTTATTATTACCACTCTCCTACCTCAAGATTTTTCTTCTCTAGGTTCAAAATTCCTTGTCCTTTAACCAATCTTGGCATAAAATAGTTTTGAGGCCTTGACCATCCTGCTTACCTTCTTTTTGACAAGCTCCAACTTGTCAATGTCCTTACTAAAATGGTACTCTGAAAGGACCACGCTCCTCTAGATCTCTGGTGTGACCCCAGCAGCTTCCATGTTCTGGGCATGATACCTCCTCGGAGGCAGCCTCAGATCTCATTAGCTTTTTTGACCACCATGTTGCATTGCAGATTCACATTGAGCTTGTAGTTCACTAAAAGCCCCAGATCTATCTCAGATGAAAAAGATTCCCTGTGAAGTCTCTTCCAACTCTGAAACTCTATAATACTCTGACTTCAAAGCATAAATGCAGTACTGAACACAAAGTAGAAATTCAACAATGTCTGTTGAACAAATGCATGAATGAGTTCACTATTCCAAAAAAATCCTGTATTAAATACAAATCTGGGGGCGGCTAGGTGGCATAGTGAATAGAGCACTGGCCCTGGAGTCAGGAGGACTTGAGTTCAAATCCAGCCTTGGATACTTGACACACTAGCCATGTGACCTTGAGCAAGTCACTTAACCCCAAATGCCCTGCCTTCCCCCCTCCGAAAAGCAAAAAAAAAAAATATATATATATATATATATATATATATAGCTTTGTAGCTATGACGAGGCTCATTACCTGTTCCCAACAGGTGACTCTTAGGCATTTCACTTTTTACTTTCTGCCACACCAGCCTCCTCAAACCACTATTTGTAGCTTATGTGAAAATGTTATTTGTTGAAGCTATAAATCACCCAGTGTTTGTGCAGCTGTGTGTGCCTCTTCATGTTCTTTTGTATGTTTATCTTCCTTGATGTTGCTGTCTTAGATCATAAACTGCTAAAGGACAGAGGCTGTTTTCCTTTACTGGTTCTGTGCCACGTATGTGTGGGTATTTACCAAATGCTTCCCTATGGTGAGGATGCCTTTTGTTCCTCTTCATTCTCTCTTTGTCATTGACTCCTTCCCTGATGCCTCTCCCTTCTTAAAGCCCCTTCCCTTGACTTTTCTACTCCATCCAGCTAGTGATCTGTAATCCCATTTCCTCTTTTTCACTGCTAAAATCCTGGGAAAAGTTGTCAATACTGATTAATTCACTTCTTTACTACCCAGCCTTTTCTCACTCTTTTTCTTATAATCTATCTTCCACTCCACCTTCCCTCCCCATTATTATATTAAAACTGCTCTCTCAAAGGTCATCTTTGATAGCCTCATCATGACATCCGATGACTTTTATTTATGATTATCCTCCTTGACTTCTCTGTGACTTTTGGCACAGTTGGTAATTTCCTCCTACTGGATATTTCTCCTCCCTCAATTTAGAAACTCCTGGATTTCCTCCTCTCTATTCTCCAATCACTCCTTCTCTGAATATTTTTAACTGGTTCTTTATCCTTTTAAAATTCCATAACATGAATGTTCCCCAAGGTTCTGCCCTTAGCCCTCATCTCTCCTTTCTATATTTTCTTTCTTGGCAATCCCATTCATGCCCATAGCTTTGGGTATGACCCTATGGAGATAATTTCCAAATATCTATCTCTAGCTCTGACTTCTTTTATGAACTTCTGACCATTTCTAGCTTACTTTTTAAACTTCATGTTCTATCTTAAACTGAATGTGCCCTAATCTTAATTTATTATTTTTCCTTCAAATCCTACTATTTCTTTTGATTTCACTGCCTTTCTCTTTGATAGTACAGTTTCTCTAGTCTCCCACAATTGCAATGCTGGCCTTGTGATTGACTCTTCCCTCTATCTAGCATCCCATATCCAACCAGCCATGAAGTTTACTTGAAAAGTGAGACTATTAGTCTGAATCTAGTAAGATGTAAAATCTTACACATGGGTTAAGTACAAGATGGGAGTGTTCTGGTTGGAGAGCAGCTCAACTGAAACAAGACTGGGAGTGTTGGTGAGATACGCACTAATATAAGTAAAAAGAATTTTTTTTTTACCCTTTTTTGCATCCCTTGAATTTGGCATGGTGCCCAATATATAGTAGGTACTTAATATATACTTGTTGACTTGACTTAAAAATAGTATGATGTGGCAGTCAAGTTATGCCATATTCTGCCCTTGTCAGCACACCTCTGGAATACTGTGTACAGTTCTCACCACTAATGGATCAATCCACAAGTAGTTATTAAATGCTTACTAACAGTCTAAGCGCTATGTTAAGTGTTGGAGATAGGGAGAAAAAGCAAAAATCATCCCTACCCTCAAGGAGTTTGCATTCTAATTTGAGAGACAACATATAAATTAATGGGCACACACCAAGTAGATGCATGGTAACCTTAGAGTGGAAGGTGCTCATAAGTAGAGGGACCAATAAAGGCTTCCTATGGAAGGGAGCCAAGTCTTGAAGGAAACCAGAGATTCCAAGAGGTTGAGGTGAGGATAGAGAACATAGGGGATAGCCAGTGCACAGGCAGATTTGGGAGGTGAGATATGGTGTGTGAAGAACAATAAGTATGGTGGAGGCACATTTTAGGAAGGATATTGATAAGCTGTCGGATCCAGAGAAAGGAAAACATGATAATAAAGAGACCCGAGGCTGTCACACTATGACCTGGTGAAGCAACCAGAAATGGTCAACCTGGAGAAGAGAAGACAATGGAGGAGACATGCTAACCATCTGCTAGAGCATTGTGTGAAAAAGGGATTAGACTTGTCCTGCTTCTGATAATAACAAGAAATTGCAAAGAAGCAAATTTAGGCTAGAGGAACAATTACAACTCTTCCTATTACATTTCATCTTATTAGAACTGGCTCCATGTTCTAGCCCATAAAGAAGATTTGCTAGCCAGTGTGTTGGCTCTCCCTCTCAACTTTGTACTATCCAGAAATTTGCTAAAGTCTAATTGACAAAAACATCAAACTTATCAAATTTAGATCCCTGGGATGCTCCATTGGTAACCTCTCTGAGCTGATATTGGACTATTACTTTATATCTGGGGATACTGAGGAAGAAAGAGATTCAATGACTTGCCTAAGGCCTCAGTGAAAACCCACATTGCCAAGACAATTGCTGTTGGAATCCACTGAGGGCTGTGGGAGGAAGCCTGGTGTAACGTGTGTGTGATGTATATATGCATGTATGTATATGTATATACAGCTGTGTGTATGTGTGTGCATATATGTATATGTGGACGTATATATGCATATGTGTATATGTGTGTGTGTGTATATGTACACACAAACATATGGGAATGTATATTGTGTGTATGTGTATCTATATCAGTATAACTGCCAGCTTTCCTGGAATAGTAGCTGTGACTCCTTCCCTCATCCCCCATCTCTGTGTCCTGGAGCAAAATTTACTTATAGCCATGTGAAGTGGGTTGGTGTAAACCTGAGTGAATCAAGACATACAGCCTGGCTCCCAGTTTTTGGCAACCCCCAGACCTCTGCAGCTTGCTCCAAGGTTCAGCCAACAGCCATAGATTCAGGTTTCCCTCTGAGACAGAGAAGGAGGGATTCCCCTCTTCCCCCCCACAAGGCTCCTTTGGATGAAGGACTCTCCTACTACTCAGGCCTAATCTTTGCAGCTGAGTCTCTTTTGCAACATGCTTTGCATAATTTGGTTAAATATTTACTGAACCAGCCTCATTTTCTGGGCTGTCTCCTTGGCTGACAGCTGTGAAGGCTGCAATTATAGCATTGAACACAATGCCAGGGAACCATTGGGAAGCTCTCAGCAAGGAGCAACTTCCAAACGAATGGGTCTGCCCTGGCCTTTGCCAGAGCTGGGAAATGTCCATCTGATGACACCAAAATGAGCTGAAAAAATAGGGCTTTCCCTTTTCCCCAGGAAGGCACTCCTAGATTAGGGAAATTTCCAGGGTGGAAAGAAAGTAACATTCTAACCGCAGCTCAGGGAAAAAGAAAGTCATCAAAAATCAGCTGGGTTTCCCTGATCTTTGCCCATTCCCATAAATCAGGTCTGGTTATGTGCCCTGTAGTTCATAGCAATAAATTTCATCCAGTACTCGCAGCTGCTGGGCTACGCTGAGGAAGTTCTCTGGGGATGCTGAGAGCTCTGCTTAATTGTCACTGGATGCCACAATCTCAGTAAAATTTCCTCTAGCCATGGCAGTAATAAATCTTAAAACTCACCAAGATGGCACCATTACAACAAGGTGAATCAGTCAACACTAAGTGACCTCTCCACTGGTCACTGTGACCTCTATTCTTGCTCTGCTTTGATGATCAGTTTCTACAGTGGCCCTGTTTCCGTAGGAGCCTTTTGCAAATGCTTTCCTATAAGCAAACAAAATTCTTTCCCTGGGAGAATATCTTCTTTCTAGGAATCTTGGAGCATTTTTTGAGATGTCCCTTCATTTTATCTTCGTGTTAGTCTGATTAGGTAAAGGATGTTGTTCTCCATTTTCGGTACATTTCAATGGACTTCTAATACCATCCACATATATGCGTATATGTATGTATATACATTCCCTCCAGATACAATCAAATTCCATATGCATCATCACATACTATGTGATTCTTGTTCCTATTCTCCCATAAACATTCATAGAAGATCTACCCAACACGCTGAAAGTCTTCGTCTAGGTCTTTTGTAATTGTGTCAAGACCAGTGCAATATCTGGTCTGTCTTTGTTCTTAACACACAACTGGCCCATCTCCTTTTCCAATCACATATTTCCTTGTTGATGCTTTTCATGGTGCTTCTTCCATGTAAGACATTATTGGTAGTATTCTGCAGGTTAATTAGTCTCACTATGTGTCTCCCCATTGCCCTTTTAGTCAGCATCGGGTGCAATGAATAGAGCTCTGCGCTCATCTTCCTGAGTTCAGATTTGGTCTCAGACATTTACTAGCTACGTGACCTTGGGCAAGTCACTTAACCCTGTTTACCTCAGTTTCTTCATCTGTAAAATGAGCTGGAGAAGGAAATGACAAACCACTCTAGTATCTTTGCCAAGAAAACCCTAAAAGGGGTGATGAAGAGTCAAACGCAACTAAAAACAACTAAACAATTACAATTGATGAACTAACTCAATGGACCACTCATCCTAATAAATGTTATGGTGTGGTGATACAGATTCTTCATTCATTTGGTTTTTCTTCAATAGCTTGTTAGAACATCCTCATTTCAGTATTTGTGAATGTCATTGAGGATGTTTGGGAATATCTTGGGGTGGCATGTAATTAGCAAAGTGCCATACACAAACAGGAGCACCTAGAAGATCTTGCCATCTATAGGGATTCCTCCTATTTGAATTCTCTATGTTGGACCCCCAATGATGGTGACAAAAACACAAAACCCTTTGGTGAACATAGGTCTCCATGTTTTATCCTTCACTTAATATTATCAGTCCTCTGGTTTTCTCTTCTGGCCAGAAACTTTGAAGGTCTTCTCCTCTAAGACAATCAAACTAGTTTATTTTTTGCCTCAGTTCTTACCTAGCCTTTAATCACTGAATGGATGTTGCCTCAGACAAACTGGCTTAAAAAGACCGGAGTTCCCCACTGCATCTGGGGCCATCTCCAGTCATCCTGACCTAAGTCTTACTGTTGGACTTTGATGACTCTGGAGGAAAGAGTGAAGGCTCTGCTTCGCTTGAATCTTATTCACTTGCTAGTCCAGATATCACTCTCTTGCTGTCATTGGTCCTCTTCGAGAATGAAAGATGAGCAACAATCAGTCCTCTATTTTACCAATGGGAAAACTGACTCAAAATGATTCAATATAAGATCCTCCACAAAATTAGCTTTTCAGCTGGGACTGTTTCCTGTTGATGAGTTTTTTGATCACCTAGGTCTCTGTAGGAGGCGTGATAAGTCAGTCCCTCAGCAAACATTTATTAAGCATCTATTACATGCCAGGCACTGTGCTAAGAACTGGGGATAAAAAGAAAGACAAAACAAACAAACAAACAGTCTCAGGGAGACTGTGGACAATAGTTTGGTCCATGATAAGTACCTGGATAGAAATAACAGTGAAGAGGTGGTCGGGGGCATTATGGACAGAAGCTGGCAACCTCCCTGACTACAGGTGAATGCTTCTTTTGTGAAACTATCTTGCAACATGGGAGGCCATATGAAAGTGTGTGTGTGGGGGGGGGGCAACAGGAGGAAAATGAGGAGAGGTGTGCTGAGGTCAAATAAAAGGTTTGTACTGACGGGGAGGTGACCTCTGTGGTCTCAGAAAGAGAAGAGTCTAGGGGAGTTGGAAGGAAAGATTGAAAAAGGAGAGGAAGAGAAGACCTTACTTTGGAAGTGGGAGGAGGTTCCACTGATGAATATTTCTATGGGTAAAGGTAGAAGATCTTACCTGGATCAGGCCTGGTGGATTTGGTGTCTGAAAAGTCTACTTGCTTTAGGAGGGGAGAAGTTGGAACTCCTGGAGTCAACTGGCCCCTGGAGGAGAGGGAGAGCATGGACATAGGAAGGAGATTTTTTAGAGGGTCAATGAGAGGGTATAGATCAGTGTGGTAAGATGTGCCCTACTATGGGGTAGTATACTCTCTGACACTTGTAATAATAGTCATTGTTCTGAGAATGGGGAACTATGGAAAAGGAGAATTCATGGGGAAAGCCCTACATAGTAGTTCTGGAAAGTGCCTGAAGGGTAGAGTCTAGAATGGATCCCTTGGAAGATTTGATTGTATGAAGAATACAGAGAAAAATGAAAGGTCAGATGATTATAGGGGTCATGAATCAGAGAATGTGTCTAGAGTAAACAGATAATGGTCTAGCTCTGGGACAGTTTATAAATCAAGTTCTCCATATATTAAGAGACAGGAAAAATTTGGTTCAAAATCAACTTCAGACACTAGCTAGATGTATGATCCTGGGCAAGTCATTTAACCTCTATCCGCCTCAGTTTCCTCATATGTAAAATGGGGATAATAATAGCATCTACTTCTCAGGGTTTCCATGAGATTCAAATAAGATAATATTTATAAAGCACTAGCACAGTGTCTGGCATATAGTATGTGCTTAATAAAAGTTTCCTTCCTTCCTTCTTTCTTTCCTTCCTTCCTTCCTTCTTTCCTTCCAATTTTCCTTCTTTCCTTCCTTACTTCCTTTCTTCCTTCATTCCTTCCTTCCTTCCTTCCTTCTTCTTTCCTTCCTTCCTTCCTTCCTTCCTTCCTTCCTTCCAGTGACTTGTATCTATTATCATCCTTTACTATTGCTTCGTGAAGTCATGTCTACATGTTCCAGACATTTTCACATAGGTTTTTGACCAGTTGAAGATGTGCTCTAAGAATTTCTATCAAAACTTTTCCTTTTTTTGTAAGAAAATATTAATGTTTTATATTAATATTATTGTATGTTGTATAGTTATATATATTATATATGTTATATAATTATATATTATAATTACACATGATACAGAATATAATTACATAAGATATATATTAATATATCTTAGGGTGATGGATATTGTGTTTTGACTTAAGATACTTTCCAAATCTATTCTGGTCCATTTTACATTTCATAAAGTGTACATTAAGACAGTCACTTCATAGGTGTTAATTGCTTTATATATGGTCTTTCCATTTAGTTTTGATTTCAAGATTCCAGTAAGTTTCAATGTATGATGTATGTATGATACAGTCTTCTTTGTGATATCTTTATGCTTGATGTGCTTTGCCTGGAGGAAGCCAAGATAATTGTAGGTATTAATATCATCCTTTGGTTCAATGTGAGCCTTGGAGTAAAGTTTGATGTCTTCAATCTATAACTTTTTCTTGCTGTACATTGAGAATTTTCCACTGATGGAATCTAAATGACATTTTGATATCATTGGAGACAGATCTCATGAGATCACAAAACTGTTTAATGTGATTTTCAGTGGATCCATATAACTCGATATCATCAATGTACATCAAAGGATTAATAAGATATTTTAGTTCAATTTCTTTAATTTGGAGACTATATTTAGCTTTATTTAGGAGAAAGAAAAGATTTAAGGCTTAGCAGAGGCAGTTTAAACTGTCTTCCTAAAAATGTTTCTTCTATAGCAATTGTTCTTGTTATTTGAGTGTTGATGGTGTGTTTTAAAGAAGGAACACTTTTCCATGGAAACATCAAATACTCTATTGTTCTCACTATCCTTGGATTTAAGCATATATTTGCGATATATGAATAAGCTATGAGTGCAGAAATGAGGTGCATTCCAGCTGTGAGAGACCCTTTGGACAAATGAATGGAAGCAGGAGAGGGTGGAGTAAAAATAGAGTTAAAAATAGTCCAGTCTGGCTGGAACATGGCTTGGTCCAAAGTGAGTCTTGTGAAGTAAGGCTGGGACAGCAGTCATTGCCATATTTCTTTAGCTCTTTGATGCTTCAAGAATATGACCTATGAGATGATCTGTGAGAGCTGCTCTGGCTGAAAAAGCCATCGCCCTATGTCCAACCTAGTGTTGTAACTCTCTAAACTTGGCTGGTTCTCAAACAACAGGTGTATTATATATTGGCATAGTGTCTCCCTCATTAGAATGTGAGTTCTTTGAGAACGGGACTGAGTTTTGTTTTCCTTTCTTTTGTTTTTGGAGGGCAGTTGGGGTTAAGTGACTTGCCCAGGATCACACAGCTAGTAAGTGGTAAGTGTCTGAGGCCAGATTTGAACTCAGGTCCTCCTGACTCCAGGGCTGGTGCTCTATTCACTGTGCCACCTAGCCACCCCTTTGTTTTCCTTTCTTTTCACCCTCAGCATTTAGAAAAGTGCCTGACAGAAAGTAAGTGTCTAATTAACATTTGTTGGCTGACTGATATCACCAGGCCCTTACTCAATGCCTTCTCTACATGCTAGATCATGTGTTCCCTGAAATAGCCTTTGAGAGCCCAGGATCCTTCCTATACCACAGTGAGGAACTAGAAGAGAACTTTACGAGTCCTATCACTACAAAGAGAATTGGTTCAAATTAACAAATATTTATTGGGCACCTTCTCAGTGCAAGGCACTGAGCACAGTAGCATAGCCCTGGGGATATAATGGTGAAAAATGATCCTAATACTACAAGATAGATTATTATTATGGGATTTTTTAAAAAGATCTAGATAAACTGCTCTAGGAAGAAGGGAATGCCAAGGAAAGAGTGAAATTGTAAGAAGGCAGCTATGGGGATCAGAACAGTTAGCAGTCTAGACTCTCTGGGACACAGTGTGTGAAGGAGGAGAGTGAAATAGGATGAGAAAAGTTGGTTGGAGACATGTGGTAGATGGCCTTAAATGTTAGGATAAATCATTTCTATTTTGTCCTGTAGTCAATAAAGAGCCATTGAAGGGTTGGGTTTTTAAAATTTTTTTGTGAGGGAGGGAAGAGTTAGCAGAGGAATTTTATGGTCATATCTATGCATTATGAACATAATTTTGACAACTGGAATGGATTGGAGACCAAACAGAATACAAGAAGCAAAGTCAGCTAGGAGGACATTACAATTGTTCATATGAGAGGTAATTAAACTGTAACAGAGTGGTGCTGGTGTTAAGGGAGGAGACAGATATAAGAAAATATTAAGAAGGTAGAATGAATAAGGCTTGGTATTGAATTGAATAATAGGTGTACAAGAGAAGAAAGAGCCAAAAGTGACTGGGAGGGTAGGAATAATAGAAAAGTCAAGGGAGGGGCAGTATTTGGGGAGGGTGGAAGAAAGTAAATTCAGTTTTAGAAATACCGAGTTTGAGGTGTGAGTGGAGATGTCCAGAAGGAAAATGTACATGTGAAACTACAGTTCAAGAGAGAGATGAAGGGTGGATATAAAGATGATTTGAATCCACGGACCTCTTTCCAGAGTTTGTGCTTTCAATTTGAGCATCTTTGTTAGAGCTACATCTGTATGTTATGAGGAAATGTGACAAGATGAAAGTCCGTTGGGTATCTCTGAGCCATCTACCTCCATATATTGTGATCTTGAGGAGCATGTGTAGGCCTTACAGAACACTGATGGGATAAGAGGCTCACCACAAAGGGTGGAGTTCTCTCAATAAGGCAAATCTTAGTCTGGAAACATTTGGGCAACTAGATGGTGCAGTGGATAGCGGGCTGGGCCTGGAGTCAGGAAGACTCATCTTCCTGAATTCAAATCTGGCTTCAGACAGTAGACGGTATGACTCTGGGCAAGTCTCTTAACTCTGTTTGCCTCAGTTTCCTCATCTGCAAACTGAGCTGGAGAAGGAAATGGCAAAATACAGTATCTTTGCCAAAGAAATATCAAATGAAGTCACAAAGAGTTGGAAATGACTGAACAAAGTCAAAACATTTGTAAGAAGGTGAACATATACAAAATTCTCATTCACAGGCCACAAGGCATGAAGTATGTGACAAAGATGAAGCTTGAGATTATTGCTAAATGAGGATCTATTGAAAGAAAGGGAAGAGATTACCTAAAGAAGAGATTTATTCCACCAAATAATTGAAGCAGCCATCATATCCTTTGAGATTAGACTATTCTGTGTGGTCTTAGAGAGCAGAACTAGAAACAACAGGTGAAAGTTGCAAAAAAAAAATACATTTCTGGGGCAGCTGGGCAGTGTGGTGAATAGAGTACCAGCCCTGGAGTCAGGAGGACCTGAGTCCAAATGCGGCCTCAAAACATGTGACATACTTACTAGCTAGCAGTGTGACCTTGGGCAAGTCACTTAACCTCAATTGCCTTTCCTTCCACCCTCCAATATATGTATTTCATCTTTAAGTTAAAGAACTTTCAAAAATACTAAAACCTTGAAAAAGAGTTCAGAACTGCTTTAGCCAGCACACACTTGGCCTTCTTGACAACTGGGGAGAAATGAATGCCAAGGGCAGTACCAGTCTAGAAGACAAGCTCACTTATAAAATACTACAAAAGAGGGTGACAGCAGGCCAATCATTCCAGAACAACCTTGTTTTCTTTTTTCGACAACTGCTAGGCTAGTTGATCAGAAGAATTATATAAATATATTTTACTTATTATCTTCAAAGACTTTCACTCTATTTGTGTGAAAATATGGAGAAATAAAAGTTGAATGATACTACATTTAGATGGACTTGAGACTGGTGGGATGTTCCAACCCAAAATGCTTTGATTTCAACCTAGAAGAAATTCTCCATTGTGATTCCCCAAGAATCTGTCCTTGGACTCATATTGCTGAAAATATCTAAGGATAGCTTAGAAAAAGGAGTAGATGGCACATAGCAGATTTGTAGCTGATATAAAGTTGAGAGTGATATTGGATGACAGCCAGAATAAAAAAAATCTTAATTTAGAATGTTGGGTTGAATCTAGGAAGATGAAATTAGGTGGAGATTGTTCAGTGTTTCTGGTCATATTTGACTCTTCATGATCCCATTTGGGGTTTCTTGCCAAAAATATTAGAGTGGTTTGCCATTTCCTTCTCCAGCTCATTTTACAGATGATGAAACTGAGGCAAATAGGATTAAGTAAGGTTCCTAGGGTCATAAAGCTAATGTGTGTCTGAGGCCAGATTTGAACTCAGGAAGAAAGTCTTCCTGACTCCAGGTCTGGCACTCTATCCACTATGCCACCTAGATGAGTGTTACATTTGGGTTCAAAATAAATCAGTCTTATTGACTGAAAGTCATAGAAGCATGGCTAGGCAAAAGTTCATCTGAAAAAGATCTGAGGAGGTTAGTAGAATCAAAACTAAATATAAGTTAACCAAGTGACACAGCAGTTTAAAAAGCCAATATAAACTTTAAGTTTTAGTAAAAGAAGAATAATGACCAGGACTAGGGAGTTGATAATTCCATGGTACTCTGCGCTGGTTAAGCTACACTTAAAAGAGAATATTCCAACTCTATCAGTTGAAAAAGCCAGGGTTCATCTGGAGAAGAGTGGGCTTAGGTTGGATATGATGACTGGCTTCAAGTATTTGAAAAATACTTGTCATGCAGAAGGGGCAACAGATTTGTTCTGCTTGGTCCCAGAGGGCAGAAATAGGAATAGCAGGTGAGAAGGAACAAATTTGGGCTTAATACAAGGAAAAACTTTCTAAGGAACAGAGCCATCTAAAAGTGAAATAGGTTGCTTTGGGAGGTAGTGGGTTATAACTCACTGGAAATCTTTAAGGAAAGATGGGATGGTGACCTGTTAAATGGAACCTTATTCAGGTATGAGTTGAACTAAATGGCCTCTAAGATCCCTTTCAACTCTTGAGCTTCTGTGATTCTATGATTCTAAGCTGTATCACATCACAAAATGGCAAAAAAAAAAAAAAGCAAACAAACCCCTGCAGACAAAAATAAGCTTACAGAAAGCCTAGCATGAGACTCAAGGCAGCCAGATCATCTTGAGAGTATTTACAGATGAAACTAGATGGAATACAATAATTTGATATGAATTGGAACAGATCTGTCAGCATTATTATAACAATCTAATCTCATTATTGACGATAGAGGAACAATGACATTTGTTTGCCTCCATTCCCAATGTAGTTATATGAGGAATTAAAAATGGCAGTCAAAAAAACGAAATAAGGAAGAATAATTGTAGTTAATCAAGCATGAAAAGAAAAAAATCCATGCAGGATGTAACATAATTTTAAAGTAACTCATGTATCAATCTTCAAGTTCGCCTGAAGGAGGACAAAGTTGATAAAAGAATGGAAAAGATCATGGATAGTATTAGTTTTTAAATGACAGCTAAAAAAATTGTCCAATTTGGGGCAGCTAGGTGGTGCAGTGAATAGAGCACTGGCCCTGGAGTCATGAGGACCTGAGTTCCAATATGACTTCAGACACTTAACACTTACTAGCCATGTGACCTTGAACAAGTCACTTAACCCCAATTGCCCTGCCCTCCCACCTCCAAAAAGTTAAAAAAAAAGTGTCCAATTCTTATGCTCACATTCTCATCATTGCAAAAATTTTGTAAGAACGGTCTATGTATACATTGAGGGTAGCCTTCATAAAAGTATGAGAAGGGAATAGGAAACTATCCTTCCTAATTTTGTATCATCAGCAAATTTAATAAGCATCTTATTTATATCTTCATATAAGTCATTGATTAAAAATGTTAAACAGCACAGTGCCAATAAAAGATCTTTGAGTCATTCACTGGAGACCACTATCCATCCATTAATCACCATTTAACCAATTCCAAATCTATCTAATTGTGTTGTCATCTAGTTCACATTTCTCTGTGCTAAAAGGAGAGATTTTGACAAATGTTTAACTGACCTATAGGTGTATTATATCCACAACACGCTCTGATCTACCAAGCTAGTGATGAAAGAAAGAAAGAAACAAAGAAAGAAAGGAAGGAAGGAAGGAAGGAAAAAAGGAAGAAACAAAGAAAGAAGGAAGGAAAGAAGGACAGAAAGAAAGAAAGAAGGAAAGGAAGGAAGGAAGGAAGAAGGAAAGAAAAGAAAGGAAGAAAGAAGGAAAGAAAGAAAAAGAAAGGAAGGAAAAAGGAAGGAAGGAAAGAAGGAAAAATGAATGAAAGAGAGAGAGAGAGAAAGAAAGAAGGAAAAGCTATGAGATTATTTGTCATAGACAGTCCTTGAGAAAGCCAGGCTGGGTCTTTGGACCCAGTGAGACAAAATGGAGCTTGCTTCTAACAAGATATCTCTCATTAAGATTTTAAAATCATAAAAAAAAATTTTTCTTGCCAGACATCCTCACAGAGATAATTTTGTTTAATAATCTTTCTGTTACCAGTATCCAGTGAGGAATAAAATAGGGAGATATGATCACTGAAGGTTTTTATCATCATCATAAAATGCAGGCTCATACGATAGTTTTACAAGTTGGAAGAAATCTTAGAGGTTATTAGTTCTGAACCCTTCTGCGACAGATGAGCAGAGCGAAGTGCAGAGAGCTAAGTGACCTGTGGGAGTCACACCAGCAGTAAGTGATAGAGCTGCGCTGCACACATTCCAGATAGGAAGGGTGTTATTCTTCATAGACAGTGAGGTTTTCCATGTATTTGTTTTTGCCGTTGACATTCCATTAGATAACAGAACCCAGTAGAATGTTCACATTATATATATATATATATATATATATACATATATACGTGTGTGTATGTGTGTGTGTGTGTATGTGTGTAGGACAGGACCTTCAGATGGACAACACGATGAGAATATAACAGGAAGAGGGAAGCAAGTCCCATCACAATTGGGAAGCTGAGCGGTGTCTCAGTGGTTCCTATATGTCTTCCATATCCCTAGTGTCCTGGTGATTCTATATGGTTGGGAATCATGGAACACTGCAATGTCAAAAGAAGCAAAATTACAGGTTACCCAAAGGACAATGGAAAGACCAGCTGAACTAGATGAACTTTGAGATCCTTTCCAGTTCCGAGATCCTGTGATTCTGAGACACCTGCCTCTGTGGGAAAGAAATGGTGTTAATTAACTGCAATTGAGGTTGTTTTAAAGTATCCAAATACCTACCAGTAAATCCATGGCTCTTAGAGTTATGCTCTCCAAACTGTGGTCCATATACACGTGTCCTAAATCCATGCATATATCCTAAGTGTACATAAATGTTCATACTTGTAAGTAGATACTCAAGTGAAATTGTGACATAGTTTTCCAGACCTTTCTGTCATCCCTCATGAAGTTTGTCTCCATACTCCCTCTCCCTACCTCCTAATACTTTCATGTGTTAGAGAAAGAGTTGCTTACTTTGAGACCGGATTTGGTGTCACCTTGGACAAATCATGTCTTTTCTCTGAATCTCGGTCTTTCATTTGTAAAATGAGAACTAGGTTAGGGGCTTTTAAGCAGACGTCTGTACACTTGTTTTAAAGGAAATGTTTTAATAACTATTTCAACATAACTAGCTCCCTTTGAAATGCCATGCATTTTTATTTTCTATGTTTAAAAACATTATGAGAAGGAATCCATAGGCTTTACCAGATTCCCAAAGGGGTCTATGGCCTGGATGATTTTTAAGGTCCTTTCTACATGTAATATTCTGTGACTTACCCATCCTATCCCTACTGAATTTAGTGCCTTCTAGCTACTCAGAATTCCTCCCTCAAGTATCTAAGGAGAAACTTGTCTTGTGGCCCATTTTCTCAAACTCCTATTCTTAGGTCATAATATTACAAATTTAGGGCTGGAAGGAAGCATAGAGGCTATTGAATACAACCCTCTATTTTTGCAGATGGGGAAAGTGAGGCAGAGAGAAGTTAAGTGACTTGCCCAGGGTTACTTAGCTAATAAGTGTCCGAGGAAAGATTTGAATACAGTTCTTAATTTCAAGCTGAGTACTGTAACCACTTTCTGCTCCACACTGATAATACGTTGCTAAGGTATTAATGACTATTAGTCTTTACTCTTTCAGGGTAATATATTTGCTTTTTAACAGAGATCTTTAGAAAATCATTCTTAAGACCAGGAAGGAACTCTGGGCCTGGAAATTTCAAATGTCAGATATTTCCAGGTGCTTCTTAAGTCATACACATTAGGAAGGTGGCGTCTATTCCACGTAGGCCCAATTTATCATTGATTTAATTAGGAAAGGTGACACAGCTCGGTGAGAATCTTTTCCCTTTATTACAATCATCTTGGATTATTTCAGTTGTTGGTGGACTCAAGAACCTTCTTTCTCTACACAAAATTATAAGATCTCAGAAGTGGAAGGACTTTGGAGACCAGTTAGTCCAACCCTTACCTGACTATCATGTTCATTTTCATTTTTCTGTGACACACTTTTCCCCCAAGCCCCTTTGTTTCCTCATATGGCTACTGTTCCAAAGCTCCTGTTAGTATATCTTGAATCATTTGCTGAAAAATAGACAGAAGTTTCCAACAATGCTCCTGATGGGTATGTAGGGCCTTCTGGAGCAATATGTAATATGTAACTGAGAACGTGAAACATCTTGGATTGATTAAGGAAGGTACCGTGACCAGCGCAGAGGAAATGATAATCCCTGCTAGTTAGACCACATATAGAGAATCGTGCTCAGCTCCCGGGACCACATCTTAGAAGAGCAACTGACAGACTACATCTGAGTGAGGTCAGAAGATAGCCAAGATGCTAAAAGGGGCCTGAAGAAACTGGAGATGTCTCGTCTGGAGCAAAGACGAAGGAACTAGGGACATTTAGTCTGAAACAGAGAAGATTTGGAGAATGGGGGAGGACATAACTGTATTAAGTACTTGAAGGGTTAACTGATGGAAAAAGGGTTAGACTTATTCTGCTTGACTCCATATGTCAGAAAGAGGACCAGTAGATTGAAGTTAAGAAGATAAAATGTTTGAGCTCAATATAAAGATCATTAAACTGGAAAGGCTCTTGTAGGACATGTGGACCAACCCTTTCATTTTACATAAAGGAAAAAGAGACTCTGGGAAAAATTAAGTGACTTAGGCAAGGTCATATAGGTAGTGTATTTCTGAGGCAGGATTTGACTCTGGGCCAGTAACTCTGTTCCTCTAAGTCACAGTTTTCTCATATGCAAAATTGAGAGGATAAAATTTTCACCATTTGCCTGATGGGGGAAGGAGGGGCTTTACGAAACAAATGCTTTTGAAAAGGGGGCTATCACTATTGTTAATGTTACAGGAAGCCTGAATGCTTTCGCCAAATTGTATATTAATTTCCCTCACTTTCTATTATTTTGCTATCGCCAAGTTTTCCATTCATTTCAGCTTTTCTTGGAAGAGGGAGTAGGCTTATAGTTTGCTGCTCAGGCTCTGATGCTGGGCCAGAATGGACCCGGGCACCCTTGGGTGGGTTGGGGGGATTTCCAATAAGGAAACTTTAGTTTACTTGGAAGTCATAGGAAGGTTTCCTGGAGTTGAGTTAGTGTTAACGATATTGTCCTTTTTTCTTTCGGACTCCCAGTAAGGTTTGTCTCTCTATTAATGTGCCTGCAAAATGAAGAACAAGGAGGCCAGGGTTACTGGCTCAAAGAACATGTGAATGGAGTAAGGTATAAAAAACTAGAAAGGTAAGAAGGGACCATGTTATGAAGGGTTTCCAAAGGCAAACAGAAGACTTTATATTTGATCCTGGAGGTAATAGGGAGCTGCTGTGTTTATTAACTGGGGTTGGAGTAGGGTGATATGGTCAGATCTACGCTTATTTTTATTGTTCTCATTCAGTCTTTTCAGTTATGTCTGACTTTGTGATCTGATTAGGGGTTTTCTTGGCAAAGATAATGGAGCAGTTTGCCATTTCCTTCTCTAGCTCTTTACAGATGAGGAAACAGAGGCAAACAGGGTTAAGTGACTTGCCCAGGGTCACAGGGTTGGTAAGTGTCTGAGGTGTGATTTGAACTCAAGTCTGATCTGACTCCAGGTTGGGAGCTCCATCCCCTGCACCATCTAGCTGCCCATGACCTGCACTTTAGGAAAATCTATTTGACAGGTAGGAGAAGAACTGATTAGAGTGGAAAGAGATTTGAGGCTAGGATATAGCTGGAATCTAACCCAACTGGAGCTGAGATGTCAGGCTGACTTGTCCATGGTTTCTTCTCTCCTGAGACCTCTTGGTAATTGGGTTGGCCTTCGTTGTAGGCAACAGAAGATCCATTCCTTCCTTTATTACTGATGCAATCTCCTTACCATTTCGTGATAGGGCTTGTCTCAGAAATGGATGAGTTTTGCTTAGCAGATACTGTCATTGGCCTGCATGATACACACTTAACATATTGTTCAACAGTAAAAAACAAAAAACACCAAAAAACCAAGAGGGTCCTACAGTTGTAAATCATATCTGTCTTACCCAGTGGCTTTCTCAGAAGGAGAAGAAGGAGATGCTGTGGATAGGTGACAAGGTGGAGAGGTTGAGGTCGTGGTGCTCTTATGTTCTGCCTTCAAAGCCTGGAGTGATCCATTTTTTTGACTAGGAGAAAGAGATTGACCTAGAGGACAGAAACTTAATGTCTTCCCTCCAGCATGTTGAATGCAAATTTCTTCCCTCTGATAATCCTGGGGAGTTCTAATTGGCTTCCTCTCTGACCCTCAAGCATTGCTGCTAATGAAACCTTTGGTCACAAAATTTCTTAATATTGAGTCTGTTCTCACGCCGTCTAGAACAGTGCCTGAGCAGGATGGAGTGAGACGAAGGGTGACCCACTTCGGTCCGGTCTCCTGTTGCATTAAGAGTCCATTCCATTAAAAGATTATGGATGGGATTATTCTAAATGACAATATTCTTATGACCTTGTGGAACACTTTCAACTCTTTTTTAAAAAATCAGTCACCTTTACTGACAAAATTATATAGCATACAATCCAAATACACATTTCAAGCTTCTGGATTCCAAAAATAATGTGTATGCGATGAAAACTTATTATGCAAAATGAAACTCTGCAAAACCCTAAAATTAAATCTCAAAAAATGCAAAGTATCTTTGATGGTCAAAAGGAGATAAATTAAATCAAAACTTTATTTACAAAAATACTCATCAAGCATCTTTTATAATAGCTGCCTCAAGATTGCCACATACTAAATATTAACAATGCAACTTGTTTAATTTCCTTAAATTAATTGGGATAAAAACAAAATTATTTGGACAAATTTGCCACCAAGTCAAGTACTGCTTCTTAATCAAAGTAAGATAGAAGATAGTTACCAAACAATTTTAAGGAAAAAATATCTACTTTTTATTGAAAATCTTCACTAAGGCCTTTGGAATAAAGGTTTATTTTATTTTAAATAAAAAAAGAAACAATGTTTGGAAAGGGAAGTTTGAGTAAATAGTTGTTGCTTTTACTCTTAGCAGAATGTGAGTCTTCATACATTAATAGATTCTGCTAGAAGAGTAGTATTTTTTTCAACAAATGATATAAATGGAATTTGCAATCTGTGCTAATTTGAGAAAGTTTAGTTTCTGCTTTATTGTCCATTTAAATAATGGCCCAAACTTTGATTACTTCTTTAATTGGTTTTCTATTTTGAATTCACTTGGTGAAGTAAACAATTGAAAGTTTTTTGAGTTTTGGATTTTTTTGCTTTTTTTTGGAGGGGGGAAGGCTGGGCAATTGGGGTTTAAGTGACTTGCCCAAGGTCACACAGCTAGTAAGTGTTAAGTGTCTGAGACCGAATTTGAACTTGGGTCCTCCTGACTCCAGGGCCAGTGTGCTATTCACAGCACCACTTAGCAGCCCTAAAGTTTTTTTATAAAATCCAAGAAAATGAACTATTCCCAAATGAACTATATCCCAAATATCAGTATGATGACCATAAAAAAATCTGAAAGTTAGTAGGAACAAATGAACTCAAGGGAAAATTCAGAGAGACCTGCAATTATAGTTTCTTTGCTCCTATTGGCATCTAATAAGAAAAACAAACCCTTATAAAGAATAAGAAACTTTTATGATGAGAAGTTAGTGTTTACTGTTAACGAGACTAAAATAAATACATTGGGTTTTTTTGCTCACTTCCAATCTCTCTATTCCTGGCTTGCTATATCAGGCCTTTCAGCTGTGACAGCTGGGTAATGGATAGGCTAGTATTCCTAAAATCAATCAAAAAATAAACCTGACCAAATTAATATTTTTCAGGAATCCAAACCTAATCTCTACCCTGCCCCCCCAAAAAGTAGTAGTTCAACTTACTGAATAATCTTGTCTTCCATATGGTTTTCTTTCTCAGAAAATAGTATAACTTTATTTTTCATTACTGAAAAGATAGTTTCTACATTTCTTTAGCTTCAGTAGGTTATGGACAGTTATTACCCAAAATGTTGTGATCAACTATGGTATGTTGCTGGCTAAAACAAAAGCACCTCTTACAATCAAGGCTTGAAGAATGAACATATATGTAGTTTATGGCCTATGCCACAAAACCAAAAGATTATCAGTCTTTTAAAAGTTTTTTTGGATAATCTTGACATCTTTGAAAGGCATTTCTTAAGAAATGTAAAGATGTAAAATATAATCATTTGCTAGCCTTCATATCAAATAGAGATCAAGCTTAGGAATTTCCTTTTTATAAGTCCAAGCTAAGAAATATTAATTTTTAAAAATGGTATAACTGCATAAATTCTACGTAGAATTTTATTTATATATTTACTATTTGAACTTTAAAAGTTAAGAAAAATAACAATATGTAGGGGCCTAGTATGATCAGTATTTTCTATATGTGAGAACTTTTATTTGTTTGCCCAATAACAATGGCTTAAAGTTTCCTTTTTCCCACTAAAAATTTTAATAGGAATAAAGTCAATGACAACCAAATATTGATCTTCTGCTAATATCTTTTTAAAATGTCATTTGCTAGTGTAGTAAACATAAAAGAAAGGAATGAAATGAAGGGCTAATTTAAGACTGATTTTTCTGGTGTTCAATTTATGAGCAATTTATTAAACTTTGATTCCTTAATAGGAGCTGTGCAACAGAAGCTCAGTGATTTTCCAGATTCTTTAGCTCTTCCTCAAATTCAGATGTCTGACTGCAGGTTACCAGTGCTGACAAAGATGTACTCTCTGATGCATCATCTTTATCAGGCTCAGGAACGGTTCTTGAGTTATTGGAAAGGTTTCTCTCAAGTCTTTGTTTTCTCCTTCAAGCTTACAATTTCATTGGTGCTCCTTGCAACCCTGAGGCTCATCAGTTTCAATAGCTTTCTTCCTTACTGCTGCCATTTTGGTAATCTGGTCCACATGTCCTCCTAATTCCTTGGAATGTTGCCCCTTTGACTTCATTGTAATATCTGGGTCGTCCTTTTTTGCTGGCCATTGGCAGCCCAAATATCTGCTCTTGGTACTTCCTCATCATTATGAGTTCTAAAGCAGACTAGTATTCTTCAACAGATGTGCATAATTCTTTACTTTCTTGCTGGAATTCCCTGATTTATCTGTTTTCTTGCTGAATTCCCATAACTACTGTAGATCCTGGTCCTTGTCTTGCAACCTCATTAAGTTTTTTAATTTCTTCTTGATTCTGTTTCATTGCTTCTGCTGGCTTGTGGAGAGCTTTGGTTAGTTCCACCAGAGACTCTGACCCATTGTCATGATCTCTATTGTAAAAGTTTTTCCACATTGATTGCATTTATAAGGTCTCTGTCCCCTGTGGATTTTCTGATGTAGAGCAAGGCTGGGGTTCCACGTGAAAGACTTTCTACATTGATCACATTCATAACGTTTATCTCCATTAGTGGACTGTCTCATGTCAAGCAAGACTGGAGCTCTGTGAGAGTGTCTTTCCACATCGAGTATATTCATAAGGCTTCTCTCCAGCGTGGATTGTCTCATGTCAAGCAAGACCGGAGCTTCTTCTGAAAGCCTTTCCACATTGATTACATTCATAAGATTTCTCTTGTCATGGTCTCTTAATCATTCAAAGCGCTTTAGCATCTTCAAGAGATTTTTCAATGGTGCAGCTCATTTTCTCGTCTCTCTCCCCGCTGCCTCTCAGCCCGCAGCCCCTCGCAGCCCACAGCCGCCCCTCGCAGCCCACAGGTGCCCTCGCAGCCTGCAGCAGCCCCGCAGCCCGAAGCCGCTTCCGCTTCCCCGTCGGGCTGTGGGCGGGTTCTGGGGCAGCCGGGCTGGCCCGGGAGGGCCGGGATCCACTCCTCCTTACGGGGCCACGGGGCTGGGCATGGTCTTTTCTGCACAGCTGAGGTGGGCAGAGACAGCAGCGGAGGGAAGGTGGCCAGATCCACAACGCCTCACCGAGCTGGGAGTGGGCGGGCTGCTCACACAGCCTCACGCCGGAGCAGAACACTTTAACTCTTGAGAGACCAAAGACCACACTGTTTTCAAGCGAGGCCACCTACGTTTCCATGCTCCGTCTTCCACAAAGTCTCTTTTCTCTTCTGATTCAGGCCCTCCAGATGTTGGGAAATGAACCTGTTTGTGTTTCTTATTTGTTGGACGTACCTCCAGGCCTTTGATGAAAATAACAGTTCACATTTGCATAGAGTTTTACATACCTTAACTCATTTGATCTTCATGACAAGCCTGCAAGATTAATGCTGCAGGTTGTATTATTCCCATCATAGAGATGAGGAAACGGAGATTCAGAGCATAAAGTGACTTTCTCAGGATCACACAGCTAGCAAATACCGGAGCTGGGATTTGAACAGAGGTCTTTTCCTGATTCCAAGACTAGTGTTCTTTCCACCACACTTTGACACATCCCAAGCTGATGCATCCAACTTGTCTTAGGGGAGCATTAGGTATAGTTTCTGAACAGAACCACGTGATTTCCTCCATAGAGAAGAGCCTGACAATACTCAAAACACAGTTCCAAGTATTATTTAGGGAGTGCAAAGGAAATGACAGTCAGAAGCTCAGAGAGAAAGATCCCACTAGGCCTAACAATGACTCCTCTGATGTTTAAGAGCAGGCCTGACAAGATACTGGAGAAATCTGGAGGAGTGGTAACTATGCCAGGCAAACAGCATAGATATGAAGAATTGATTTGTTATGAATGATGTGGGCGACCTGAAGAGAACGTTTTGGAGACTTTCGGTTGTTTTATTAGTAGTGGAAGGTGAACTGTCTCAGAGGACAGCTGTCACCTGGTGATGAGAAGCGCTGAGTGGGCTGGAGGAAGATTTCCTGGTGATGACCGTGGGAGATCAGATAATGATAATGTTTAAGCATACATACGCACTCCCACAGACTGAGAAGGAAGGTAAGGGATGAGGCACAACATGACATCTTCTGAGCTTTGGTTGTTCACATGACCTAGCTGAGACAACTGCAAGTTCCAGGGTCAGATTCACCTGTCCAGGTGCACTCTTGGGGCAAGTCCAATTGATAAATAGACAGACTCACGTGGTGGCCAGGTTGGTGGCATCTTAAGGAGGCCATTTTCTATTCTCCTGCTTTATAGCAACATGGAGAATAATAACAGGGAAGCAGAATAGTGGCAGTGAAAAAACACTGGTTCTGGAGTCAGATAACCTGAGTTCAAATTCTGCCTTGGACACTTACTACCTGTATGACTTTGAGCAAATCCCCAAACTTCCCTGGGCCTCTGTTTCTTCATCTATGAAATGAGGTGTTGGACTAGGTTGCCTCTGAAGTCCTTTTTAGCTCTGTAGTTATGATCCTATTGGGCAAGTCACACAACCTCTCTGGGTTTAGTTTCCTTCTCTGTAAAAAGAGGGAGTTGGACTAGACCTCTGAGGTCCCTTCCAACCCTAAATCTACCACCCTACAATTCTCTTAATATGCAACTCTCTGCCCATAGCTGTTCATTCAGTAAATATTTATTAGGTGCCTAACCTCTCTGGGCATTCATCAGCAAAGTAACAGGACTGAACTGGGTATTCTCTAGGGTCTCCCTCCTGTTGTACATCCTATGACATTATCCTACCTGGCGCAAAACACAGTGTTCCCATTACTGCTGCCCCCTGCTGCTCAGAGAAGGCAAGTGAGAAACTGACCGTTGGAATGTGAATCTTAAAAAATCTGTTAGCACCAGGCTAACATCGTGTAAAAGTAAAAAATTGACTTGGGCTCGGGAAGGCAAATCTATTGACTTGTAGAGCTGTGGCAAGCTATTAAGAAAAGCTAGGAATATTGAGGGGGAGGGACAACACAGCTAGGTGACACAATGGGTAGAGTACCATGCCTGGAGGCAGGAAGACTCATCTTTCTGAGTTCAAATGTGGCTTCAGACACTTACTAGTTGTGAGACTTTGGGCAAACTGTTTGCCTTAGTTCCTCATCTGTAAAATGAACTGGAGAAGGAAATGGCAATCTACTCCAATATCTTTGCCAAGAAGACCCCAAATGGAATCATGAAGATTCAGATGTCACCGAAACAACTAAACAACAACAACAACAGGAGTATTATGAGTATTTGCTATAGAAAGTGGAATATTATATTTAGAAAAATGAGTGGATTCGAATTGACAGAATTACAGAATCTCAGAGCCAAAAGGGACTTCAGAGGCCATCAAGGTGTCATGTTGGGCAAGTCCACTTCACCGTTCTGGGTGTCAGTGTGTTCATCTTTAAAATTAGGGGGCTTGCTAATATAAAATGAGCAAGTATAATATATATGCTAATATAAAATGAGATTTAACATATATTAATATATGTTAAAATATCTCATTTGATTATCACAACTATGTGTGTATGTCTATATATGTGTGTATATATATACATATATATATATAAAATTTTGCAAACCTCCTAGTACTATACAAAGATTAGTTATTATTATTCATTAACAGTAGCTCTTATTATTAAACAGCTGGTGGCATAGTAGATAAAGTACTAGAGCTGGAATGAGGAAGACCTGAGTTCAAATCCAGTCTCACACACTTATAACCATGTGACCCTAGGCAAGTCATTTAACCTCTATTTGTCTTAGTTTCCTCAACTGTAAATGGGGATAAAAATAGCACTTACTTCCTAAGGTTGTTGTAAGGATCAAATGAGATGTTTGTGCAGTCCTACGCAAACTTTCACGTGCTATGTAAATGCTAGCTATTACTATTATTTATTTAAATATTCAAACATTATGAATATTCAAGCCTTCAAATGCAAGATGATTAAGGTCATAGACTGTGTTGTATACATCTTTGTATTCCTTGACAATGCTTGCACAGTAGAAATTTAATAAATATTTTTAACATGTCTTTCTTTAATAGAATGTAAGGGTTTTAAGGGTAGGGACTGTTTCATTTATGTCTTTATATATTCAGTGTCTTCCACAGGGCCTGCCATATAGTAATTACTTTTAATAAATGCTTTTGAATTAAAAAATATAAAATAAAATAAAATTAGGGGGTTTGGACCAGGCGACCTTGAAGGTCCATTCCAGTTCTAGATCTCTGATACTGTGATCTCAATTCAGGCCATACCTAAAAAAGAATCCCCTCTATAAATACTGTTAAGTGTGCCTTTTCTGGAAGACAAGCTTTCTCGAAGACTTCTAGTAAGGGAAAACCCACTACATCCTATATGCTACTTTGGATAGCTCTCATTGTTACGAATTTTTTTTCCTTCTAGCAAAATAAATTGGCGTCTCTGAAACTTCCACTCACTGCTCCTAGCACCTTCTGGTGCTAAGCACAATGAATGAATGAATAAATTAATTAATGAAAATAATTTGCTAAATGATTGTATGTGCAAAGTATTGTGCTCAGCTATGGGGAAACAGAAAAATGGAGACAGATCCTTGTCTCAAGGAGCTTACATTCTGATGGGGGAGGCAGCAGATACAGGAGGTTTCAGCTTCATCCCCTTCAGATGGAAAGATATCCTTAGGCTATAGTGGCAATTTTGTTGTTGTTCAGTAACATACACACATTGTGACCCCATTTGGGGTTTTCTTGGCAAAGATAACTGGCGTGGTTTGTAACTTCCTTCTCCAGTGATATCACAGAGCAGATGGTAATGCATCTCCTTTAACATCATTTCCAATGATGACAACAGAAATAACATCACGATCAACAGTTGTTGAGTGCTTAGTATGTTTGAGACACTGTGCTAAGGCTGAGGATGAAAAGAAAGGCAAAAAGAGTTTCTTGCCTTAAGGTAGCTCACATTTTCATGAGGGAAACAACTTTAAAAAAAGCCAACTATGTACTTAAAGGAGACAATTAATCCTGAATCAATCGAATCCTTATTCTGTATGACAACCCTTCAAATACCTAAAGACAGCTATTATGTCTGCTCCCACCCTGTTTCCTCTTCTCCTAGTGAAACATCTCCAGGTCCTTCACTTGATCCATATTTGGCATTATCTTGAGGTCCTTCATTATCTCAGTCAACTTCCTTTGGGATTTTTCCAGTTTATCAATATCTTTCTAAAATGTTTGTACTAGAAAATTAGATTCTAGATGTAGTTCAGACTGATGAAAGAACAATGGAACAATTATCTCCCTTCTTCTGGTCCCTATCCCTGTATTGATGGCATCTAAGATACTTTAAGAGGGTAGCTAGGTACAGTGAATAGACTGCAGAACCTGGAGTCAGGAAGACTCCTCTTCCCAAGTTCAAATCTGGCCTCATACATTTCCTAGGTGGGTGGCCCTGGGCAAGTCACTTAATTCTATCTCAGTTTCCTCATCTGTAAAATGAACTGGAGAGGGAAATGAGAAACCATTGAAGTGTCTTTGCCAAGAAAACCCCAAATTGGGTCACAAAGAGTTAGACATGACTGAAAAAAAAGGCTGAACAACAACAAAAGATACTTCAAAGCTTCATCCTACACTTTTTTTCTCTTCTCTCTCTATATCCTCTCTCCATGATGCCATCAGTCCTCATGGGATTAATATTTATTTCTTTATAAATGACTTTTGAGTCAATTTACTCCCAGTTTTTCTATCGAATGTCAGTCATACTTCTCCACCTGGATTTCTTAGTGTTATCTCAAATTCAACATGGAGATGCTACATGGTACATAGGAAAGGCTACTGAGTTTGGAGCCAAAGAATTCAGGTTCAGATCTCTTCTCTGTTAATTTTTATTTGTATAACCTTGGACATATCACTTGTCACTTAATCACTAGGATTCTCAGTTTCCTAATCTGTAAAATATTCTCTAAGGTGCTTGTAACAGTAAGCACCCTAACATACCCAGTATGGCTGCTAGCCCAGGTTCTTTGATCTGCTTTTCTAAAAGAAAGCAACTCAAAAAGGGTTAACAATCTTATTTTAATCAAACATATATATCATTTACTTAGTTCAGGGAAAAAAGTCAGCATCCTGAACTTCAGAGAAAATACAAAGAGAAATTATAAGCAGACAAAAAATACAGAGAAAATAGCACAATTCAACGGACCAAGAGACAGGGCTTCTAGCTGTCTGATCATTACATATATACATTGGTAGTTACTAGAGAGAGAAGCACCAACTTTTCAAAGTTAGTTTTCAAAGCCGGAGGCTCAGTGGCTACCCAGAGTCTCATCTGGTCAAATCATACAACTCTTCCCATAAGAGAGCCCCAAAGCAAAACTTCACCTCAGAGTATATATACCCTTCTTTAGGGTCAAAGGACATCACAACCTTCATAACCCACTGCCTAACTACAAAGTAACAAAAGGTGTGGGCCTTCCTGAAAAACAAGCCTCCCCCCAGTCAAGTCCTTCCTGTTGGGTTCCAATTGAGGCCCATTAAGGGGCAGGGAAGATCTTCAAATTCCCTTACCATTCGAGGCCCTTCCAAAATGGAACTCAATTTCTTCTTCCAAAATCATTCCTCCTCCTGGGAAACTTCCCTATTTCAATTTCCTTCCAGTCCCCCAGAGACAACCTTAGATCCATCCTAGATTATTGCCTTTCCCTTGATTTCTGTATTCAATCGTTTGCCAAACCTCATTAAATCTACTTTTGGAAAATCTTTCACATTCATCCCATCTTCTCTAATCACATGACCATTATTCTAGTTTAGATGCTCATCACTTTTTGCCTGTGATTGCCTCCTAATCCCTATTTTTAGTCTCTTTCTTAATCTAATCCATCCTTTATGTTCCTGACAAATCAACATTCCTAAAACATAGGTATGGCTTTGTTATTTCCCTTCTTAAAAAAACTTTGGTGGCTCCTTATGACCTCTGGGGGGAAAATATCGTCTAAGGTCTGACACTTAAAGCCTTCCACAATCTGGCACTAACCTGCCTTTCCAATTTCATTTCATAATACTCCCTTCTACATACTCTATGTTTTTACTGACTGCCCTACATGGTGTTCCTACAGCTGACATTCCATTTTAAGTTCTCCTAACAAAATAGATATGCAGGCTAACTAAACCAGGTTCTTTTTCCTTTACCCCAGCTGAGCCTATCTAGCAATCTTGACTATGGACAGGCAAGATTACAAAAATGGACTGTTCCCTGTGGTCAGCCAAGCTTGCTCATAGGTGATTTGTCTCTGTGCAAAGCCCAAACTAAACACATGACTGCCATTAAAATACCCGTCTTACACTTATTGGCTTACCAGAATTTCTTGCCTCAGAGCTGGTGCGGAGAGAAGGGAAATGAAATCGTTTTCCATCAGCCCACAAACCATGAACTGACCTTTCTCCCAACTTGGTACATTACTTTGGGGTTTAGAAAATATAAGATAGTGTGAAGAAGAGGGAAGACAAAGCACCACGCAAGGAAAGGAAAGAGGAAGGAAAAGTGAGTAGGAAAGCTCCTGACTCTTTGCATCCCCCTTTGAGGAAATGGGAGTGGCAATAAAATGATCTAAAGAGTTATTTCCTCACTCCCCTCAATCAAATCCCAGCCCCAGTGATTCTTGTTGTCATTGTTCAAACATCTGGGTTCAGAAATTTCCTGAATTATTCTCTTCTGTCATTATAGGTGATGTTATAATGCAAAGAGTCCTGGATTTGGAGTCAGAGGACCTGCGTTCAAACCCTCAGTCTGCTGAGTACTAACTGTCTGACCTTGAATAAGTCTATGTGACTTCGGGCAGGTCACTTAACCTCCCTGGGCCTGTTTCCTTATCTGTAAAATGAAGGGGCTTGACTAGATGACTGCTCAAGCCCCTTCTAGATCTAAATCTGTGATCTACTGGTAAGTCACTTCACTCCTTTCTGGGTTCCAGTTTCCTCATGCACAAAATGAGGGGGTTGGGCAATATGATTCCTAAGGTCACTTCCAACTCTAACATTCTATGATCTATAAACATCACCAGGGAAAAAGTTTGTGTACTATTCATGAAGCTAAGCAAGAGGGGAGTAGGAGAACAAATCCTAACTGGGAGCAATAAAGTTCCCTCTGGGCCTCTGCAATTGCTCAAGGCCATCTCTCTCCACCTCCCTCCTCCATTCCCTTCTCTCTCCTCCCCCATGCTGCACTGCTATTAAGCAATTACTCAGGTTAATAATTGGGTCAAATATGAGTGTGTAGGAGCCTTTGTGCCAAGGAAGGCATCTGATCCGCCATAGATCAGACAGGAAATTCTGGGACACCCACGAAATCACTCCTGTGTTTCTTCAGTCTTGCAGGGGCAGACTATCCTAAGGCCTGTTTATAGCCTATCAGTCGTGGTTCCAGGAAGCTGAGCCATCTGTCATCAACTCTTGGGGATCTATTTCCATGCTAACAAGCCAGGTTTCTCTTGAACAGGCTCCTAAATCCATGCTGAAGGCTATCCTTTGGTTGACCCAGCCTATTGACAACAACAAGAACAATAATAATAATTCCCACTTTGGGTAGTTTTAATAACTCGTGTCTCATAAGTATGATATGATTAGAAAATTTGAAAATCCCAGTGCTTGAATATGTTATGAGAGATGAGCAGCAGACATGGGATTGGCACATATCCTAATGCTTTTAGGGCACTTTGAGGTTTACAAAGTGCTTTCCTCCTATTGGCCTAATAATATTATTATCTCCATTTTACAGATGGGGAAACTAAGGGGTGAATCTAGGACATAGCAGAGTGTGTGCTTCAGTACCAATTCTCGTGACTTGTAATCCAGAGCTCTTTCTATGAGAGGTCAATGACTTATGTGATGTGTCAATTTTAATACTCCCACTCTCACCCTTTACCTGGAATATCCTACTCTTTTGTATGTGCTGGTCCCTACTCTTAGAGCCTGAACAAGGCCTGAGAAGACCAGTTTCTTTTTCCTTCTTCCCCGGCCCCCAGTTAAAAGCTGCGCTGGATGAATAAGTTGATGGTGGGCCCCAGAGACCAATGTAGGTCAATGGAAGTGAGAAGCTCCATATAGCTTCACAATCCAATGGACCTATGGGGCCAAGTGAGTTCTGGAGATCCCCTGAATGGTTCCAATATGTTGAATGGTAGAGAAGCAGTATGGAGAAAGTGGAGAGGATGAGACTAAGCAAAGCCACCTAGGTATCCCAGCTCTACTGGGAATTCTCTGACTCATGGGACCAACTTCAGGCCAAACTCTGTAAGATGACTTGTAGACTCATTTGAAATTGGTCCTCTCCATTGTCATAGTTTCAGGTTGGCTCTAAGGCTGTGGGTGAGAGGCATCTGTAGGACTAGAACAGATCAAAATGACTTTATCCTAGGGTTGATGTGGGGTTCCCATAGCCTAGAGAATCCCTATACCACACAACAGTGGCAAACCCACCCACATTTATATTCAAACTGAATTGGTTTACTTGCTATTGCCAGAGCTTAGTATTCCATCTCCAATATCTAGTCCTCTGCCCAGGCTGTCCCTCACCCCTCCTCTCTCCTTGCCCATGTTTCTTAGGTACAGGTCTTGTGTCACCTCCTCAAGAAAGACTTCCTGATCCCTTGGATTGTTAGTACATTCTCCCTCCTCAAATTATCATGTACATAAATTAGCTTTCTATATGTTGCATTTTTCCAGCAGAATATGAACACCTTAAGGGCAGTAGCTAGTTTCCATTTTGTCTTTGTATCCCTAGGATGATGTCTTAGACAGAAGGATAAAAATAGAAACTGTACTTTCATTGGTATGGAAACTTCCAAGTGAGCGAACTTCCTCCATCAGTGCAGTGGAACCTTCTCTGCAATGTTAGGTCTTAGAGAGTTTCTCAGGGCACTGAGAATGTTCCCATAGTGATGTTCCCATAGTTACATAGTCAGCGTGAGTCCCAGGTAGAACTTCAACCCAGGTTTTCATGGTTCCCAGGCCACCTCTCTATGTATTATGCCATGGTGCTATACTTCATAAATGCTTTTAAAAATTGCTGTGAAAATTGAGGGAGCTTAGTAAAGGTTCAGAGTGGGAGAACCAATCAACCAACCAATCAATAGGAATTCATTGAGCACTTAAACTAGGGGTGGGGAGACACATGTGGCCCTCTAACTCCTCAAGTGTGGCCCTTTGACTGAATCCAAACTTCACTGTGAAGTCAAAGGCCACACTTGAGGGCCTAGAGGGCCACATGTGGCCTTGAGGCCACAAGTTCCCAACCCTGAAAATCATTCTAACTCCTTGTACCCTCCCCTGCCCCATATCAAACATTTATTTTTAAATACTCACACTTGAGTGAAATGGATAAGGAAAGGAGTCTTATGTACTGGAAAGGATTTACCATAATTGCATAGGATAGACTTTTAAAATAGTATTTTATTTTTTTTCCCCAATTACATGTCAAGACAATTTTTAGCATTCATTTTTGCAAGATTTTTAGTTTTAAGCTTGGAATATGATGTTCTGGAGAACAAAAGAGCTAGGATACAACCAAGAATCACTTACCCAGCAAAACTGAGTTTAATCCTTCAGGGGAAAACTTGGACATTCAATGAAATAGAGGACTTTTCAGCATTTTTTTTAACTTTTGTTTAGTTTTAGTTTACGTCATTCAATTCCATGAGATTTTGATTTACAAATTTTCTACCCATCTTTCCCCTACCCACCACCCCAAAACAGCGATCCCACTATATACCCCCTCCCCCAATCAGCTCTCTCCTATAATCCTCCCCTATCACCCCTCTGACTTTCTGGTAGGGCAAGATGGATCTCCCTACCCCAGTACCTGTATATTTCCCTCCTTCCTATTCCACTCCACACTTATTCTGTTCTCTACTTTGTCCCTGTCCCTTTACAAAAGTGTATGCTTCTAACAACCCTTCCCTGAAAGCTGCCCTCCTCTCTATCATCCCCCCTCTCATCCCCTTCCCCCCTACTCTCCTGTAGGCCAAGATACCCAATTTAGAGTGTATGCCATTCCTTCCCTAAGCTAACTTCAATGAGAGTAAGGTTGACCCATTCCCTTTTGCCTTCCTGTTCTTCCCCTCCATTGTGACAATTATTCCTTGCCTCTTCTATATGAGAGAATTAACCTCATTCTGTCTCTCCCTGTCTCCTCTCATACTATTCCTCTCCCACCTCTCAATTTCACCTTTTAAAATATTATTCCATCCTATTCAATTGATCTTGCACCCCCTATGTACACATATATACACACACTCACATATGTATTCATATGCATATATCCTCCTATATAGACATATGTGTATGTATACAT
>CM053583.1:340672232-340699187 GCA_028627135.1 Pseudochirops cupreus
CTGGTTTTTTCATCAAGAATGCTTAGAAGTCCTCCACCTCATTGAATGACCAAATTTTCCCCTGGAACATTAGACTCAATTTTGCTGGTTATTTATTAATTATATATTATTATATATACTCAATTATATATTTATATATAACATATTATATATAATATATATTAATTATGTAATTAATTATACTCAATTTCTTGGTTTTAATCCTAGCTCCCTTGATCTCTGGAATATTATATTCCAGGCCCTTCGATCTCTTAACGTAGAAGCTGCTAGATCCTGATTGTGTTTCCAGGTTTAAGAATTCTTGATGAAAAGACCAGAGCTGAATAGAAAATTTGACTTTCAAATATAAGACTCAAGAGAAGCATAAAAAGGTAAACAAGAAAGGGGAATCATAAGGGACTTAATAAGATTAAACAGTTTACATTCCTACATGGGAAGATGATATTTTTAACTCATGAGACCTTTCTCATTATTAGGGAAGTTAGAAGGAATATATCTAGACAGAAAACACAGGTGTGTTGAATATGAAGGGATGATATCTAAAAAAATAAAATTAAGGAGTGAGAGAAGAATATACAGAGAGGAAGGGAAAAGGAGAGGTAGAATGGGGTAAATTGTCTCACATAAAAAGGGCGAGAAAAGACTTTTGCATTGGAGGAGGAGAGGAAGGAAGGAAGGAGGAGTGAGTGAACGTCACTCTAATTAGAATTGTCTCAAAAAGGGAATAATGTGCACACTCAATTGGGTATAGAAATATATCTTTGCCTACAGGAAAGCAGAACAAGTAGAGGATAAGAGAAGGGGGTAGTGATAGAACGGAGGGCAGATTCGGGGAGGGGGTAGTCAGAAGGAAAATACTTTTAAGTAGGGACAGAATAAACAGCAGCGGGAGAATACGACGGAGGGAAATAACAACAGTAATTATGAAAAAAATTTTGAAGCTTCTCTGATAAGCTTCTCATTTCTCAAAAATATAGAGAATTGAATCAAATTTATAAAAATAAGAGCCATTCCCCAACTGATAAATAATCGAAAGATATGAACAGCTTTCAGATGAAGTAATCAAAGCTGTGTATAGACATAAAAATACTGTTGATTGGAGAAATGCAAATTAAAAGAATTCTGAGGTACTACCTCATACCTATTAGATTGGCTAATAGGACAGAAAAGGAAAATGACAAATGTTGGAGGGGATGTGGGAAAAATGAGACATTAATACACTGTTGATGGAATTGTGAACTGATTTAGCCATTCTGTAAAGCAATTTGGAACTATGCTCAAAGAACTATTAAATCATACATACTCTTTGACCTAGCAATACCACTCCTAGGTCTGTATCCCCAAAGAGATTTAAAAAAAGGAAAAGAAGCTGTATGTATAAAAATATTTCTAGCAGCTCCTTTCTGGTGGCAAAGAATTGGAAATTGAGAATATGTCCATCAGTTGGGAAATGACTGAACAAATTGTACTATGTGATTATGATAGAATACTATTGTGCTATAAAAAATGATTAGCATGATGCTCACAGAAAAACCTCAGAAAGAATCACATGAGATAATGCAAAGTGAAATGTACTGTGTATAAAGTAACATCAATATTGCAAAATGATTAGTTGTGAATGACTTAGCTATTCTCAACAGTACAACTAAGACAACTCTGAAGGACTTATGATGAAAAGTGCTATCCATCCACAGAGAAAGAATTGATGATATCTGACTATATCAAAGCATAGATTTTTTACTTTCTTTTCCTTTTTTGAGGGTTTTTTTTTGGTCTATGTTTTCTTTCACAACATGATTATTATGGAAATGTTTTTCATGACTGTCCACGTATAACCTATATAGAAATGCTTGCCTTTTCAAAGGGGAGTGGAGGTGAGGAGGGAGGGAGAGAATTTGGAACTCAAAGTTTTAAAAAATGAATGTTAAAATTGTTTTTACATGTAACTGGGGAAAAATAAAATACTAAATAAATTAAAAAGAAAAAAAAACCCATACATTTATAAACCCAATTGGAAATCCAATAAATTACTTTTTTAAAAAGTTAAAAAAAATTTTCAGTTCCGAATTTTTCTCCCTCCCTTCCTCCCTCCCTCTCTTTCCCTTTTCTGAAAATGATAGGCGATGTGATATAGTTTATACATGTGCTATTATGTAAAACATATTTCAACATTAGTCACAGTTGTGAAAGAATAAACAGATCAAAAGAAAAAAAACATGAAAAAGTAAAGTGAAAAAAATATGCTTCGATCTGCATTTGAGTCCCTCAGCTCTTTACCTGGACATGGATAGCATTTGCCTTTGAGTCCTTTGTACCTATCTTGGATTATTGTGTTGCTAAGAAGAGCTGAGTCATTAATAGTTGATCATCACACAATGTTGCTGATACTATGTACAATGTTTTCCTGGTTCTGTTCATTTCACATTGCATCAGGTCATACAAGTCTTTCCAGGTTTTTCTGAAATCTGCCTGTTAATCATTTCTTATTGCACAATAGTATTCTAGTACATTCATATACCACAGTTTGTTCAGCTATTCCACAATTGATGGGCATCCCCTCAATATTCAATATTTTGTCACCATGAGTAGGGTTGCTATAAATATTTTTGTACATGTAGGTCCTTTTACCTTTTTTATGATCTCTCTGGGATGTAGACCTAGTAGTGGTATTGCTAGATCAAAGGGTATGCACAGTTTGGTTGTCCTTTGGGTATATGCCAAATCACTCTCCAGAATGGTTGGATCAGTTCACAACTCCAACAATGTATTAGTGTCCTAGTTTTCCCACATACTCTCCAACATTTATCATTTTCCTTTTTTGTCATATTAACCAATTTGACAAGTGGGAGGTGTTACCTCAGAGTTGTTTTAATTTGCATTTCTTGAATCAAAATTGACTTAGAGCATTTCTTCATATGCCTATAGATGGTTTTGATTTCTTTATCTGAAAACTGCTTCTTTATAATATCCCTTGACCATTTATCAATTGGGGAATAACTTGTACTTTTATAAATTTGACTTGGTTCTCTGTATATTTGAGAAATGAGGTCTTGATCAGAGATATTTGCTATAAACATTTTTTCCCAACTTTCTGCTTTCCTTCTAATCTTAGTTGCAGTGTTTTTGTTTGTATAAATTTTTTTTATTTTAATACAATCAAAATTGTCTATTTTACATTTTGTAATGCTCTATATCTCTTGTTTGGTCATGAATTCCTCCCTATCCATTAGATCTGACAGGTAGACTGTTCCTTGCTCTTCTAATTTGATTATGGTGTCACCCTTTATGTTTAATCATGCACCCATTTTGACCTTATCTTTTGGTATATGGAGATGTTGGTCTATACCTAGTTTGTGTCCTATTGTTTTCCAGTTTTCCCAGTAATTTTTGTCAAATAGTGAGTTTTTATCCTGAAGATTGGAGTCTTTGGTTTTATCTAACACTAGGTTAATATGGTCATTGACTACTGTGTCTTGTGTATCTAACCTATTCCACTAATCCACCACTCTATTTTTTTTTTGCCAATACCAGATAGTTTTGGTGATTACTGTTTTATAATATAGTTTGAGATGTGGCATTGCTAGGCCACCTTCCTTTGTATTTTTTTTTCATTAATTCCCTTGATACTCTTGGCCTTTTATTCTTTCAGATGAATTTTGTTGCCATTTTTTCTAGCTCTATCAAGAATAAAGAAATTAGTCTAGACAGAATTGTCATTTTTATTGTACTGGCTCAGTGTACCCATGAGCAATTTATATTTTTCCAATTGTTTAGATCTGACTTTATTTGTGTGAAAAGTGTTTTGTACTTGTGTTCATATAGTTCCTGTGTTTGTCTTGGCAGAAATATTTCTAAGTATTTAATATTGCTTACAGTTATTTTAAATGAAATTTCCCTTTCTATCTCTTGCTGTTGGACTTTGTTGGAAATATGAAGAAATACTGATAATTTATATGGGTTTATCTTATATCTTGCACCTTTGCTAAAGTTGATGATTATTTCAAGTAGGTTTTTTAGTTGATTCTTCAGGATTCTCTAAGTATACCATCATATAATCTGCAAAGAGTGGTAGTTTTGTTTCCTCATGGCCTCTTCTAATCCTTTAATTTCTTTTTCTTCTCTTATTGCTATAGCTAACATTTCTAGTGATATATTGAATAATAGTGGTGATGGGATAGACTTTTAAATAATTCTTGAAGGTAAAGCAAATTATAAAATCCCTGGGTTAGAATGCACCTCAGAGGCCATCTAGAACAATTCCCTCATTTTACGGGTGAGGAAAATGAAGCCTAGAGAGTGAACGTGACTTGCTCAAAGTTACATGACTAATAAATGAGAAACAAGACCAGAACCAACATGATGCAGAGGAAAGAGCAGCCGGCCTTAGAGTTGTCACTGTTACCCTCACTCAAATTAACCTAGTACTTTGAAGTTTGCCAAGTGCATTTTTTTATGTGCATTATCTTATTTGAGTCTAACAAGAACCATGTGAGATAGGTACTATAAGTATTATTGTTTCAATTTTACAAATGAGAAAACTGAGTCTAACTTGCCTGTGGTCACAGGTGTGATTAAAACCTGGGTTTGAGTCCCAGTCCAACTCTTTGATAGACGGGCAAATCTCTTCACCTCTCAAAACCTCAGTTTCCTTATCCAAAAAATGATATTAACAATCTACACCTGCCTACCTCTCAGAAGTTTTGTGAGTACCAAAAGAGATAATATGTATAAAAGCTCATTGTAATCATAATATATTAAATGAATGGGAATGATTACTACCACCTCCTATGGTTTAGTGGCATAGGTGTTTCCCTCCAAAGGGTGTTGCCTAGAGATGGGCACAGAGAGATAGCCACATTAGCAGCTTCCTCTTTGGCTTGGGTACCACATGCTCAGGCACTTCTACACCAATCCCTGGCTCCATTTCTCATCTCTAAGATGGTGGTGATCACACTTACCCTCCGTTACCAGGCCATTCATTAGTGTTGTGAGTGCCCTTTGAAGATGAAAAGCACTATGTAAATATTATGGGACTCCTGGCAAAGGAACATATCCTTGTATATACTTAGTTCTTAGTGGATGGAAGGCTATCAAGTTGGGCCCAGAGCCAAAATGACATTTGGAAAAGGTGGCCACTTCAAAGATCACAACATCTGTGTTTCCTAAGTATAAAGTCAGATCTCTAGATCAGGGTGCTAGCATTTAGATGAACAGGGAATTTCAGTTACAGTTTCAGGGGTATGAATTTACCAGCTCTCCTTGCATTGTTATATGTGAAGTCTTTTCTCATAATCTGGACAGAAGTGTCCTTAGTACCTCGCTGACCCAAAGAAATTTTGGCTTTTTCAAGAACAATGCAATGTAAGTATAGCAGTGACCAAGGAGCTAGTGTTTCCAACACTTTGTGTTTTCCAGATTGGAGTTCTACCATGATCTTGTAGGGTCTGAGTTGAACTCCTTAAACCCTGCATCACTTCCTGCCGATGCAGGCACACAGGCAAACTCTGTGTGTGTGTGCGTGTGTGTGTGTGTGTGTGTGTGTGTATGTGTGTGTATATGTGTATAGAGACACATAGATAGTTTTATATATATTCATATAAAGTTTTATATATACATGTATACCTATATAGACCTATATAGTTAGAGGTCTCTGCTCTCTCCTTAGGAGTACCACTGAATTATTCTGTGACTTAGAGTAAGTCACTTCATTTCTCAGTACCCCTATTTGAAATGATTTAACATTCATTCATTAAACAAATGTTTCTTAAGTACTTACTGCATACAAAGTTCTGTTTGAGAAATGATTATTTCTATCTTGTATTTAATAACTAATTATTTTATTAAGAACCAAGTTTTTTCCCCTTTTTTCCTTCCTCATCTAGAAACCCACCAGTGTGGGAAATTTCCTTTACAGATTTACCCAGGCCAAGGCCTAATCTGATATTAAAAGAAATTCTGAGTTTAGGCTAATGGGTGCATTCCTGCTCTCTGTGTTTACTCAGACAGGTCTGGGAAAATGTAGATCCTCTCTTTTGGCAGACAGATGATATGAAAATTGATAAGTCTCTTTGACCAAGATTTGGGTAACTCAAATCGCATGCCTCATTGTAATGTAGCCTGCCCTCTCATTGTAATATTAATTTTCTCGTTAATTGTTAACCAATAAGAGTTGATTGCCACCCTCAGAAACACCTGCTTTTCCAAGGGCATATAAACTGTGAGGCTAGCACGATGTGGGGTCTTTGGTCTAAGATAGGGGTGGGGAACCTGTGACATCAAGGTCACATGTGGCCTTCTAGGTCCTTGGGTGTGACCTTTTGACTGAGTCCAAGTTTTACAGTACAAAATCTTTTAAGGGGATTTGTTCTGTGAAGTTTGGATTCAGTCAAAGGGCCACACTTGAGGACCTAGAGGGCCACATGTGGCCTGGAGGTTGCAGGTTCCCCATCCCTGGTCTCAGAAAAACTGCCAAATGACCATCTTTTTATCAATAAACATGCTGGTCTTATTAATAAATGATTACATTACTCAGAAATTGTCTCTCAGACCTTTTTAATTATCATATGTTAGTTATTAGAGCAGATACATAGATTAGATAAAATATAGTTCTTGTCCTCATGGAATTTACACTTTAGTGTGAGGATAGGATACCAATGCAGATAGCTATAATACACGAAGTTACATACATGCCCAGCAAGATGAAAAGTAAGCACTCTGCATAGTTGGAGGAGGAAGGTGATCAACAATCAGAAGGCTCCGGGAAGGTGGGCTTGGAGAAGTGACATTTGAGTGGATCTCCAGAGGATGGATAGTGATTCAATAGAGAAATAGAGACAGGAAGGATATTCCATAAGAGGAGAGCATAAAATAGTACCTTTAACTCAACTGTCTGAAAGGCATCCATGTACCATGCAAACATTTTGATAATATATCTATAAAAGTGAATGAGACAACGAGTCTACAAAATGTTTGAGTTGCTTGGAAAGCGCTATCACCAAAAAAAACGACAACAATATTAATAGCGGTTCACGTTTCTACATCACTCAAAGGTTTACAAAGCTGTTTTCTTCTCACAACTCAGTAAAGGAGGTGGTGTAAATATTTTTATCCTTATTTTATAGATAAGAAAACTGTTAGCACCATACTCTGTCGCTTCAACAGGTCTGTGATCTCTTCTTTGTGGATACTTCCTCCAAGAATAAGACAAATTGCCACTCGGCCACGTGCACCCATCTGGTACAAATCTTGTTTGTATTCTCTCGTAACTCTTCCACAGAGAGTTCACCCAATGGGCTACATGCTTAGTTTCCAGTGGAATGCATAATCCTTTGTTGCTTATTTCTTTCTTTCATTATATGCTTAACTTCTTATTGGTTTTTTTTCCTGGTAATATATTTTTCTGATAACTTCCTTTACCTTCCTGTGCAGGTCTATATTTATAAGGTTTCCAAAGCTCTATGTTAGGTTCTCATCTGCTCATGTCCACCCTATGTCTTTTTCCATTGCTTTTCATTTCATATTTTCATATTCATTTCATAGAGAAATAATGAAATAATATACACATTTCATATGTATATACACATATACATTTCATTTCATATTCATTTCATTCTATTCTTGAGGCTGTAGTATTCCATGATGGAGCAACAGCGAAAGAATATTACTGTTAAAAATATAGACCTTTATTTCACAGAGAAATCTGGGGGTCATGGGAAAAAACAAAACAACTACAGCTTCCCAAAAGTAACCCAACCTACTCCTTTTCCTGTTCAATTCTGGACTCAGCCCATATTGTCTGTTTGCCATATCTGCATAAGATGTATGTATTCATAGACAAACTCCATGGCTGTTCATCTACCTGAATATTGTAGTGTGAACAACATGCGTACTTCATCCACTTGGTTTTTCTTGTTTGACTGGTCAAGACCAATTTTTTTTTGGAGTGGTTGTATTTCTCACTTAGGAAGCTCTACAGCAGCCCTTGCTTGATGCAATCATAAGAATGCCATGCATAATCAGGAGACTCTGTAGGATCTCACCACCTAGAAGGAATCAGTCTTACATTTGCACTTTGCACATGACATCTTGTAAAGTGTAGTAATTTGTCATCGTCATTGTTGTAGTTGAGTCATGTCTGACTCTTCATGACCCCATTTGGAATTTTCTTGGCAGATACTGGAGTAGTTGGCCATTTCCTTCTCCAGATCATTTTACAGATGAGGAAACTGAAGCAAACAAGATTAAGTGACTTTCCCAGGGTGACACAGCTAGTAGGTTACTGAGGATGGATTTGAACTCAGAAAGATGAGTCTTCCAGATTCCAGACACAGCACTTTATCCACTGCATCACCACCTAGCTGCTCTTAATAACAATAGCTAATGATTATGTAGCACTTTAGGGTTTATGGTATTTTACATATAGTGTCTCATTTAATACCCAACCAAGTGACAGATACTACAGATGTTATTTCCATTTTATAGATAAGAAAACATGACTTGCCCATGGACACACACTTAATAAGAGTCAGGCATAGGATTTGAGGCTAGGTGTCCCTTATTCTACCCTCTGCTAGACCACAACCACACTTCCTTTCTTAGTAATATTCTTTTTAATTAGAAATCCCAAGTGACTTTTTCTATTGTTTCATTGCTAGGTTTCTGGGGACAAAGAAGTGATCAGGTATCATTAAGAAGAACATGGGATTAAAAACCAGAAGGAACTTTGGAAATAACTTAGTCCAACCCACTCATTTTACAGGTGAGTAAACTGAGTCCCAGAGAGGTTAAGGATTAGGTGTGTAAAATCTTAGAACTACAGGTAAAAGGGACCTCTGAGATCATCTAGTCCTTCCCCCTCATTTTACAGACAAGGACACTGAGGCTCAGGGAGGTTTTTAGTCGTGCCACAGGTTACCCAGACCCATCAGAGGTGGAAAATGAATCAAGGTGGTTTCACTCTAGCACAGTTTTCTTTTCAAAGTACCATAGAGCAGTGGTGTTAAATTAAAATAGAAACCTGGGTCGTTAAACTGTGCATAAGAATTCCTGGAGGCCATATGTTGAGTTATAAAAGCACATATTAACAACATCTATATTTTACTGTATTTTTATTTATTTTGTTTAACATTTCCCAATTACATTTTAATCTGATTCATACACACTTGTGGAGTGTTAGGGGCCACAGGCAGCCTGACCCCTCTGCCATAGAGAGCTGGGATGTGAATTCAGGTCCTGTGCCTTTAAATTCAGCGTATCCTGTGGTTTTTAATTTCATGCTGGTCATTTGTCCTTTTTGGAACAAAATCGCCTCGAGCTGTCTAGCTGAGATGAAGAGAAAAATATTCTTTTGAGAGGTACTAGAAATGAAGTGTTTTAGACAAACAGAACAACTTTGAAAGTAATGTTGAGTTTATTTTACTTATATACAATTATGTATTATATTCATTCTGCATTATATATTTATTACATTACATATAATTATATGTAAAGCAAACTATATGTAGAAGTTTGCAGTTTCTCATATAACTTTTTTTTTCTGTTCTACTTTGTACCTGGTAATGTTCTTTTGTGCGTGTGTGTATGTGTGCGTGCGTGTGTGTGTGTGTGTGTGTGTGTGTGTGTGTGTGTGTGTGTGTCTGGGAAGTTCAGAATTTTTAAAAGTTAAATTAAAGTTTAAAATTAAGTACTTAATTGAAGTAAGCTAAATGGCAAAGCTAGTGGAAACACTGTAAGAATCTTTGCATTGCCCTTGTCTGAGGAAATTAACTTCCTTGGTTCTGTTAGCTATACATCCAATCCCAATGATTTTGTTGACGGGACATTCTAGAAAGGTCAAGATGCTTGAGGAATGGAGAGTCTGAGAGTGAGGGGTTGTCTTCCAAAGCCACACCTCTGGGACCAATGTCTACTTAAGCAAAGGGAAATGGAGAAGGGAACACTTTTTTACCTCATCTTTGTCATTTGGTGCCCATAAAAAGAGATTTTTCCAAAAGCCTTTCTCCCCCTCCTGTACTTCACCTTAATTCATATTACTCATGAGGGCTGAACTTAAATATCATTTATTCAGAAAATGGTACATCTAGCATATTCCATGTCTCACACAGAAGCATTTTATATATTTATTGTATTTTATGGCTTCACTGCAAACTCTTAACAGTCACTTTTGTGAGAAAGAAATAAAGGCTTTAAAAACTGGTATCAGCAAATTTGCTCCATTAAAGACCAGAAATCCTTGGCACATAAAGTCTGTAGGAGGCACATCCATCTGATAATAGTTAGTGAGCAAATATTAGCCTGGTAACATTGATGTTGGCCAGGATTTCTACTAGAGCCATAAGCATATTTTTTCAGACCATCATTCACAGCAGTAGAGAGCTTGGTCCTATCAATTCTTATAATGGTTGGAAGTAATATCATGAGGAAGAACAGGTTGGTTTCTCTCTCTCTCTCTCTCTCTCTCTCTCTCTCTCTCTCTCTCTCTCTCTTTCTCTCTCTTGCTCTCTCTCTCTTTTTCTCCATGATTACAAGGATTATTTATTTTGTTACCCTATTAATAGCCCATTCAAATGCCTCACAGAGGCATGGAGATGATCCTAGACATTGCCTGAAGAATGCCAAAGTTCTACCAAGGAAAGATTTTGAATAAGGGGTCCAGAGAATAGTCACTGTGTCTGTGGAAACTTGAAAGAAAGGCTCATCAACAGAAATTGACATGAATTTTTCTGGCTCCTGAAACTCTCTATAAAGTCACCCAGAAACAGCTATCTACATTGGCGGACCAAATCAGAGAAAATTTTAAATTATTAAAATCTTTGAAGATTAGTTTAATGTGCCATGTTCTTGGCTGGAAGTAATGTATCCACAGAGAGCTGGTGGACTCTTTTTTTTGGTCTTCTTTCCATATTTATAAGTATTTATAGAGATTAGAAAGTGTTCTTCATGGCTCATGGAGAATATTTGTGGTTTCAGGCACAAATCTAATTCACAAGTATTTTTTTTCTTATCTTTAGAGAGAGCTCTGCAACATGCCACTATTACTCAATAGGAGAACTTGTGGCTCAAAACATAAGGGGAATGGAATTAAATGTTACATCTTGACCCAGACTGTCTTCCTGACAATAACTCTCAATTTGTATTATACTTTGTAATATCTAGCTGAGGCAGCTAGGTGGCACAGTGGATAGAATGCTGGACCTGAGATAAGGAAGACTTATCTTCATGAGTTCAAATCCAGCCTTAGACACTTACTAGCTATGTGACCCCGAGCAAGTCACTTAACCCTGTTTGTCTCAGTTCCTCATCTGTAAAAAGAGCTGGAGAAGGGAATGACAGACCAGTTCAGGATTTTTACCAAGAAAACCTCAAAGGGGTCACTAAGAGCCAGACACAACTGAAATGACTCAACAACAATAATATCTAGTTACCCTTTATGCCCTGTAAGGCACTGAGCTATTTGAAACAATTGCTATTGCCAGTGCCTTCTTCATTCATCCTGACAAATGTTTGGAGTCAACAGTTCCATCAGAGTCCCTGCACGTGCAAGAAATGGGATTCTAGACCCCTGTAGAGACAAAGCAGGCATAGAGAACCACTCAGGGACTTAAGGCTTGGTTGGCACTTACTCAAAGCAATGCTCATAGCGTAAGGGGCCCTTTGATGGAGGTTGCTCAAACAAATCATCTGGGAGAATGTAGATTTAATTGACTAGGTTTCAGAGACTTCTAGGAGGAGAATTAACCTGCAGAAGAAGCTTGACCAATGCACATCTCTTCATTCATTCAAAAAGTGTTTCTAAGCAATTTGTGTGCAGAGCTAGGTATTGGGGATATACAAAGTTTAGATAAGAGATGGTACTATTCTCATGAAGCATACAGAGTAGGATGGAATAAGAAAAAAAATATGAGCAGCTGTAACACAATATTACTTAATAAATTCACAAGAGATTCAAATGAAGTGCTGTGTCAGCACCAAGGGTGTGAGGTTATTACTGGCTAAGGATAGGCATCAGGGAAGACTTCATGAAGGAGGCAGAATGTGAGTTGCACTTGAAAGGATAGGTGATCATGTAACACACAAAGAAGGGGAGGAGACAGACATTCTAAGCACAGAGAACAGGATGAGCAAATGCATAGAAACAGGAGGTCAGGAATAGGAATAGCCCAGTTCTTTCTTTCCCATCACCCTTTCCAGGTTCCATCTGGGGCAGTTGCCTCATATAAATATGCTATTCTCCACTCAGTGTAAGGAAAAGAGACTCAGAGATCCTGGATACCTGATGATGGTAGATGTTAACAGTCTATAATCCCCAAGAAATAGAGAATGAAGGTGATTGACATCTTTGCAAGAGAAAGAGGGAGATGCGTCTGCCTGCCTCCTGCTCAAACCCAAATGGCTGGCCCAAGGGCCCACATCTATAACATGTGGAGAGTGTGCTGGATTTATTGAGGAGATTCTGATGACTGTAATGACTTCAACAGTTCACCAATTGAAAAGGTATGAGTGCTAGCCGATGTTATGGTTCTCCAAGGGCATCTCCTACATTTCAACTGTCTGAGTAAGAATTATATGATATCATCTTGCCCGCAGAATTTTTTTTAAAAGTTAGGACAAATGGGTCCTAAGATTAGGGGGAGAGAGAAAGGTAGAGGCCTGGCAACTCTTCTACTTGAAGCAGTTGCTTTTCCAGGGATAGAAAGTAAAGTAAAGCTATCACGTTGCTTGAGTGGCATTGAAGTAAGCATCGTGCATGGTTTTTGAGGCCAGGAGCCTCCTAAGGCAAGATGCCATTCCTCCCTTAGAGTGAGCGTTCTTAACTATTTCTATGACTCCTTTGGAACTCTGGGTGGAGACTATGGACCCTTCCTCAGAAATGTATTTTTATGTGCATATAATAAAATATAAAGGAAATTAACTATATTGGAATCAAGGTGTGATTTTTCCAATTGAAGTTCATAGACCGCTTGAAATCTATCTACAGATATCTATCTTCCCATGGGAACCATGGACCCTAGCTTATTAAAACCCTTTCCCTTATTAAGGGAAGGTCATTTCAGGAGAAGGCCTCAGTCGGGTCAGTCAATGAGCAAATATTTATTAAACTCTTCCTGTATATGCCAGGCAGTGTGCTAAGTTTTGGAAATTTTAAAAAATAAGGAAAAATAGTCCCTGTCCCCAGAAAGCTTACATTTTAATGGGAGAAGCAACACATAAATAACTAGGTACATGGAAGATACGTCGTGATAATAGCTGACATTTACAAAGCATCTACTATGTACCAGGCACTGAACCAAACATTTTACAATTATTATCTCACTTGATCTTCACAACAACCCCAGGAGGTAGAGGCTGTCGTTATCCCCATTTGACAGATGAGGAAACTGAGGCTAATAAGAGGTTGAGTGACTTGCCCAGGGTCACACAGTAAGTGTCGAGGTTATGTTTCAGCTCAGGTCTTCCTCATCCCATGTCTAGTATGCTATCAGTTGAACCACAGCCAGGACATTGTAGTAGGTAGATCTGAGGTGGAAGGTGGGCTTTGAGCCCAGTGCCTTGGACTTCACCATTTATGTTCGTGGCATCTCCATTCACTTAGTCTCCCACATTGGAAGCCTCGGAGTTAACTTTGACCTTATCTCGCATACCTAGTCAGTCGTCAAGCACTGCATGCTACAAAGAGCCCAGACTGAATGCAGACCCCCAGTTCTAACATCGTGCACTCACCTGTGTGACCGCAGGTCAAGCCCTTTGCCTTCTTAGTTTCTTCATCTGTAAAAATGAAAAGGTTGTAATAAATGACCTTCCCAATGACAGTTGCCTTCCAACTCTAAATCTGTGAGCCTATAATCTATTATCTTACTTGACCTTGAACTTCACAGGAGCAAGGACTGTGTGGTAGCTCAACTTTGTATCTCCCCCCAGGACCAAATACAATGCTATGCACACAGGAACCATTTACTACTACTACTACTACTACTTCCAATACTACTACTACTACTTCTACTACTACTACTACTACTACTTCTTCCAATACTACTACTACTTCTACTTCTACTACTACTACCACCACCACCACCACCTGACTAGCTAGCTAGAATTTATTTTACACATATATGTATATATATAACATAAATATTTATATAAATAAACAGAAATATAAACAATATTGTTTAGAGTTTACAACGTGCTCTCCATATACCTCCTCATTTGATCCTCACAATAGCCCTATGAGGTGGTAGATGCTGTTATTATCTTCATTCTGCAGATGAAGAAACTGAGGCCAAAAGAGGTTAAGTAGCTTGCCCAGAGTTATACAGCTAGTAAGTGTCTGAGGTATGATTTGAACTTAGGGCTTCTTGACTCCAAGTCTAATGTTCCATCTATTAGGCCACCTATCTCCCTGTGTGTTGATTTGAATCTAGGAAAAAGCTTCAGCTTTTCTTAGAGTAATTGGATGCCTAATGACAAATTGTCTGAAATAATAAGGCCATATAATGTCAGGAGCCTGAGAAATCTAGTTCAATCCCTTCATTTTACAGAGAGGATACTTGAGTTCCAGGGAAGGACAGCAACTTTCCAAAGTTCCCATAGTAAGTTAGTGGCAAAGCTAGAATGAGAGCCCAAGCTAGTGTTTCTTTGGCTTCCTTCTACTGCTGCCAGGAATAGAATAGGAAAATTCAGATGAGACTAGAGAAAGAGGAAGTGGGAAGGAGGGGAAGAGGGAGAGGGAGAGATGGAGAGAGGGAAGAAGGAAAGAGAGAAGAGAGAAAGGGAGCTATGGAGGGTAGGAGAGAGAGATGGAGAGAAAGAGACTGGAGAAGGGAGAGAGAGAGAAGGAAAGGGAGAAAAGGAGAGAGATGGAAAGAAAGGGAAAAAAAGATGGAGGGAGAGAGAGAAGGATATATGGGGATGGGAGAGAAGAGAGACATATATATATACACACACATATATATATATATATATATATATAGAGAGAGAGAGAGAGAGAGAGAGAGAGACAGAGAGAGACAGAGAGAAGGAGACAGAGAGACACAGAGAGTACAGATATATATATATGTGTGTATGTGTGTACATACAGAGAGAGAAGAACCTTGAAATGTGAATATATACATATTTAAGGAGCATAAAGAATAAAAGGAAAGTAGAGCTGGGCTACTGGGACAGGAGAATCCACAAAAGGTAAATAAGGAAAAAACAGGGGCAGCACTGATTTTTACATTAAGAATATACAGTTACATTTTCCAAGGTCCAGGACGAAAGTATTCCTGGCCTGCTATTACTTAATTTACTTGAGTAAGTAAACTCTTCGAGAAGTTTCATCTTCTATAAAATTAGTGTGTTGGACTAGATGTCACCTAAAGTCTTCTGGCTCTAAATTTGTGATCCCACTATCTAGAAGCCTGCTGGTAAATGTTTAACAATCAGTTCTCTGGGTGGGTGTGAGTATGTACAACACATTTTTAAGTTGAATCTGCATTGTTAATATTTTCTCTATCACTTTCTTAAGTCCAGACATCAATGAAACCGTAACTCAAGCCCTGATGAGTAGCATTAGCCTATTTTTGAGGTGTAAAAGCTCACACGGAAAATTTAACCAGCAGCTCTCATGAGTCAGTATGCCTGCCACTGTTATTATTCCCATGGATGAGTCTCTATGTGTAGAGAGGATAAACTTCAATCTAGTCTATTCTTCTGTTGCTAGATTCATGAGTTATACTTGCAACCACACTAGAAAGGAATCTCTAGGGCAGTTTACTAACCAACAGCGCCCAGAAGGAATTGAGAATCCATTTAGTGCCAAAGAGTGGGGCACACAGCAAAAGAAAAAAGAGATCTACCTGCTGGAAGGCAGCTTGAAGTAATCAGAACCCCAGCTGAGTTTGTCAGAGAATACAGATCTATGACATCAAGTGCCCTAATAGGACCATGCAATCATAGGATCATTGCATTCATAGTGGGAAGGGGTCTTATGAATGCCACTTTTAGTATTTTACAGATGAGGAACCTGAGGCATGGTAACTGGAAATGAAATGAATTTCCCAAAGCCATCCACGACGTGAATATGAGAGCTGAGACTGGAATCTAGGTCTTTGAATTCTATATCCAGTGAATAGACGAATGAAAAAGCATTTATTACGTGTATACTCTGCATCAAGTATAAGGATATCCTCATAAGGATACAAATAGGAAACTTATTATAGTCTCTTCTCTCAAAGAGCTCTGTAATTCACAGTGCGTGCACAAAACCAATTTACCATTACATATGCTAACTAGCATGATGGAAACTCTAATTAGACTAATGCTTCTTAATACTTGCAATCAGACTCTATTAATTAAATGTGTGTGAACATTAATTCATTTATATTATCTGTTAGATAATGTAAACATCACCCTCACTAGGAACAAACTACCAACCTGATTCCCTAGGGTTTCCCAGTAAACATATTTCATAGCTGTATTCATTGACAAGAATTTCCTTTTTGCCTAGCCGAGGGTGTGCAACTTCGAGGCCATACGTGGCGCTCTAGGTCCTCACTTTGACTGAATCCAAACTTCACAGAATAAATCCCCTTAATAAAAGGATTTGTTCTATAAAACTGGGGCTCAGTCAAAAGGTTGCATGCAAGGACCTACAAGGCCCCATGTGGCCTCAAGGTCCCAGGTTCCCTACCCTTGATATAGGAGATAAGGCACTGGGCCCATGATCAGGATGGTTGTTATTGTTGAGTCATTTTTCAATTGTATCCAATTCTTTGTGACCCCATTTGGGGTTTTCTTGACAAGGATACTAGAATGGTTTACCATTTCCTTCTTCAGCTTATTTTACAGGTGAGGAAACTGAGGCAAATAGGGTTAAGTGACTCGCCCAAGGTCACATAGCTAGTAAGTGTTGGAAGCAAGATTTGAACTCAGAAAGATGAGTCTATCTGACTTCAGGTCTGGTACTCTACCCACCTAGACAGATGTGTTACCTAGCTGCCCTATAGTCAGGATGACCAGGTTTCAAATTTCTTCTGACGGTTATTGGCTGTGTGGCCCTGGGCAAGTCACTTAAAATCTTTGTGACTTAGTTTCATTATTTGTAACATGAGAAGATGGTTTCTAAGGTCTCCTTTAACTCTAAATCAATGATTCTATGAAATGTTTGTTGAGTTAAATTGAATTATTAAAAGTAACCCTGCCCTTCTAATATGAGCACTACATTAAATAAAATTTGGAGAAACTAAAGATGTTTTAGATCATAGTAAGATCCTAAAAGCAACTAGGTAGCAAAATGAATAGGGCACTGGGCCTGGAATTAAGAAGACCTGAGTGAAAATCTGGCCTCAGACATTAGCTTTTGAACCTTGGGCAAATCACTTAAAAAAACCATTCTGTGCCTCAGTTTCCTCATCTGTAAAATGGTGATAATAATCACACCTATTGCCCAGTGTTATTGTGAGGATCAAATGAGATAGTATTTGTAAAGCACTTTGGCAAACCTTAAAGCACCCCATAAATGCTATTTATTATTATCATTGTGTAAAAATATTTGGAGAGTAGAAAATGAAAGGCTAAAGGTTAAATAAATTATTTAAGCACACAAATCAAGTATTCCTCATCTCCAAAGAAGAGGGGAAAGAGTTTATTCTTGAGAGTTCATAGGACTCAAGAGCAGGAAAAGTTCTTAGAGACCATCTATTTCAACCCCCTCATTTTACAGAGGAAGAGACTGAGGGACAGGGAGGGCTAGTGATTTGCTCAAGGTCACAGAGCGTATAAATTGGAGAACCAGGACAGGAACCTAACTCTTTGTCCAGGACTTTTTCCACAGCACCCCCTATACATATAGGAAAATGTCTTGTTTAAGAGGGTCAACTGAACCCGGAACTCACTGCAAGGGGCCCTTTGAAAATTTCTGATCTCAGAGATGTTAAGAAACAAAATCAATGGTGTCTTGACTTAGATGGTTGAAGTATCAATCTGCCTGAAGCCAGAGGAGGAGAAGTGAGCCAGATGGCCTCTTGAGGTCTTTTCCCATTCTTGGATTCTTAGATTTTTAACTGCAACCCTGTTGTGGACCAGTCCCTTTCTCTGCAGCTTTGAACCCTCATTATTTTAATAGGGCTGCACTGGTCCAGACAGAGATATGTGGTCCCAATGTTATTCCCCTTAAATTTCCATTTCCTTGCTTTCAAAAGTTTGTATCTTGACCTCAGCCTTCTTTTAATGAAACTTTTGGTGTGAACAAAGGTTTATAACGTGTGTTAAAATATGTTACACACAACTTGAGATGAAAAATGTCATCATAGACCTGAAGGAAATAAAAAGTAATGATACCTTTAGTCAGACCAGTAACGCGACTCTTTGTTCTTAGGCTGGCCACAGTCCTGAAAGATGGAATTCCCTTTCAACTTTAAATGGGGTATGTTTTGCATAAGAAAGCTTCTCTCTGTGTCTCGGTCTCAGTCTGTCTGTCTGTCTCTCTCTGTCTCTTCCCTTCTCTCTCTCTCCGTCCTCCTCCCTTCCCTCTCCCTCTCTGTCACTCTGTCTCTGTCTCTCCTTTTCTTTCTCTCCCCACTCCTTTCTCCTCTCTCTGTCACTCCATCTCTGTCTCTCTCTCTCTGTCTCTTTCTCTCTGTGTGTCTCTCTTTTTCTGTCATTTTGTCTCTGTCTCTCTGTCTCTCTCTTTTTCTCTCTCCCCACTCCTTCCCCCTCCCTCTCCCTCTCTCTGTCACTGTCTCGGTCTCTATCTTTCTGTCTGTCTGTCTCCTCCCACCCCATTTCCATCTCTCTATCTCTCCCCCTCCTCCATTTCCTCTCATTCCCCTTTTCTCCTCCCTCCCCGCCCCCACCCCTTTTCCTTTGGAGCTTGAGGTACATGAGCTTTAACCCTCTTTGCTCTTTGTGTATAGGTTCACATATATGCAGAAACAGAAAGTACAAGTGTGGGTAACGTGGTCATGTGCATGAATGAGCTGTACAACTACAAGAGGGTGGATAATGTACAATTTATGAGAGGAGAGGTATAATTCAGCAAGCCCTTCACTGAGCATCTTTCTTAAAGAGGTCAAAGACAGAACAGAGACAGCTTATGGCATAGTGGATGGGATACTGGATTTGCAGTTGGAAAGACCTAGGCTTAAAACTCACCTTAACACACTTCTTAGCTGTGTGACCATGAGGAAATCACTTAACATCTCTGTGTTTCAGTGTCCTCTGTACAATCAGGGAGTTGGACTTAATGTCCTCTAAATTCCCTTCCAGTTCTAAAGTTATGATTCTACGACAGGCTGTATGTCGTGCAGGCCTGTTCTTTGACATACCAAAATATTCAGAACCGCACTTTTTTGGTAGCAAAGCATTTGGTGGAGGGGAGGGGGGGAGTAGGTGCTCATCACTTTGATTGTTGTTATTCAGTCTTGGAGTTTTTATGACCCCTGGACCATGCCTTGCTAATACTTTCCATGGGGTTGGCAAAGATACTGGAGTGGTTTGTCATTTCCTTCTTCAGTGGATTAAGGCAAATAGAGGTTAAGTGACTTGCTCAGGGACACACAGCTAGTAAGTGTCTGAGACTAGATTTGAAGTCAGGTCTTCCTGACTCTATCCACTCTATCCACTGAACCCCCTAGTTACCTTCCCTATTGATTGGGGAATGACTAACCAGTGATGTATAAATGGAATGGAATACTATTGTGCAATAGGAAATGAAGACTTCAGAGAAACACTGGGAAGTCTATATGATCCATGCATAATGAAACAAACAAAACCAAAAGAACAATACAACCATTACAAAAATGTTCATGAAAAGATGCTTGAAAAGGAAGTGCTTTGAATGACTGAAAAACCAATCATTATCCCAGGGAAAAAAATAAAATAAATAAAACCTACTTCTTTCTTCTTGGCAGGGAAGCATCAGACTTTTGAGGGGACTTCTAGGGCTGAATGTTGACCCTGTTGGCAGGTTCAGTTGTTTCTGCTTGACTGATTTTCCTTGTTACAAAGAAAATTTTAATTCCAAGGGCAGAAACAGGAGGAAGAATATTTCCAGAAGTGACTGTGATGATTAAAAAAAGAACATCAACAAAATTTGTTTTAAAAAGAAATACTCAAGAATCAGGTATGAATTCTCTGGGCCTGAATATATGGAATACAGATGGACATATGCAGAAAGGAAAGGTACATTGAGTAACTGAGCAGTCCTAGGCTTGTAGATTTAGAGACAGAAGAGACCTTTAAGGCCAACTAATCCAATCTGTTCATTTTACAGATGACAAAAATGAAGCCCAGAGAGGTCAAGTGATTACCTAAGGTCACAGAAAGGTAAGATTTGAAACCCAATCCTGTGCATTTTCCACTGTATAATGTTGGCATAGTTGAAAGAACATTGTACCAGGAATTAGGTAATGTGATGTTTCAAGTCCTAACTCTACAGCTGATTCATTATGGATCTTAGGGCAAGTTATTTAAGACCCCTGAACATTCTGTGATACCATGAGTGTGTACCAAAACACCTAAACATAAGTGAGTAAATGTGGTTGAGTGTTTGATTTCATGGATGTGTACCTATTAAAAAGGACATTTCTGAATTGATAAGAGTGCATGTGTATGTATGCTGCATTTTCAACTGTAGAAACTAATGTTAGGAGGTCTTTATGACCCTTCCATGGTATATCAGAAAGTGATAGATTTGTATTCAAGAAGACATAAATATGGCTTCAGATACCTGCTCCCTATGTGTGGGCAAATCATGTCATCCCATTTTAGCCTCAGTGTTCTCATCTGTAAAATGGAGATAATACCAGTGGCACTGGATTCAGGGGACTATTGTGGAACTCAAAAGAATTAATGCATGTGAAGTACTTTGGAAACTCTAAAGTGCTTCATAACTAACTTATTATTTTTATACCTTCAAGAATTTTAGTCCTCTTCTGGAAGCTTCTTTCACTGAGGTACTACTGTAAGAGTGAGTTGGCATGTGAAATTTAGCAAGGCACCACGAAAAGATCATGGGATTGTCGGAAGACCTGTTGGAGTTCTAATCCTGGCTTACTGGCTCTGCAATTTGGGCCAAGTCATTAATTTTTCTGGGTTTCAGTTTCCTCATCAGTGCAATGGGGATAAATGCTACAAGCTTTGGCTACATTGAATATGACAAAATATAAAAGAGTTCCTTGCCACCAATTTGGGGCATTTTCAGTGACTGTTTCCCATACTTGGAATTCTCTCCCTCCTCTGCCTCTTGACTTCCCTGGCTTCCTTCCAGTCTCAGTGAAAATCCCACCTTATTCAAGAAGCTTTTCCCATTCCTTTTTAAGGCTAATGTCTTTCCCCTGAGATTATCTATCTGGTACATATTGTATTTGTACAGTTGTTTTCATGTCATTTCCCCCATTAGATTGTGAGCTCCTTGACAGCAAGGTCTGTTTCTGCCTTACTTTGTTTCCCTAGGACTATGTGCTTGGCACATGGTAGGGACTTAATAAAGGCTTGTTGACTTGAAATTGTTTTGCAAGTTATAATGTTCACTACAAACATAAGGAATTATTATGGAGGAATATTTGTATGGTGAGTATCCTCTCTGATGTGGAAACTTCCCTTGTTTTCTAGCTATCACCATTGTGGCAGACCATGACACCACTGAACTCACAGATCTCTAGACCTTCCAAACTCATACAGTCACCTCCACCTTCAGATTGCTGCTGGGCTACCTACTCAGAAAAGAAAACACAAAGTGAAAAAGGCTAGCAGGGTCCCAGGCACAGGCTTACCTAATGGAGTCCATGCTCTAAGTGGGGCTTAAGATATTATGGGAGGAAAGAATGCCTTAACCCTCCCCACCTTCCTACTCCAAATTCCCTGCGTAAGGGAGTCAAAACAAAAAGCATATTACTTGTCACATCAGAGAGTGAGTGACTGATTTGGAAACTGTAGCTTTTTTTTTTTTAACAGACATAGCTCTCTGCCCCCTGCCCATCTCATCTCCCCCTACTACCTTGTGGTGCAGGGAAAGACCAATGGACCACCAATGGACACAGAACTTGTAATACCAAGACCTTTAAATGCTCCCCACTTCCAAACCTCACATGGCCAGATTCAGAGAGGAAGTTTGTTATCCCCCAAAGACCATTTCATTGGAGTCTGTAGAAGTTTCCAGGGGTGCTCTAGGTACATACTCCCCGGGATGACCTCTATGCCCTCATTCACCCACTATATGTACATTTTAAAAATATGTGAGTATAATGGTAATGGGAATTTGAAGATCTTCCCTGCCCCTTAATAAGCCTAAGGGAATTTGAAGACCTTCCCTGCTTTGAAAATAAACTCTGCCCCCAATAGGCTGAATTAGTCACTGTGGGATATTTTAAGTAATCAATTGACCATGTTGGTGAAATCTACTATAGAAGATTTGCCACAGAAATTTGCCTGTTTCCTCAAGATATTTTCATCAAGAATACCATCAATGAGTGGCTAGGTGGTGAGTGAATAGAGCACCAGCCCTGGAGTCAGGAGGACCTGAGTTCAAAAACGGCCTCAGACATTTAACACTCACTAGTTATGTGACCTTGGGCAAATCACTCAACCCCAACTGCTCCTCCAAAAAGCAAAAAAAAAAAATTCTCATAGGAATTTTTATAGAGATGAGAAAGTGGGCATTTGAATTATTAGTTACTAATGGATTCATTCGTGGGGGAGGGGGGGATTATACCATTACATTACTTACAGCATTTTCAGTTTTCTTAGAATCTCTCTTGAGATATTTTGAAAACTGATACCTGAATCCCTTTAAAATTGTGTCATCTCAAGTATAGATTTTTCTCTATGTATTCAATCTATTCCTAATTCCTTCTTTATACACTGCTTTTGTTATTTCCTTACATACATAGTACATTGTGTTAGGAGATGGTGGAAAAATCCAAATGTGGTAGTTCCATTGCCATTGCTGATGAAAATAACTCATTATAAAAATCCCAGCAGATTTTCCCCATTTTTTTGTTTGATTGTGTTCATGTACACACATTCTTGGAATGGTATTTGGTTAGGTTCATCTGATGCCAAGCTTTGATTATGCTCAACCGTTTTGTGTTATTTTGAGAGGTGATGCTGTTGGCAGTCTTTCATTGCTCTTCTCTAAAATGTTTTGTAAATGACCTTGTATTCAAAATTGGCTTCCTTACAAGTTATAGCTTTCCATTTCCCAAGAATATTAAGTATTTACCAGGCGATATCTAGGATCTTTTGACCTACTAATTGTGCTAATTCTTTTTACATGGATTAACTCTCAGAAACAAAGACAATCATAATCGATGTCTTTACTTTTGTCATTTCCCATTTTTTGCAGTTAATAGCCTGTTTAAATGAATTTGGTTGGAGCTGCCAACATTTCATGCTGGAAACTCTCCTTGTTTTTATCTTTTCTTCCAATTTAGTTTTTCCTTTGATCTTTGTTCCAGTTGCTGTTCTGATGACATGCACACAGTTAATTATGAACAGTGTTACTTACTAGTAACTAGCTACTAACTGGTTACTTCCTGTTTGTTCAGATTGAATAAATTTTGGTTTTGAAAAATCATTCAATCCTCTTCACATCCAAAGCCTTCTGATTCTATTTTCAAAGAAAGTGCTCATGGTATGTGGGTATAAGACTTCTGAGTAGTCTCCAAACCTTCATTTTCTTCTTTCATTTCTTGATCCTAAGCCCAACATAGTTTTCATGCTTTTACTCACTTTTGCAACAAAGTTACCAAGTTTTAAGTCATACATTTACTTAACTTGAGGATCTTATTAAATTTTCATAGATTTCTTTGCTTCTTCGTTTTCTGAAATAATTTTTGTTGCCCAAGCTGCAATTAGCTTCACAGAGGTTTGCTCACTTATGCTCTTCAGGAGCACTACAAGGCAGCTGACCAAGTGGTCCATTAATTGATGTTTCTTTTCCCCTTTGGGCACATAATGAAAACACCTTCACCAGCTCCCTTAGTTATTTCCCTTGGGAGAATCCATGAGCCACTCTTCCATGTAGCTGGAACTTCTTTGTGCCTTTTGGTTTTCTTGACATTGAGAATGTAGATCTGCAGGTGGTTGGGCTTCTTCAGTCGTGTGTCAGTTTGTTGGCCAGTGGACAAAGATATCATCCTAAGAACACCATCAGTTAAATCTATGATTTTAGACAATGTAAGAACTGTGTGATTCCTTCCTTCTTCCCTTCCTCCTTTCCTTTCTTCCTTCCTTCATAAAGCCCTCATCTCTTTTTTCCATCATACCACTGCTGTCACCACGGACACAGAAAGACACCACCAGGAACCAAAGGCCATTTTGTATTTCCACCCATCTTATGGATCGTTACAGCTCCCAAATTCATCACCTAGTGGTCAGTGTTCTGGTGATTTTTTTTGTATTCAGCTTCATTGGTCCTCAGATGACAGACATACAGACACACGCAATTGAATCATATCTCAGGATATACACACATAGGCCAACATCTCTGTACTCAAAATCTTTCCAGTTTGATAGAACCTGCCAGAGCTTGTGTTCTGTTGGTGTAGCTTTCAATAATCTATGGTTGCCTCTATAAAACTTCTGCTCTCATGCCTTATCATAGAATGAGAATGACCCTGGCTTTATGCCAGGGGACAGCAAGCTGTGGCAGGTTCTGTCTTCCACAAAGTTTATAGTATAACTGGCCTAGGCCAGAAAAATGCATACCTGCGAAGAAAGAGGGAGAATATACGTGAGTTCTAATGTTGGAGGAAGTTGTACAAAAGCAATCCATAACAATATGGAATGAGCAAGAGAAAATAGGAATCAGAAAACCTGGATTATCACCCTACCCATATCACTAAATCACTTTCTGATGTCAAATAAGTTTCTTGATCTCTCTGGGCCTCAGTTTCCTCATCTGTAAAAAAATGAGGATTAGATTAGATCACCTCTGCAGTCACTTCCATCTCTAGTAATCTTTAAATCTCTCATTCTATGATGCCTGAGTATATGGAACATATAACTGAAAAATGGTTTCAAGAGATGAGACATTTGGCCTTTTTTCCCTTACCTCCACTTTTAATTGATATCTTGACTTGGGTAACATCTGTTTTCTGAGCCTTGCCTTCTTCACACACACAATAGGAGTAACATCTATCACAATAGGGAAGAATACTCTTTAATATTTTGGGGATCTGTGATTTCATCGATAGGGACACATATCCTACAGAGACAGATCATAACTTCTTACAGCCTTGATAGAAGACTTTCACAAATTTCTGTGGCAAAAAGAAAAAATTCATAGGATCAAAGATCTAGGAATGGAAGGGACCTCAGAAGCCATTTACACATTTTACAAATGGAAAAACTGAGGTATGAGAGGTTTAGTGACTTGCCCAATGACTAAAATGTATATGGTAGGTTAAGGTTGGCAGAACACTTTCTTCTCATTTGATCGTTCCCACTGTCCTATGAGGTAGATAAGATGACCATCCTCATTCTATCAATGAAGATACTGGGGTGAACAAGTTTAAGTGACTCGCCTAGGGTCACAAAGCTAAGTGTCTCCCATTAAAATTTGAGGTCTCTGAGAGCAGAGACTGTCTTTTACCTTCCTTGGTATCCCCAGTGCTTGGCACATTGTTTACATAGTAGGCACTGTATAGGAAAATGTATTAAATTTCAAATGATTAGTTATGTGATAAATAAAATTGATGTTTACAGACTGATTGAAGTAAATGTGTGAGATAAGATTTGAGCTCAGGTCTTCCTGACTACAAGGTCAATGGTCTATCCATCATGCCGCCTAGCTGCCTAATGTCCAAGCTTTTGTAACTGAGCCTTTCCCCACTGAACCAGACCTGATTTACAGACGATAACACTGTTGGACCAGTATTCAAAGTCTTTCTAACTTGGGCATAGTCTTCAAGAACCATGGGTCAATACTGTGTCATGGATTAAGTAAATTAAAACAAAAATAGCTGCCTATCTATAACCTGGCAAACCATTCATTTATGACTGAGATACATCTCCAGGAATTATGTATTAATTTTTGCACTAATATGAACACCAGGTACACAAGTAGTATGTCAAAATGTTCCTGAGTATTAGTGGAGATTTTGACGATCAAGTTCATCATGAACCCATAGTGGAATGAAAAGAGCACAATTTATATTATAACAATATTATAAAAAACAAATAATTGGGGCAGCAAGGTCACACAGTGAATAGAACAGCAGCCCTGGAGTCAGGAGGACCTGAGTTCAAATCTGGCCTCAGACACTTGACACTTACTAGTTGTGTGACCTTGGACAAGTCACTTAACCACAATTGCCCTGCCTTCCCCTCTCCAAAAAAAAAAAACCAAACAAATAAAAAACAAAAACAAACAAACAAAAAATCCAAAAGAATTATTTCGAAAGACTTGAGAACTTTGATGAACTAAATAATCAACCATGATTCCAGAGGACTAATAAAGAAGACGACTCCCCACCTCAGGACAGAGAGATGATGACTAATATGCAGAATAACAAGTGCATTTTTGGATGTGATCCATATGGGAATAGGTTTTCCTGGTCTGTGCTTATGTGACATTTTCTCTCTTCCTTCCATCCTCTTTTCCTTCCTCCTCTCCCTCTCTCTTTTCCTCCTTTTCTCCCTTCCTTCCTCTCACCCTCCCTCTGTCCCTCCATTCCTTCATTCCTTCCCTCCCTCTCTCCTTCCCTTCCCTTCTCCCTCCCTCTCTCCCTTCCTTCCTTCCTTCCTCCCTTCTTTCCTCCATTCCTTCCTTCCTCCCTCCCTTCCTTCCTTTCTTCCTTCCTTCCTCCCTCCATTCCTTCATTCCTTCCCTCCTTCTTTCCTTCCCTCCCTCTCTCCTTCCCTTCCCTTCTCCTTCCCTCCCTTCCTTCGTTCCCTTCCTTTCTTCTTTCCTTCTTTCCTTCCTTCCTTCCTTCTTTCCTTCCTTCCTTCCTTCCTTCCTTCCTTCCTTCCTTCCTT
>CM053583.1:340699687-340710910 GCA_028627135.1 Pseudochirops cupreus
ACATCTGGTCCAAAGGAAAAAGACTGTGGAGGTTCAGATCCTTATGCTGTCTGGAAGGGCATTCACTGAGCTTCTCCACTTTCTAATGCCACAGGATCTCGGGAGTTGAAATTCCAGGGCATAAAAGAAGGGGAGGATTTCATCCGATTTTAATTTCAATCAGACAAGAATTTATTAAGTTCCTACTGGAAGCATGGTTTGTGTGAGATGGGATTTAGGGAGATGGGGGGAGGGGAATAATATGACAGGCACCTTTCTCAGCAGAGTTCAAAGAACATGAAAGAAGGGCCTATATTATCGGTTGTCTGATCACCCTTGGGCCTCTCTGCCTTTTGCTGAAATGATGCAAGGGATAAGTTTTTTGCTGAAATAAGTATAGAGAACCTCAATTACCTGTAATACAACCGAGCAGACCTGATCTGGTGCTCTTGGTCAAGAATGAGCTCAGTGACAAGAAAATGAGGTAGTAATAGGGATTGATGTCAGCTCAATCTCCTGTCACCTTCTGATTCCACCAACTGATGAATATTCCTAATTCATGGGCAGAATGGTGACCCTGCCAGATCCTTAACCTTAATTTCCCAAAAGGAAAAAAATCCTCAATTTCCAATGAAAGATTTATTTATGCTCTCTTATTTGTGCTACCTTTTCCACTGATGTCCTCCTTCATTGGAGTGTGGAGCTAAGCTTAAATTCAAGAGGCTTAGATTCCAATAGGGTTTTCAATACTTAGCTATACAGTCATGGCCAATTCACTTACCTCTGGAAGCCTCAGTTTCTTAGGCTGGAAAAATGGGGATTAATTAATAATGCCTGTAGTAGCTCCCCCTTGGTATTGTTCTGAGGATCAAGGGAGATATCACATACAAAGCACTTTGCAAATGTCAGCTATTACTCATCCCCACAGAACTGAATTTCTGATATGAACAAAAATTGGAAAAAGAATTCAATTTCTGCATTCCCTTGGGCCCTTGAATTGCAATTCCAGACCTCTTTCGGTATCAGAAAGCTGTTAATAAACTGATTTCAGATAACTTGGGGGAAAACTTGAGCTCTCCTAGGCCTCAGTGCAGTGCCCTTTCCATTGGGCTACATGCCCATTCCCAGAATGCCTACTGGAGATTGACCAGGTGGTCCTTGCCCAAGGGCCATGGGCCCATTTAGAGCTTTGGGAAACCAGCCTTAATGTCAACATACTTTGAAAAGGGGCATATAAGTAAGGCAAATAGCAAGTAACCTCTCACTAGCTAAGCAGAACAAACAAAACCAGGAATCCATTGGAAGATGCCTATGAGGCACGCAAGCGTCAGGAACCTTGATGACTTTGAAAGACAGAAAAAGTTTGTCAAACTTGTTCTCTTTAAGGCAAGTTTTTTTTTTTCCTTAGCTAATAGCCCTGATGGTTTTGAATGTTCTTAAGTGATCATGAAAATTTGTACAGACTGTTAATTGATAAACCCACCTGTCTTCAATCTGTCTTCATGTGGGTCATTGTGATATACAGCTAGCAGAAAAGTGGAGTCCAAAGTTGTTGGGATCCTGTTTTTGCCCCCAGACATTTTGAACTCAGTAGTGGTAGGTGACTCTCCTCAAACCCACTAGCAGGAGAAAGCCCCCAACTTTTGTTTGGAATATTCCCAATTTCTACTCTGGAGCAAAGGGTGCCCAATGGTAGAAAGGCACAAGACATATTTGACAGATGAATAAGGTAACGTGCTCAAGTATAAGGAGCCTTGGACTTAGAAAATCTGGGTTTGAGTCCCAATTCCACTCTTACCATGAGATGCTTCTGAATCTTTCCTCATCTGTAAAAATGGATTTAATGATGCCTACCTTACAAGGTGGCTGCAAGAAAAGCACTTTGTGAACCTTAAAAAACTATTAAAATAAAGGGGAATTATGAGAACTGCTTTCTTTCTGTACTTGATAGGGAAGGGGTGGGATTAGAGGTGATGTTGGAAGGGAAGGGTTAGAGACGGAAGTCACTTATTCAGGTTATTCTGGTGGATTTAAGTAGAGCTTAAGTAAGTAGAGCTTAAATCAGTTATATAGCACGACTGATAAAGTGCCAGAGTGCTGAGTGCTGGGTCTGAAGTAAGGAAGACTCATCTTTCTGAGTTCAAATCCAGCCTCAGACACGAAGTAGCTGTGTGACCTTGGGCAAGTCACTTACCCCTGTTTGCCTCAGTTTCTTCATCTGTAAAAAATGAGCTGGAGAAGGAAACATTAAACTGCTCCAATATCTTTGCCAAGAAAACCCCAAATGGAGTCATGAAGAGTCGGACATGATTGAACAACAACGAGCTTCATTTTGAGTAGGGTAGCCTTTCATATTGGTTGGGAAAGTGGATATAGCAGAAAGACTGGGCTCCATGCCACTTTCCCTAGCCCCTCTTGCCAGATCAAATTCCCTTTGCCTGTAGGTGCCCCAGGTGAGGGGAATCAGCCAGACTCAGTGCCACTCCCCTTGGAAACCGTGTTTCTTTTCTGGTGCAGACAAGCCCACATTCCTTTGGATCAGCCCGCTCAAAACCACCTTGTGACCACATCAAAGTCAATAAAATAAACAAAAACACTAACAAACGGAATAGCGCAATGGCCCTCCCACAGACCTCTGACAACGTTACTCAGTCAAGGTCAGCCCCAGTAAGAGAAGTACTGACTGTGCCAAGGCGGAATTGGTGTAAACCCCTGGGGAAGGCCTCCTTCTTCTCCTTGGGGACGAGAGCTGAGCCAGATGAGTTCTAGCCTGGCCCTTCTGTCTGCTCACCTCTGCCAGGGCCTAGAGGGACCACACCTCAGGTGGCTCGGCCTTGGGCCCCTGCTCCGCGGTGTCTGCCAAGCCGGCAGGGGCGCCAGTTCTGCAGAGACAACGGCAGGATGGGAGCAGGGCCAAACAGGCCGTTTTCGAAGAGTGGCATGATGCAAGGGGGAGGCAAACAAAGTTAAATCAGGAGGCTGTGACGATGACATTCTTCACAGGTGAGGGCCAAAAAAATGATACCACTGTTTCCTTTTGGGGAGTAAGTATGGGGGTGGGGCCAGAGAAAAATAGCAGCGAAGGCTTGGCTTCCTTAACTTGTGGACTCGAGGATGAAGGTGGTTACTACAAGTGCGACATTCCCTAAGGAAGCCCCAGAGCTTTCCCATTCCATGATCCGGTAAGAGAACCATTAGTAACCCATTGTTGAGCTGATAGAAGCACATCTACCACAGAGGACATATTTCTGGTCCTTTTGTGTTTTCTTACTTGTTTTTGAGTCACTTCAGTCGTGTCGGACTCTTTGTAACCCCATTTAGGGTTTTCTGGGCAAAGATACTGGATTGGTTTCCCATTTCATTCTCTGGTTCATTTTACAGATGAGGAAATTGAGGCAAACAGGGTTAAGTGACTTGTCCAGGTCACACAGCTAGTAAGGATCTGAAGCCAGACTTGAACTCATGAAGATGAATTTTCTTGATTCCAGGCCTGGCACTCTATCCACTGAACCGCCTAGCTGCCCTGCCATTCAAAAATATGCCTAGCTCATGTGACTACTCATAACTGCCCTGCACTTGACACACTGGAACGTTGCTGACCTACTGTGAGTCAGCCAAAATAATAACTCACATCCAGAGGGTGGCTTTCAAGAACTATCTCATTTGATCCTCATGGCGCCCCTGCAAACTATATTGTGCAAGGATTATTGTTTCCATTCTATAGAGAAGGAAGCTAAACCTGAGGGAGGCTGAAAGACTTGCCCATTGCTTCACAGGGAGCAAATGGTGGAACTCACACTTGAGTCCATGTTTTCTGACTCCTACCCAGCACAACCACTCTTTGCACATCCCATGTTTAAACATTCCTATAGAATGAAGAACAACCCTTTAGCTACTCCACTACCTTTTAAAACGTTTTATCCACCCACTTAAAGGTGGTCCTACTAACTCAGTTATCAACAGCACAGGCATACTCCCCTCACTCTTTCCCCTTATAGCTAATGGTATGTTTTTTTCAAGAAATCATGTCATCCTAGAACATTCCTTTTATAATGTCACTCTCTTGGTCAAAATCCTACCATGGCTTCCTATTACTTTTCAGTTCAAGTCCATACTCTTCAACCTGGAATATCATTCATCTCCTTCCTCATCCAACATTTTCTCTTGTAGGCTTTTGGTTACTGGCAATCCCATATCAATCCTGACCCAAGGCCCCATATCATTACTATCCTTGGATTATAATGTTCATTTGTGCTACTATGATATTGTCCTTATTTTAAATAACGTCCCTGTACCTCTCCAAATCTCCCTCTTCCTCCAAGGCCCTGGGTCAGGACTAATCTCCTCCATGAAGCCTCCCTACCCTAACCACAACCCACAATGTATTCCCTTCATCTGAATGCCATCAGCATTTATGTCTGATTTACATCCCTGGCCCCAGTAGATCTTATCTCACCCTTGCTTTTAGGGTTCCTTAAAATGGTTCTTTGATTGTCTCATGTACATGGGTTTTGTATTATTAGCCTCTTAAGAGCAGAGATCATGTCTTTGACTTCTGCTTTCCCTAAGGTTCAGAAAACACAGTAGGTACTTAATTAACATTTGTTGAATCATTAAATGAGAACTGGGGGGAGAGGAGGGAAAGAATGAGAAGAGAAAATTTCTATCTTGGCCATTCTTTATCAGCCCAGATTCCTCTAGTTAGAAATCCAGCCATTCTTTGTAGGTACCAACCTAAGAGAAGTCGTAGAACCCTAGAATGTTAAATTTTGGAAGGAACCTGAGGGGCTGCTTAGTTCATTCCTCCCCCTCATGCAAGGATCCCATCTACAGCCTTCCTGATTGGCTGTCATCAACCCCACTGCTTTTTCATTCCTCAATTAACTAAGCTGTAATTTTGGAGGTACGGCCCCACTTTCAACTGTGTCCAGCACAGTAGGCAAAGAGAAGGGGAATTCCAGTGAATACCAGCTGACTGCTGGAACTACAAGCCACTTAAGGTTGGACCATGGAGAAACAAAGACCCTGGAGCACATAGATTCTACTTTGGCCTGCCTGTTTTTCAGTCTGTAATTTCTTCCCATTAGGTTGTAAGGATAAATGGCAACAGGAATGATAAGGACATGGTACGAAGAACTCTCCAGTTTACAATTCCACTTTTGAAAGTCAATCAATTAACAAACAATTATTGAGTGATCACTGGATGCTAGGCACAGTGTTAGGTGCTAGCATACAAGACAAAAATAAAAGTCTTAAAGACCTTACAGAAAAGTGCTGGGTGGTTGAGGGCTGGACAAGGAGTCAGGCTTTAAGTGCTGGTGATGTCAGGTGCTAGTCATGTGATTTCAGTCATTTGCCAACTAAACCTCATCTGCAGAATGGGAATAATAATAATGCTTACATCTGCCTCACAGGGCTATGGTGAGGAAATCACTTTGTAAATTATATAGCACTGTGTAAGTGTGGGCTATTATTAACACTTTGCCCTTCCACCTGATTCCTTCCCCAGCCTACCATATCACAGTTAGACCTGAGGGGTTGTGCTTCTAGGAAGCAGATCGGTTCAGAAAGATCTCTTCTGTGTAGGTGGAAATGGGCATGACTGAATGCAGTACCTCATATTCAGGGCTGCGCAACGTGATATAATGGAAAACGCACTAGACCTGGAATTTCCTCATTTTAAAATTGGGGTGATAATACTAGCATGCTGTAACTTACTGGGTTATCATGAAGAAGGGGGCAGCTAGGTGGCATGGTTGATAGAGTGCCAGGCCTGGAGCCAGGAAAACTCATTTTCCCTAAGTTCAAATCTGGCATCAGACACTAGCTGGGTGACCCAGGGTGATCCTGGGCACTTAACTCTGTTTGCCTCAGTTTCCTCATCTGTAAAATGAACTGAAGAAGGAAATCTCAAACCACTCCAGCGTCTTTGCCAAGAAAACCCTAAACGGGGTCATGAAGAGTCAGACAACTAAAGAACAACAACAAATATCAGGAACAAAGGGCCTTCTAAAGCATAAAATATTCTGTTATATATAAAGTATTGAGTCAATTGATCAGTTATCTAAATTGGAAGTTATCAGTGTCAGTAAACCCAAACAGAAAGCCAAATGAGCAATGGGGAGGTGGAAGGAGATAAGTGGTCCACCAGATTCCACCAGTCTTCCTCTCATTTAGGCCAAATAGTGAAAAGTCAGTTAATTTCAGTAACTACCTATTATGTACAGAAAACTAAACTAGACTAAATACTGAGAAAGAAATACAACTTAACCAAGACATGATCTTGCCTTTATGGAGTTTGAGGTTTAGTAAGGAGATAAAATAATGGAAAGTAATAAAAAAAAAAACCTGAAAAAGAGAAACGGAACTGGTAGCACGTTTGGTATAATGGAAAGAGAATCAAGATAGGACCTCAGGCAAGTACCTCCTTCCCTATGGATATTGTTTTGTTGTTGTTGGTCAGTTCTTTTCAGTCATCTCCAACTCTTCATGACCCAATGTGGGGTTTTCTTGGCAAAGATACTAGAGCAGTTTGCTATTTCCTTTTCCAGTTCATTTTACAGATGAGGAAACTGAGGCAAACATAGTGAAGTGACTTGCCCAGGGTCATACAGACAGTAAGTACCAGAGGCCAGGTTTGAACACAAGAAGAGGAATCTTCCTGACTCCAAACCTGTCACTCTATCTACTGCAACACCCAGCTGCCCATGGATATTAGTTTACTCATTTGTAAAATGAAAGGATTGGACTAGATGATCAAAGGTCCTTTTTAGGACCATAATTCCATTGTAGTACCTGGGAGCACCCCCACCACCACTGGTATGTGGATCACCTCAACAAGTTATCCTGAGTTCAATGTATTCTTTGGGTCCAAATCCACTCATGAGCCCCCACCAATGTGTTTAGTTTTTGCTATCAGACAGAGGAGACAATTATTTAAAAGCAAAGGCATCTAATGAAATAGTACTATAAGAAGAGTAGCAATAGAAAATTTCCTCCATAATGTCACAGGTACAATCACTTTCAGTTGGAAGAGCAGATATGTGTAAAAAATATGTAGTGACACACTCTTAGATAACATGTGTAACCAGGGTACATCTATGTAAAGTCCTTAGCACAGTGCCGGGCACATAGTAGGTGTTATATAAATGCTAGCTATCATCATCACCATCATTGTCATCATCATCGTTATATGTAAGGAACATCATATGAATCCTGGCCATTCACATGAAAGATTCACATGCAAGAGGTACCCACACAGACAAAACTCATGCCTTCAACACTGGTTTCTTCTTATAATTTCATCATGTTGCTCTTGAGAATGATGCATAGTCTCTGCTGGTCTTGTACCCCATTGGTTCATGTAGTTGTTGCTAGGGATTAACCTATGGGTCTCATTGTCAGTGTTGGCAATCTCCACCAGAAAAATAATTGAAGACTTTCTCTCTGTTTCTAGTTTTTGAATTTCAGTTGGAGTTCTCAGCTAAGGGTCTGTCTCTTCCTGATAAGAAGGCTGGGCCCTGCCATCTCTTTTTACCTTAGTCAATAGTAAATAAATTTCTTAGAGCCAGAAACTTAAACATCAACTCTTTAGTGAGAGAAGTAAGCTTTTCACATACCCAATTATAAGACTAAGAAGAAACCCTCAGTGACTCTCTATGTAAGGTGAGGAATCTGCGAGGCCCAGAATCTTAGCCATATGGGCTTTTCTCATTAGGAGGGGATATCCTCCAAGGGCCATATCCTTGAAACACAGGTAGGTAGGTAGAACTCACAGACGTTCATTCTGTCTATGAACCTACTCATTGCTCTCCAGGAATAATGTTTCTGTATCACACAAGTCCCTATCTGATTTAAAGTTAGAAAATGCCTTTTCATTTCCATTATTTCTGATGCAAATATGAACTCTTTTCATATCATTTCAGGATATTAGATCAATACAATGACCAACCAAAGTTCCAAAGAAACAAGGATGAACTACGCTAGCCACCTCCCAACATAGAGGTGAGCCAATATACAGAATGAGACGTGCAATTTTGACCATTGTTTACTGTTGGAATTTCTTTCATTTGACTGTGTATTTTTGTCATAAGGGTTGTATTTTTCTTTTATTTTAATTTGTTGAAGGGGGCAAAGAGTGGAAACCATAAGGAGAAGGAGGGAAGGAAAGGACAGTTTTGAGAGTTACATGGTGAATTTATTATATATTTTAAAATAAGAGCAAGTTCTATATAATAGAAATTCAGTTTCATGTACAACCATTTTTCCTGTTTTATTATATCTATGAAAATCTCTATTTTATTTGGTGTTTGTTAAGTTCCGAATTTAAAAAATCATTAAAAAATCATTTCAGTGTCTGCTTTTTAAACAAACATCAAAGTATTTGAACCTGAACCTCAGCAGTTTTCCTGAGCACCCCCTCCACACTCCCAAGATGTTATGGGTCTTCTGTGCAAATGAAAGGGAAGAGGAAGAGAAAGAACAATAAAAAAAAAAACATGAACAGCTTCATGGTCCCTAATTCTTTGCCCTCAAATCTTACTTATCTATAGCTATATTTAAATCTATACCTATTTCTATCTCTCTATCTATATATATATCTATATCTACAGATATGTTAATATATATGTACATATATGTAGAAAACAGACATCTGTATGTATATGTGTGTGTATATATATGTATGTACACACACACACATATATATTATTGTTGACAGTCATGTATATGGCTACCAATAGATGGACAGTCCATCTATATGAACTTTCTAACCCTAAGTCAGATGGAGGTTTGGGACAGAGACATCATTCCTGATGAGGAAGAAGGAGTAGATTAAAAGACAACCAAAGCATCGAAGGTTTTAATTGACCATAAATGCTATATATTTAAATTTGACTGGGGAAAAAATGTTTTCTTATAGCTTGATTTCTTTAAAGGCTTGTCTTATTTTTTCTAGGCCCTGTGCTTTGCTACAGAGGATATATGTCCTCATTACAGGTGGATGCCTGCCACATCATTTACCATTTGCTTAGCTGATTTCTGTTTGCCAAGTGTTACTTCCATGGTTTTTCGCAATTCTCTATTGACCTATTCCTTACAAAAGTTAAACAGACCATTTATGTGGACTTGGAAAGCCTCTAAAGGAGCGTGACATTGCTGATCTCAGTAACCCTGAGAGGATCGGCAACACCTCAATTGGTAGGTACTCTTGTTTTTCCTGTGATATAATAAATCAGATGTTGAGCCCAGTGTCCAGAGCGGAATTGTGCCTACACACCCTCAGCTCCACTGACAGAATGTCAACTATTGCTTAGCTATTCAAGAAACAAATATGAGATAAGGAAACAAGCCCTTAAAAAATGAATAATGGGAAGTTCCTCCCTTATAAGTTGGAAAGTCATTCTTCATCTTGCTGATGAGTTCTACTAGAAGGACCAAGCTAACAGTAGTTCATATTTAAAAAGCACTTTATCAGCATTTCAATTGTTCTTCCCAACAACCCTGTGAGATATATAGTATGAGATTATTATACCCATTTTACAGATGAAGAAATTGAAACTCTGATAAGTGTCTTGCCCAGGGACAGTAAATATCAGAGCCAAGACTTGAACTCAGGGCTTCTGCCTCTGACTAGTGCTCTTTTCATTATAAAATGCTTCCTAGAAGGAAGATGTGAGGAAAGAGTAGAGAAAAAAAAAAGTGAGAACAGAAAGAGGGAAAGAAAACTGCCTCCTGTGTTGCTTTTCAAAGAATACAAGAAGCCATCATCGAGAGAGGGATTTAAAATGTTTAACCAACATCATTTGTCATTCTTCAATTGTGGCTGATGTATCCATGCTGATAGCAGGGGATTTTCTGCAATGTATATATTTTCTATTTTTTTCAGTTACATTTCCTTGTTTGTGTTAGTAGACTGTTGTAGAAACACAAAACTGTTTTTTTAAGCAAATATGCTGTCCCTTGCCAACAGGAATATCCTGTTTATGGGAGCCTTCTTTTACAAGGTGCCAAATGTTGGAAAATTTGTATATTGCCACATCAGAATAGCCTACTGATAAGAAACCATTTTTTTAAAGTAACCTTTAAAAAATGCAACCAGATGATCAGACAGAGATATACTCAAAGGACAAATAACCAAAATTATTGTCATATGTACTTTAAGTTTCTGTTGTCAGTAGGTCAAATTCTTCTCCTTGGTTTTAAAAAGTTAGTCTAGAAATAGAGAAAAGTCCTAAAACACTCCTTTTTGTTTTGAGAGAAGCAACTATTACTCTGCTTGTCTTGTTTCCACTCACAGAAAGAATTCACAGGTAACATTGTTATGTGTATACTCTCCTGAACCCTGTTCTGAAGTAGAGTCATTTCCTCACTCGGCCTTACTTCATTTCTGTGAGAGGGAGACAAAGAACATGTGTGGGTAAATGTTTTCTCCATACTACAGAGGGAAATATTTTGTGTTTGTGTTTGTGTGTGGGGAAGTGTGGGGGAGTATGTGGAGAGGGGTGGGATGAAGGTAGGAGAGGAGAGGATATAGATTTTCCAAGGCAGGAGAACAAGTTTCCAATGTAAATACAGCACAAAGAGAAGGACGTTGGTCTTAGGTGGAGGAGGGCTATTTGATTAGTCTACTACCTGAACCAGATCAATCAAAACACAGATCAATCAAAAATCAAAATGCGCCTTACTGGAGACTCAACTGGATCCAGATCAGCTGGATAATTGCCAAAGCTGTACTTCCATGTTGGGGAAACATCTTAGAGTCTGAAATGGAACCAGCATTCCCAGATACATGCATCTTGATGCCACAGCGGATGGCATGATGGCTTTGCACTCAGAAAGACCTGTATTCAAACGTTGCCTCAGACACTTATTAGCAATATGAACCTGAGCAAGCAATTTAACCTTTCTCCTTCTCAGTTTTCTCATCTGTAAAATGGGAATAATATAAGCACCCACCTCAGAGGGTTGCAAAGATGAACTCAAATGGTATAATGCATAAAACTGCAAATCTTTAAAATGTTATGTCAATGCTAGCTACTAGCTATGACTCTATAATCTTTATTTTGTCACTAGCATACTCAAAAACTCCAGTGACATCCCCCCCATAATTAATTACAACTCCTCAACTGGACTCTTAAAATGTTTCATTATCTGACTCCAACTTTATAAGCATAGATTCATTTCCTACCACTCCCCAGTACTCATTTCTGCTCTTCTGAGACTAGTCTTGTCTCTAAATTATCT